>CM076677.1:111470242-111870242 GCA_038501925.1 Xenopus petersii
GGAGATTTAATCGCCTGGCGACTAATCGCCTTTTATCTCCCCGAACGGCCTTCCCCCTGCTAAAATGAGAGAGCGCCAATGTACTCGCAGCTCTTCGATTTCCAAAGTCGCCTCACGAGGAAACTTTGGGTGAGTGCATTGGCGCTGGCGTTCTGTCATTATGGCAAAAGTCGCCTCCTCGCAGAAGAGGCGACTAAATCTCCCCGAATCTGTCCATGTGCTTGAACCCTAATGGAGGAGGGTAAACATGGTGTTTTTTTCATTTTCAGTGAGCAATGACCTTAGAATTGTTACAACTTAATAATGAGTGTATGGCAACACTGAGTGCTTGATCATATAAAACCTGGTCAAACTAAAGGCTAGAGTTTCTTTCCTCAGTACCCATTTACTTCTGCCCCTATTACCCACACAGAGCACAGAATGCTTATGTGAGGTTCCTGGGATCCAGTATCTGAAATGGTTACTGGCTTTTTCTGCTGGTTAGCAAGGGATTGAGGACATTTTAAATCTTTCTTTTATATAATTAAAGGGATTCTGTCATGATTTTTATGATTTCGTTTTTATTTCTAAATTACACTTTTTACACTCAAAAAAATACACTTGCTGGTTCAAGTGAATTATTTGAATTCATAATATTGGTGTATAGGAGCCATCTCGGGTCATTTTGCCTGGTCATGTGCTTTCAGAAAGAGCCAGCATTTTATGGTGGAACTGCTTTCTGGCAGGCTGTTGTTTCTCCTACTCAATGTAACTGAATGTGTCACAGTGGGACTTGGATTTTACTATTGAGTGCTGTTCTTATATCTACCAGGGAGCTGTTTCTTGTGTTAGGGAACTGTTATCTGGTTACCTTCCCATTGTTCTGTTGTAAGGCTGCTGGGGGGGAGGGGTGATATGTCTCCAACTTGCAGTAAAGAGTGACTGAAGTTTATCAGAGCACAAATCACATGACTGGGAGACTGACAATGAGGCAAATTCACTAATGTCCGGAAATTTGCTAGCACAGCATTTGCCGCACTTCGCTAGGCGAATTTTCACCAGGCCGCCTGTTAATAAAAGTTTATATAGGTGTTCTAATGCCCTACATATGTGCCCAAAGTATATTTAAGGTGCCATATGAAGGGAAGAAGTGGGCACCCTAAAAAAAATTTAGTTCGTTTTCAGCCTAACACCCAAAAAACGCCAGCGTTTTTTTTGGGACTTAGAAAAATTTTCAACCATTTTTTTTTACTAACTCCTATCTACTCTATTGAACTTCGCCTACTCTGACCTGGCGAAGTAAACTCTGGCAAAGGAGGTAACGTTCAGAAAAAAAACAGTCTTAGTAAATTTGCTTAGTCTCTCCCCCTTCGCCAGAGCGCAATTTTCACCAGGTTGACTGATAGTAAATTTGCGAAGTGGCAAAATGTCACGCTGGTGAATTTTCGCCAGCGTTAGCCACTTCGCAATTTAGTAAATTTGCCCCAATATGTCTAGCTCTATGTCAGATTTCAAAATTAAATATAAATAAAATCTGTTTGCTCTTTTGAGAAATGGATTTCAGTGCAGAAGACTGCTGGAGCAGCACTATTAACTGATGCATTTTGAAAAAAAAATTTTTTTGCCATATCCCTTTAATTATGAGGTCATAATTTCTTTTGTGCTTACTACATATGTACGGTGTCCATAATGCTTCTCAGAGTAAGCTCAAGTGCAGCACTCTATAGGCCTTTGATTTGGCATTTCCATGTACAGTGTGGCGTCTCTCACTCGTGCACAGTAAACGCTATACAATAGTAAATTCATATTTGAACTCCGTGCTGTCACTGATCCCTTAAGGTGGCCATACAAGGGCAGATAAAGCTGCCGATATCGGTCATTTGGACCAATTTGACAGCTTATCTGCCCATGTATGGAGGCTTCCGACGAGTTGGGAAGGTTTGATTTTTAACCTACCGACCCGTCAGAGCCCCTTGGCGTATCGTAATTCGATTGTTCGGCCATACGGCTGAACGTTCGAATTACCCCCGATATAGCAATGCCGTTAGTGGCATATCGGGGAAAAATCCGCTCGTTTGGCGATGTCGCCAAACGAGCGAATCTTTGAGAAAATGGCCACCTTTAGACTAGATTACCGAATAGATTTTCCCTAAGGGTAACTAAAAGAGGAACACAACCAGTATCAGTACATCGGGCAGATATACAGCAACTACTGTATATACATTGGAACTTCTAGCCACTCTCCTTGCTTTTCTTTGTGTCAGCCCCCATGCCATTGTTTGTAGCCCTATAAACCCACAACAGGATTTTTCAACACTTGCCGTTTTGTTAATCCTACTCCCGCAATATTTATTTGGGTCCTACTTAAATATTGGCAGGTACAGCACCCTCTCCGTATTTGTGTAGCTACAGCTGGGATCCTAATGCAAACCGAAAATGTACCAATTAGGCTTGGGCAAATTTGACGTGCGCCATTTTTTTTTTTTTTTGACGCGTGATGTCTATGGGCGTCATTTCCGAATCAAGGAGAAAAAATTCTTCCATCCCTAGTACCAACCTCCTATTTATACAGAACTTTGCCTTCTGTCCATTTCTCTCGATCTTGACCATCTACTTTTTTCCCCCTTTAGCCTTAGGCAAATAGTTGTATTTACCCTTTCCTTTCTATTAATTCTATTTTATCTCTTGTCGTTCCCTCTCTTTTTATATGCCAAAAATCCATATTTTTATTTCACCCCTTGCATCTCCCTCACCCTTCTAATTCCCCTTCTGCTTAATTCCTCTCTTAAGGTCCTTAAGAAAATTGCCAAGTACATCCAGGAGCAGAATGAGAAGATTTATGCGCCCCAGGGCCTGTTGCTGACTGATCCCATAGACAGAGGCCTCCGTGTGGTATCCTTTGTACAGGCACTGAAGTGAAGCTGTTTTTGATACTAACTGATCCCTTCACTCATTTGCAACAGCTCTCCAGTTTGGAATTTTTGCAGATATCGGATTATAATCATATTTACCTATAGAAAGTTAATGAATAGGTTACAATGTTGTTGTAATTGTTACTTTACAGAGCAATAGGCTCACTGGGTCAGAGACCTTTGTTTGAAAGCTAGAAAGAATGTCCAAACAAAAAAAAAAAAAAATATGAAGCCCATTTAATGTAAATCCTAAGAGGCTTCTCTATACCAGTGATCCCCAACCAGTGGCTCATGAACATGTTACCAGTCTCTTGGATGTTGCTCCCAGTGGCCTCAAATTATTAATTTTTTGAATTCCAGGCTTGGAGCAAGTTTTTGTTGCATAAAAACAAGGTGTACTGCCAAACAGAGCCTCCTGTATGCTTCCAGTCCAAATAGGAGCTACCAGTAGTAAATTGCAGCTCATAATTGGCACCCACAATAACTTTTTTCTAGGGTGCACCGAATCCTTGATTCGTTATGGGATTCGGCCTTTTTCAGCAGGATTCGAATTCGGCCGAATCCTTGTGCCTGGCCGAACCAAAATAGTGTATTAGGAGCATCCCTACTTTTTTCGTGCTTTTCTTGCATTTAAATGTGCTTTACTGGTAAAAAAAAGTTGGGGATCCCTTTTCTATACACTATCATGTACCTAATGTATTAATTTCCGTGCTCCATACATTTTATTGTTGGTTCCCAATACAGGTATGGGACCTGTTATGCAGAATGCTCACAACCTGGGTTTTCTGGATAAGGGATCTTTCCCGAATTTGATTACCATACTTTGTCTTCTAAATTTACTTTCACGAAGGATTATTTCTATTTTAGTTGGAATTAAGTACAAGGTACTCTGTTATTACAGAGAAAAGGGAAATCATTTTTAAAAATGCAAATTGTTTGATTAAAATTGAGTCTGTGTGAGTTGGCCATCGCGTAATTTCTTTTCTGGATACCGGGTTCAAGTGTGTGACTTCTCCTTAATAGCCATGACTTGCAGGTTGAAATTACCATCTATGAGGACAGAAGCCTGACTGGAAGATAGGACCTTGCAGGTAAATGAAGGTGTGGTTTTGTTTATTTATTAGGACCAATCCACATACTGGACAATATAATAAAACCGTGGCAAACATCAGCCTGTGTGTTCCCAGCTTTACAAACACATTTTTCAGATACTACAACATGCATTGCTAGTGGTTTTATTTTGTTCCATGTCTCTAAATAAATTTGTATTCAGCTAAGAAACTGGAGATAATTCAGCTCTGCGCTTCCACTTCAGAATTTTATTCCCCCCTACTTAATGGAACAGTAACGCCAAAAAATGAAAATGTCTTAAAGTAATGAAAATATCATGTAGTGTTGCCCTGCACTGGTAAAACTGATGTTTGCTTCAGAAACACTACTATAGTTCATATAAACAAGCTGCTGTGTAGCAATGGGGGCAGCCATCCAAAGGAGAAAAAGGAGACAAGGCACAGGATACACAGCAGCTAACAGATAAGCTCTGTAGTATACAATGGGATTCTTCAGAACTTATCTGGTATCTACTTTGTATCCTGTGCTTGAATGGCTGGCCCCATGGCTTCACAGCAGCTTGTTTATTTAAACTATAGTAGAGTTTTCCTGAAGCAAAAACACCAGCTTTATCAGTACAGGGCAACAGTACATTGTATTTTCATTCATTTAAAACATAAATGTTTTGGTGTTACTGTTCCTTTAACAGATACATTTCTGTTCCTACAAGCACATGAATTTAAAAGTAGATGTTTTGAAGTCTTGGGAAGTACTGACAAGGACACTGATCCCTATCACATGTGCTGATAAAAAGAGATTTATTTTAAATAAATACTTATGGCAAATCCATACACAATATTGTGTATATAATCAATATAATCTATTGCTTTTCCTCTTTTTGTTGTCTTAAGCTGTCCATAGACTAATAGATTCTCTTGTTTTGGCCACCCACGTGCTTGACCAAATCATACTGATCTGATCATTTTGCCCTTGTGGTTTAGCAGCACACAAACACAATACAAGTGTTCTCAACGCAGACATGGTGTTCATGCTTTTCAATCAGGACTCAAATCAATACACAAATAGACTCTGTGCTATATCACATTAGAATGCCAATGGGTTTTCAGTAACAGCAGTGAAATGTGTAACCCAAGCCCACCATCCTGGGCAGCCTGACCCATAGAATTAATTTATATAGTGTGTAATAGAGACTGCATGAATCCCACCAAGTGATGGAACCGATGGGAGGCAACCACCAAATGTTCCTGACTAATGGAAAATTGTAGAGTTTCAAAAACTGGCAACTTCCCCAGCCAGAGCTTTACCAGATGCACAAGAGTTATGCAGCACGTACAATGGAGGATCTTCAGGGATTATCCCATATTAATTAAAGTCAGCAAGAAGCTGCTCTCAGCACAGGGTTTTCGGCACGGCTGACCCATAGTACCTAAGAAAGATCTGGGTTTGGTCATTCTTGCTTGCCCCCAGCAACATTTTCCGCTGTTATTTACCTGAATTAATTAACTTGGGATAATCCCTGAAAACAGTATTGTTAAGGGATTCTGTCATGATTTTTATGGTGTCGTTTTTATTTTTAAATTACACTGCAAATAATTCACTCTAAAATATAAAATGTAATTCCTGAACCAGCAAGTGTATTTTATTTGTAATATTGGAGTGTAGGCTCCATCTCAGGTCATTTTGCCTGGTCATGTGCTTTCAGAAAGCGCCCGCACTTTAGGATGGAACTGCTTTCTGGCAGACTGTTGTTTCTCCTACTCAATGTAAATGAATGTGTCACAGTGGGACCTGGATTTTACTATTGAGTGTTGTTCTTAAATCTACCAGGCAGGTGTTATCTTGTGTTAGGGAGCTGTTATCTGGTTACCTTCCCATTGTTCTGTTGTTAGTAGGGATGCACTGAATCCAGAAATCGGTTTGGGATTCAGCCTTTTTCAGCAGGATTTGGCCAAATCCTAATTTGCATATTCAAATCAGGGGTTGGGACGGAAATCAAGTGACTTTTTGTCACAAATCAAAGTAAAAAATGTTTTTACCTTCCCACCCCTAATTTGCATATGCAAATAGGATTTGATTCAGTATTTGGCTGAATCTTTTGCAAAGGATTCAGAGGTATTCAGCCGAATCCAAAATAGTGGATTTGGTGCATCCCTAGTTGTTAGGCTGCTGGGGGGGAAAGGGAAGGGGGATATATCACTTGCAGTAAAGTGACCAAAGTTTATCAGAGCACAAGTCGCATGACTGGGGAAGCTGGGAAACTGACAATATATCTAAAATTAAATATAAAAAATCTATTTGCTCTTTTGAGAAATGGATCTCCTTGCTTTAAGCCCTTTTCATTATTATGCCATTTAGTTTAACACATGAATGTTCTGCCCAAACTGCAAAATGTTAAACTGTTAAATAATTTTTTTTTCCTGCAGTTCTGGAAGATCAGACTTTGCTCTGCATATAAAACTCTTCTACTGCGACGATCGTCCCTGACATTCCTTCAGTCGCCATTCCTGTGTCTGCAGCGATCACTTGCTGCTTCCTTCAACTCTGTATATAATGGACCCAAAGCAACACTCCTGTGCCAACCCTTCATTGCCAGCCTGTGCCAAGTCACTGACTATTCTCCGTCAGCTTGACATGCAGGGCACGAGATTAAGGAGAGGTTAAAACGTAATAGCGCAGATGGATGTCCATTCATATAAAGCCTCTTGGGGGGTGGGGGATTGTGCCAATTGTTTGACTTTTTGTTTCCAGTTTTTAATTTCCAAATGTGACTTTTTTCATACAACTTTAGCAGGAGCGAGACTGGTTCCAAAGGTGAGGAGGCAATGCTTATAGAGAACCAACTGTTTCCTGCTGGTAGGACTGGTCAGTCAGTAACTGATATTAAACGGGTTGTGCGCCTTTAATTTAACTTTTAGTATGATGCAGAGATGAATATTCTGAGACAATTTGCAATTGATTTTAATTAATATTTGTGGCTTTTGAGTTTAGTTTTTTATTGAGAAGCTCTCCCATTTGCAATTTCAGCAATCTGGTTGCTATGGTCCAAATTACCCCAGCAACCATGCATTGATCTGAATTAGAGACTGTAATATGAATAGGAGAGGCCTGCATAGCAAGATAAGTAGTAAAAAGTAGTAATAACAATACATTTGTAGCCTTGCAGAGTATTTGTTTTTAGGCTAGGTCAGTAACCCCCCCATTGGAAAGCTGTAAAGAGTCAGAAGAAAAAGGCACAAATTAAATAATAAGAAGAAAGGAAGACCAATTGAAAAGTTGCTAAGAATTGGCCATTCTAGAACATACTAAAAGTTAACTTCAACCCCTTTGTTTTCTTTCTTTTCGGAATCCATCTGGGGCCCCATGTCCATGTAGAACAGTGGGGGAGTGTAGGAGAAAAGGGAAAGTACAAACTGATAAGTATTGACTTGTGACTGATTAGTAAAGGACAGATTATATCAGTGCAGCATGTTGTGTGTGTGTGTTTTTTTTTTTTTGTGGGGCACTGTTCTACATCACCCACAATTTGCTTAGCCCAGTCAAACTTGCCATTACTCCATTTCTTCCAGCCTTTCAGCTGATTCTCCTCACCCCCACGTCAGTAGCCTTTGCCCCTAATACTAACAGAGGCATTTCTGTGTGCCTTTGGGAGAAAATAGAAATTCCACAAGTAAAATTATTTTCTTCTTCCCCCCCCCCCAATTTATCTTGCAGCAACTGATGAGAAGGGATATGGTCTCATTTTCTTGTATTCATAGGAATATATTTAAACACTGCTCAGGACGGCCATATTTGTTTATCAGTCTATACAAAGCTGCGCACATATCCTAAGTCTGCTGTATGGGAATCTGAGCATTTGAGTAGATGGAAGAGAAGGCCTTTGCCGTATCAGTGAGTGGGAAATGGCTGATAATAAAGCAGATCTCACATTGATGCCAGTGTAAGGCCTGTTAGGGCTCCCAATCAGTGCTGAATTGAAAATTAGAGTTTTCTACTTTTTATGGTAAAAACTGTCAAATCCAACTAGTTGATTCGAGTTTTTTTTTTTTAAAAAAATTCTAATTCAATTTTTGAGCTTTATCATACTCTGGCCCTTTAAGAATTTGAATTTGACTATTCGCCACCGAAAACCTGCCGAATTGCTGTATAAATCAATGGGAGAGGTCCAGGGGTCATTTTTAAGTTGTTTGTAGCCTTCCTGACATTCAAGGGTTTTTTTTCCGGAGAAATAACTTGAATCGAGTTTGATCTAATTGAATTCGATTTTAGATTTCGGGTCATTTAAATTCGTCCGACTGCGACAAATTACACCCCCCCAAGTCGAATTTCTAATTCATTCGAATTTAAGGGAGTTTGAAAAAACACATGAATTTGAAATACAACCCTCGATAAATGTGCCCACGACACAAAAAAAAGGGTTTGCTGGTTTGTGTTCGATATCAGCTTGACAAGTACATAGCAACCAATCACATACTTATTTACTTATTGGCTGCTTGCTACTAATCTAGTTTCTCATAGCAGTCTTTGCACTGTGTATTGCATAACCCTCCCCAGAGCAGCTCGTTAATATAATTGCAGGGTCCTGTAATATTAAAGGGGCAATTGTGCAAGGCAGATAAGCTACAGTGATATAATAGTAACTCTGGTAATTGGGGACCCAATGATATTCGAGGGACCCTGCACCCAGTATGAAAACCTTTCTCATGTATGATAGGACTATTGCTGCTAAGAAAGATTCCTTTTGGAGATAGTCAATGTAGGGAAACTTTCAATCCAACAGCGATACCAAAACAAATGACTTATTTCCGAGGTGTTTCTCCTTGAAAATGGTTGTTGGCAAGCCTGTGATAAAGCCTCCTGCCATTCAATCTCCCACTTTTGTCTACATTACCTCACTGTAACAAATGACTTGCTTTTATGTGTTGAATTTATTATAAATAAAACCTAATTTATAGGCATCTGGGCTCTGTATCTCGGGTCTCCTATTGCAGAATCAATGCTTCCCAGCACGGGGAGGGAATAGTACAGGGAGCATTTTATATTTCCCAGGGTGGGAGGGGGAGTCCAGAAAGGTTTATATTAGAGATTCACCAAATCCACTATTTTGGATTCGGCCAAATCCTTTGTGAAAGATTTGTCTGAATACGCAATCGGAATCCTAATTTGCATATGCAAATTAGGGATGGTAAAGGAAAAAGTGGGAATTTTTTTTTACTTCCTTGTTTTGTGACAAAAAGTCACATGATTTTCCTCCCCTGAAAGTGGTCATACACTTAGCTCTGCTCGTTTGGCTAGGGGCTGAAAGATCGGATTACAATGCTGCGAATGGGCACCGTCAGGTCGCAGGACCGAATCAAGTAGCCTATGCGCTCCTGGATTGCAGGAAAATACAAACTTGACCGATCGATATCTGGCCGATTTTTGATATAGATTGGGAGGAACCATCGGGAGCCCCCACACCGGCAAATAAACTGCTGAATCGGTCTAAAGGACTGATATCGGCAGCTTTAATCTGCCTGTGTATGGCCACCCTAATTTACATATGCAGATTAGGATTCAATTTGTCCAGGCACAAGGATTTGGCCAAATCCTGCTGAAAAAAGGCAGAATCCTGGATTCGGTGCATCCCTCGTTACAGGTAAATGTAAAGCATGGGCAAGTACTTGATGGGCAAGTAAAGCCTGAATTACTAGGGCTTTTGTCGGACGCCGTTGGATCGGCAGAATACATCCTTCAAATCGGGTATAGATGAATGTGTCAAAATATAATGGGACTGATACAAAAACCTGATATGTAAACGACATGGAAAATTTTCCAATTGACGCAACACAACTGCCTCATGCGAACTTAACATGATGGGGCAAATTTACTTATGGTCGAATATCGAGGGTTAATTAACCCTCGATATTCGACTGCCGAATTGAAATCCTTTGACTTCGAATATCGAAGTCGGAGGATTTAGCGCTATTCCTACGATCGAAGGAATAATCGTTCGATCGAACGATTAAATCCTTCGAACCGAACGATTCGAAGGATTTTAATCCATCGATGAAAGGATTTTCCTTTGATCCGAAAATTGTTAGGACCTTCCCCATAGGCTAACATTGGTCTCGGTAGGTTTTAGGTGGTGAACTAGGGGGTCAAAGTATTTTTTAAAGAGACAGTATTTCGACTATTGAATGGTCGATTAGTCGAACGATTTTTAGTTCAAGTCGAAGTAGCCCATTTGATGGTCGAAGTTTTTTTCCTCTATTCCTTCACTCGAGCTAAATAAATGGGCCCGATGCGTCTTCATCCGAAGAGAGAAAACCTGATGGCGTCTGACTGACTTTTTTGTTTTTTTCCACTGAAATTCATTTATGTCAGAGATGTAGATACAAAAACAAACACCACCATCTGATTTTATCTGATCCAACTTAACATTCCAGCTATAGGGGGATCAGATTTCTTGGATCCTACAAATCTGGTGCTGTTGGGTGGCACGAAAATCTGACCCAGAAAATCTGATCAAAATCTCCCATTTAGCTTTACCATAATCCTCTGATGTTTTAAAAAGTTACCTCATCTTCACCTCAGTTCAATTTGTCGGTCATCCTTAATTCCAATAACATTGGTAGTGGTTTTCCCATTGCTAAATAAATATAAATATAATAAAAAATGCCACTGGTGGGGTACCATCCCAAGGCAACTACAGCTCTTTAGAAGGGAAGATCTGTCTCCAAAGATGCCCCAGTAGCTCCCCATCTTCTTTTCTGCTGATTCACTGCACACACTCTGTGCTGCTTTAGCATAAATGAAGGACCCAGTTCACTATATAAAATATGGCATTTTCACCCAAGTTCATTTTATAGTGTCATATTAGGGGTTGTTCACCTTTAAGTTAACTTTAAGTAGGATGTAAAGAGTGATATTCTGAAACAATTTACTATTGGTTTTCAATTTTTTTAGTTTTGGTTTTTGAGTTATTTAGCTTGTTCTGCAGCTGATCAGTTTGCAGTTTCTTCCATCCGGTCACTAGGGTCCAAATGACCCTAGCATTGTTTTGCATAAGAGACTGGAATGTGAATCGGAGATGGTCTGAATAAAAAGGAGAGTAACAAAAAGTTTAACCATAAATTTGAACCCTTACATTTGAAAGCTGGAAAGAGTCAGAAGAAAAAGGTGAAAAATGAAAAAACTATGGAAAATAAATAATGAAAAATGAAACCCAACGGCTCTTGATACCTTAAGACTACTAGAAAATCATGTAAAAATTAAATAAAAAGGCCGGTTTTGCTTCCAATAAGGATTAATTATATCTTCGTTGGGATCAAGTACAATGCACTATTTTATTATTGAGAAAAAGGAAATAATTTAAAAAAAATTATTTATGTACAAATGCAGTCTTCAGCCTGAGACCCCACACCATCCCCTGGGTCCCCCAGCCGCAAACCCCCTCTGAGACCCCCCTTCAGCCCCTGTCCCCACACCGTTTTCTGCACGTCGGAAGAGAACTGGCATCAGGGAGGAAGGTAAGCAGCAGTGCAGGGAGTTCTTTTTAACTAGGGATGCACCGAATCCACTATTTTTGATTCGGCCAAGCACCCAAATCCTTTGCGAGAGATTCGGCCGAATACCGAATCCGACCACTAATTTGCATATGCAAAAGGGGAAGGGGAAAACATTTTTTACTTGGATTTTTTGTGACAAAAAGTCATGCAATTTCCATCCCGCCCCTAATTTGCTTATGCAAATTAGGATTCGGTTCGACTGGGCAGAAGGATTCGGCCGAATCCCGATCTGAATCCTGGATTCGGTGCATCCCTATTTTTAACCCGTATGTAATTAGCGTTCAGATTCAGTTTGAGATTTGGCTGAATCTTTCATGAAAATTCGGGCTTCAGCTAGGGTTGCCAGCTTTTCTAAAAAAATTTACCGGCCGGTGGGGGGAGGGAGCAAAAGCGGTGGTCGATGATGCAAAAGGGGGGGAAGCCCCACACAATGATGCAAAAGGGGCAGAGCAACACACGCAATGGGCAGAAGCCTGAAAAAGAAAAAAGTAAGTTCTGAGCAAATTTTTTAAAGTGTAATACAAATTACCGGCAACTACATTGCCGGTAAATTTGTAATACCGGCCCCGGCCTTGGCAGGTGTTTTGCAACCCTAGATTCAGCAGAATCCCAAAACAGTGGATATAGTGGATCCCTATGCAGCATTGGTTTCATAGAGGCAAACAGCGCTGATTGTATGTACTTCTCTTGGACTTGGTATCGGCAGCTGGTGTGCTTCCCATAAACCGGAAATTTGGAAATCTAATTTCCTGTACAAGAGCTGCATTTTTTGCCCCTCTGGGCTCAGTCAGGATTTTGGGACAATGTGAAATGTGTGCTACCTGCTGCTTTATCTCACAGCCACATGCTGGAGTTTGTGGGATACAAACCCAATACGTGGGCATTACAAATGCCTAGCAGCACGCATGAGGTCAAACACACTGATAATGGGTAAAAAACTGATTTTTTTTCCTGTGCCTCCATCTGAACTGAAATATTATGTGCAGAATATTGGCATCTGTACATCTGTGCCACTGCCCTCCCAACACGATTTCAAGACAAGAGTCGGTTTCTCAGACTCCGGTTTTTAATTCCTGTTTGGGATTAAAAGGAACAGTGACCTTTAAGTCAAGGTTAGGCGTCTCACTTACACAGAGCCTTACAGCTCTCCCCCGGCGCTCTCTTTCCTCAGTGTTCCATTACAATAGCTATTATTGGGGGGTCCTGAGAATCGGCTGTCCGGGGCAGATCTGCTCGGCTGAACGCGGGTAATTCAAGTGGTTCCCCATTGGGGCCTGAGAGGAAACACAGAGCACAGTGTTTAAGCAGCACATAAATGAGACTTTATTTCCTCTCCTCGACTCCCTCTAGTTTCCTTTCAGATCAACGGGATCCTTTTACGCTTTAAGATGTGACTGTCACTTGCATCTGACCTGGGCCAAACAGCATTTCATTGCTCACAATCACACAATAAGTACACGTCGGCCCACCCAGTCTGCTCCTTTTTCATGTGATGGTTGGTCGTCTTTTATGTTTCTCATAAATGAACAGTTATGTTTCTTCACTGTAGCAATAGCAGCTGCCTGCACTCTCTTTGGTTTGGCTTCACACTGGGTTCTCAAGCAGTTTCATATGAAAGTCTCCTTGACGCCCATATTAAATGTGTGGCTATATAGCAAATCCACTGCTGGACACGTTCTCTTCAACTGATTATTATCAGTACTGCTAAAACCTTAACGGCGAAAGTCCTCAGAGACCACAGTCCTCGGTGCGCTGCCTTTCTCCGACGTGTGGTGTCCCAGGGCTTAGAAGAATTTCTTTGGGACAGCACCACCTCTATACTTTCTTCCATTTCTCATCTTTTATTCATGAACTGCTGATGCTTTATTTAAAATCTGTAATATTATGAACTCACTTTGAAAATTATAATTGTAGCACCAGCACTTTATTTAAATTAATGCATATAGGAATAATGAACTTTTAGACTATTCATTAATTGTGCGTAGGAATAAAATGATTGGAAGGCACAGCACTTGATTCATAGCGCAAGCACTTTAATTAATTCATTTATTATATATAGCACAATTGAGTTAAACATCATTAACTGTACATTGGCGCCAAATTGATTGGGAACTAAGCACGTGACTACGATAGCGTTAAGCACTTTATAAGTTATTACAATTAGACCTCAATTAATTTTAGTAAAGAAGTGTGGGGTTTTACTGTTTTCCCCCTTTTTGATAATCTTGGTTGGTTTATATACCTCTACACAGCTTAAAATTAGGTAACATACATGAGTAGACACATACAAGAATCCTCTGCACTCAACCCATTATCAATATAATTATACAACCCATTATCAATATAATTATATTGATAATGGGTTGAGTGCAGAGGACTCTTGTATTTGTTTATATGTATTTTGTGGTCACAGCCTCATTGCACCCCCGCCTAATGGTTTAAAAATTAGTGGTGAGCACAACTTTCCCTTGTTTGTTATAGTTATACAGGAGCAGTGACCAGCTCCATGTTGTAGCTCCCACCCTTCCCAGCTATTGTCAGGTGATCCCACTGGTGTCTAATAAAAGGGCAGCCAAGTATGGGGGTTTACTTTGAAAGCAGCAAGTAAGTTGCAGGTAAAACTTAGTCCCTGTGTAAAATTTATAATGAAACAATAGAATTCTTAATGAATCAGATAAAATTGAGCATAGTACTGGCCAGATATGGGATGACTTTGATGTAGTTGGCCAGCTTAAATATATTACAATATATGGACAAACAATCCCTGTTTTGTTTAAAGGGTAATGCATTTTTCAGTAGCAGTATGCACAAAATGTCGCTCTCTTAAATATATTGATAATGAGTTGAGTGCAGAGGACTCTTGTATTTGTCTATATGTATTTTGTGGTCACAGTCTCATTGCACCCCCGCCTAATGGTTTTAAAAATTAGTGGTGAGCACAAATTTCCCTTGTTTGTTATAAACATACGTGAGTATACATTGATTATAAAGGAACTATTTAATTAATTGTATTTGTTTTAGTTGTAATATTGGTGTGTAGACACCATCTCAGGTCATTTTGCCTGGTCATGTGCTTTTAGAAAGAGCCAGTGCTGCACTATGGAACTGATTTCTGGCAGGCTGTTTCTCCTACTCAATGTTACTGAGTGTGTCACAGTGGGACCTGGATTTTACTATTGAGTGCTGTTCTTAGCTCTACCAGGCTCTTGCATTGGGAGCTGCTATCTGGTTACCTTCCCATTGTTCTGTTGTTAGGCTGCTGGGGGGGGGGGAGGAGGTGATATCACTCCAAGTTGCAGTACAGCAGTAAAGAGTGACTGAAGTTTATCAGAGCACAAGTCACATGGCTGGGGGCAGCTGGGAAACTGACAATATGTCTAGTCCAATGTCAGATTTCAAAATTAAATATAAAAAAATCTGTTTGCTCTTTTGAGAAACAGATTTCAGTGCAGCACTATTAACTGATTCATTTTGAAAAAAATTTCCAAGACCGTATCCCTTTAAGGCCTAAAGTCTAGACACCTCTTCTCATGGCCTGAATGTGCCTCCGAATGTGATACAGATTCATATAAGCAGACCGATGCCGTGCCTGTCAGTGCATAGGACGGAAGATAGTGTATCAGCTTTACCTTCACCTACATTTCTATGTTGGCAGAGAAATTACTGAGTGTACCACAACCAAATCCTGCAAGATCTGCAGGGACCACGGCTGCCATCAGAGAAGGACAGGCAGGAATTGTGTCGGTTGTTCCTGAACTGCTAAGAAATTGTCAGGATTTATCACAAAATAGGTAGAGTTTGGACAGATGTGGTAAGGGTTATGATTTCACTGGCTGTGACTACTAAAATAGTCTGCACTCAGATCCCCAGCACCTATTTTACAGAGATGTACACCCCAAAAAAACAGTTGATGTAAAGTTACTCAGGGTTCTTCACTAAGTATTCTTAAGTCTACATTCATTTTTTATTTTAAACTGGTTACGCCACAGCCTAGGCAGAAGCCTCTTTTGGCCACCTATTAAAACTGCCCTGACCCATAGGATAACTGACTATACAGAGTATAGAACGTTCATAGACAGTTTGGGTCACTCCAGAGGCTGCTGCTATCTGAGGCAGAACCCCTTGAGTATGGTGAGTGGGGTGCATGGCTAGTGTAGAGAGCACAATTGCAGGTAAAGGGCAGACTATGAAACACGAAGAGCTGTAATAAGTATTTCGAAAGCAATCACTGTGTTATTATAACCAGTTTTGCAAATGTTTAAGGTAATATATGATTAGTGAAATAGACTAACAGTAGACTAATAATAGGTAATATATGATTAGAAATAGACAGATGCATTCTGTGAAACACAGGGAAGAAGGTTCACACTTGTGTTGAACGCCAACTCTCTCAGATGCTGTATAATCTAAAGTATACAGGCTGCAATTATTGCTGGTCTTATGGTATCGTACTATATGCAGGCCCGGATTTGTGGAAAGGCCACTTAGGCCCGGGCCTAGGGTGGCAGGATTTCTGGGGGGCGGCATGCTGCCCAACCACACCCACATTGGTTCAGAAACACTGGGGATGCGCTGGAGATACAATATTTTTTTAATTTCCTGTGCACCAATCCCCATTGCTCCGGTCCCCCTGGAGGGAACAGGGGCGACGAATATTAGTGGGCCTAGGGGCGCACACTATGAAAATCCGGCCCTGACTATATGACACTTCTCTCCTTTTGGACATTTTTGGAGCAAAAAGCAGTACAAATAAAATTTGTTGATGAATAGCACTGCAACGACTAAATAAAAAAATATATATATGGGACCTTTCATACCACTGTGAAAAATAAACCCTAAAAACTTTAGATTTGTTTATAATTTCTCTTAAATTAGCCCATAATGTGTCCCCAAAATGTGCAGAATCTGCTTCTCGTTTTTACACAGGGATCATACTATGTTAAGAGCTCAATCGTCAGATATGCAGTTAAAAATAATTCTTTTTCTGATAATTCAGCATTAACGTTATGATATTCGGGCACCTTCAAAGGTGCACAATCAATATTTTAATTCCTGCCTGATCAGTGAGACGACCGTTATCCCAGGGTTTTTACCGATATTGGTTGACTTGTCTCCCACCACACATACACAGATTATCCTATGAAAGATCTTTTGTGCGACAATACTGGTGCGTCTATGGCCACCTTAAACTGTAAAAAGTATGGCCCTAGTCTTTAAAGGAGGAGGAAAGTCGTTTATCACTTGGTGCCAAATAATAAAAATAAATAAAAATAATAAAAATAAATAATAATAAATAATTGTGTCCTCCCGTCTGACTATTTTGATTATATGGAGTAGTAGAAACAGAGAACAAATTGTACCTTTAACCCCCCCTCCTCACTGGGGCTTGCCAAGTTGTTAGGCCCACACCAGTGATTTCACGGCAGACCTGTATTATGGTTACAACCATATTTTTCCATTTTCTCACTTTCATCAAAACAAAACACAGGGAACTACTACTCTCTACTCTCACCTCTTTATTGTTTTTATGAGTTCTACGCCACCTTTATTTATGCCCACTTTCCAATCCAAGGTATCTCATGTGCCTATAGATGCTGGATGCATGCATAGTACAGAAATTGTTGGAAAAGTGCTGTAACAACTTATGGGTGGTAAAGGGAATGTATGAGAAGAGGAGGGGTGTTTCCCCAAAGTGTTGGGCGATCCTAACAATTTAGCTGTCCATGGTGATTCTTTCACAGGTCTCTTTTCGAAGTCTGAGTTTAAAAATTGTTCTTTGGTAGGTTTTATGAGAGCATTGAATTAACTCTACGCCGTGGTTCTTAGTTGGGCTAATGCAAATAGGCCCATATTTCATCTCAACCAAAAAGGCACATATGTAAACCTATGGAATGTCTCACATTAGAATAATTCAGTGCACATAATTGGCAAGCTCCTCTCCGGAATGAAGTGAATGCACTTAGACCTTCTTTGGCACAAGAATATTAAATGTGGACTTGTTCCTTCCTCCTTCTTTGGCAAGAGTCTTTTTCCATGTCTGTACCAGGTCTGGACTGAGAATCAAAATAGGTCCTGGCATTCCAATTACAGAGAGGCCCAAACAGACCACTAAATAGTGACTTTCTGTGGCATCATACAGCAGCCCCACTGGCATTTGCCAGAACCCACCCAATTGGCAGTCCGGGCCTGGTCTGTACAGTAGATTACCTTTGGCAACAAGGTATGTCCTTTCTCTCCTGTTGTGTGATCTTTTGTGGGATTTGTTGAATATGCTTCATTGTATAATACATTAGTCATTGACAGGTTTCCTGCCCAGAAAGGAGAAACCAGGCCCAAGAAATGCAAAGGAAGTTATGCTTCCTCTAACAAAATGGGAAGGGGAAGAACAGGCTGTAGACCGAAAAAGAATAGGAGACCAGACCAAGCTTTATATGTGCTGAGGTGAAGGTTTGGAGGGAGACATAGCAGGGGGCATGAGAAGAAAATCACAGAAGAAGAGAAAAGGGAAGAGATTGATAAAACCTCGGGGTGTACATTTGCAGGTTATGGTGAGTGCTGGATAAAGTGAGAGTTTAGAGAAGGTGAAAAATATAAGAAAGATCTACAGAGAAAGAGAGAGAGAGAGATGAAAATGATGAGGATGAGGCAGGATTGAAATCAACAATTACAGGGTCCAGAGGAGAAACCTATCTCCAATATAATTTAATTACTAAAAATGTGTACCGTTTTTATAAGAAACCTGACTGTATGCAGTGAAATTCTCCCTTCATTTACTGCTGTTGATAGGAACAACTTCCTTGACTACTTGGTGATCAGACTGGTCAGAAACTAACCAGCAGATGGCTCTGTTGTAACAAAATTAATTTGCGTTAACAGTACATGTATTCTTTAATATCTTGTAATTAAAATAAATGAATAATGAATGTAAATTACAAAAGTGCTTAGAAAAGCACCCTTATCAATTTTTCATTTGTTTATTTTAAAGGCGTACTTATCTTTTAAGGCAAAGGAAAGGTAAAGCATGAAAACCAATTCATATAAATAATGAATATAAAAGTGCTTAGAATAGCATCCTCTGAAATTTTACATTCACTTGTTCCAAAGGTTTACTTATCCTTTAATAGTACATATATCATTTAACATCTTGGAATTACACTGCAATGGCTGTTCAAATCCAGACATTTGTCTGAAGGTAAACATCCCATTTAAACAATTTGTCAGCCCCCCATTTCCATGTATAAATGCAGATAATAAGATAAAGAATATACTTGATGTCCATATCATACCCTGCTGCTTCCAGTGTTGATTTAAAGATCTACTACCACCATATTCTTTTTTTCTAAATGAATTGTCATCTATCATCCTATCCAGATCAAAAGTCTAGAGAATGTGACTGCAATCTCAGGTGCAGTTTTTAG
This sequence comes from Xenopus petersii, assembly GCA_038501925.1. Classification (NCBI taxonomy): domain Eukaryota; kingdom Metazoa; phylum Chordata; class Amphibia; order Anura; family Pipidae; genus Xenopus; species Xenopus petersii. The sequence goes on from CM076677.1 coordinate 111,489,170, forward strand.
ATAGGATTTTGTTAAGCTGTGTTTTACTTTTTTTTTTATCAGACATACATTACAGTTTGACCATTTATTCATTTTTGTGACTGTTTCTGTTATTCCTGATGCAGTTCTGCAACCTAGTGGTGAGCTGGGCTAGTGCACAATGCTAAATTAAAGATATTAGAGGGAGGAAGCATACTTTGAAACTGCTGGGGAAATCAGGAGTATAGAGGGCCCTGACTGAGAAATTTCAGGATCATTTTGTGGGGAAAGTCTCAAGTACATTAAAAAGTGTTTGTTGTGGCTTTCAGTAGCTTAGAATGTCACATCCTAAACTGTAGGAAAGGTGGTGCTTTTAATAACTTACATCTGATGCAGGCATTTCTCTGGATATAATAATACAGACTATTCTGTATTTGTGACTCATGTTTTAGTATATCATATATGGACCTATACACTTTTAAACATATAAAAGAGAGAAGGATGTGCATATCCAGACCTCCTGAATGATTTTCAGTGTATGCCAAAGATTCAATGAAGCCTTTCGCAGAATACAGGTGTAGGGATGTGTAAAATAGCCACCCCTAGTTAAGAAGTCAGGCAAATCCTTAGCGTTCTAGACACCTAAATGGGTCCTAATGGGGACTTGTGTCATTGCTGTTATTTATGCTATGCCCCTGAGATTCTCAATATTGACCAGTAGATGGAACTTTGCTAAAGAATAAAACTCTTTGTAGCCATGCTCTCAGGTCCATCTTGTGCTGGCTCTAGCCTGAGCAGGCAGGCAGAGCTTGAGTGGAACCTAGACAGGTCAGGTTTAGAAAGGATAGGCTACTCAACTTAAGAGGTCACTCTAGGAGTCACAGATAGTCAGGCTATTTAGCTGAGCAGCTCAAGGCTCCAACAAGGAGAGTCAGAGGTATTAAGATCCCGGATACTAATTGCCCAGAAGTAGGGACTAAGTGTGTAGACTGGGTTCCACTTAGGAAAAAGGCTGAAAGCTGGGTGTACCTTCATTGCTGCTGTGTATGTTCTCTTCCCTGTGGGGACTAATACTCACCAAAGGTGCTGTGAGTATATGCCTATCCACTGTTCTGTATGATCCTGTTTTGCTATTATCAGGGCCTTATTTATATAACGGGCGCCCCTAGGCCCACTGCCGTTTGTCGCCACTGTCCCCTCCTCTTTATTCATGCAAATTTTGAGCAATGGGGATTGGGAAATTTAAAAATTGATTGTATCTCCAGTGTATCCCCAGTGTTTTTGAACCAATGTAGGTGTGGTTGGCCAGCATGCCGCCCCCTAAAATTCTGCCACCCTAGGCCTGGGCCTTTCCACAAATCCAGGCCTGGCTATTATGTACACTCCACTGAGGATTGTAATTGTTCAATAAATATGTTCTGGTTTATTTATAAGAACCACTGGCACCCAAATTCTTGCACCCTACATCTAGTTACAGTTACACTACACCCTGCTTCCACACCGTTTGCGAGGGCTTACTCCCTAAGATTTAAGGTCTCACCTGGAGCATAATATTGGGAGTGGAGCTCATAGAAAGAGAAAGGTGCACTAAATTTACTATAGCGCTATAAAGGTAAAGTGCAGAGGGCAGTGGAATGGGGCATAAGCAACACATAGACAAGTTCTTTCTGCAGTATATACACCATTTTTATGTGTTACTAATGTGCAAAGGGCTAAATGCTTGGGGGCTGCTCTCCTTGTCCAGAGATTCTGTCCCCTTGATATAGAATTCACAGATTATACATTTTAAAGTAACTTGTCAGTGTTTAGGCCAAATGATTGGAATCGCCTGTAACAACAAGCTTTTTATTTGTAATTTATAAGGCCTGCGTTTTTTTTTTTTTACAGGGATCGAGGATTCAAATTGCGGTGGGTGGATCAGAATCATGCCTTGGCAATATTCTCCAGCCCTGAAGATGGTAAAGTGTTTTGTTTATACATGTTTTACACAGATGTGCTTTATTCTAAAAAGCAGACCTGGTATCCTCTTTTTAAAGGGATACTGTCATGGGAATTTTTTTTTCTCAAAATGCATCAGTTAATAGTGCTGCTCCAGCAGAATTCTGGACTGAAATTAATTTCTCAAAAGAGCAAACACATTTTTTTATATTTCATTTTGAGGGCTAGACATATTGGCAGTTTCCCAGCTGCCCCCAGTCATGTGACTTGTGCTCTGATAAACTTCAGTCACTCTTTGCTGCTGTACTGCAAGTTGGAGTGATATCACCCCTCCCCTCCCCCCCAGCAGCCCATCAGCAGAACAATTGGGATGTAACAGATAACAGCTTCCTAACACAAGCTAACAGCTGCCTGGTAGATCTAAGAACAGCAAGCAGTAGTAAAATCCAGGTCCCACTGTGACATATTCAGTTTCATTGAGAAGGAGAAACAACAGCCTGGCAGAAAGCAGTTCCATCCCAAAGTGCTGGCTCTTTCTGAAAGCACATGACCAGGCAAAATTGCCTGAGATGGCTCCTACACACCAATATTACAACAACAAAAAATACACTTGTTATCACAGGAATTACATTTTTATTGTAGAGTGAATTATTTGCTGTATAAACAGTGTAATTTAGAAATAAAAACTACACCATAAGATTCATGACAGAATCCCTTTAAGAAAGTGGGAGTACATTTTTAACTGAGAGGGAGGATTTGCCATAAAGACAAAAGTGTGCATTTCCATGTGTGTTGTTCCATTCCTCCTGGTCAGCCAAGAAACTCTGTTTCCCTTTTCAGACTCCACTGTGGATTTTGTAACAAGATTTTTATGCAACACTTTCCCTCCCTCTTTTACAGAATATTCTGCCTCCTGTAGGTCATATCCAGGCATGAGGTTTTGCTCACTGTCCCAGGGGTGCCACCAGTTGAAGGCACATGAATGTGCAGAGGAGGTTAATGTGGCATTTACCAGATGTGCATGCAGTATGTTCTTAGATAATATATTTCTGCTATATAAATGCTTCTGTATGTACTTATTGGGGCTCATTTATCAACACTGGGCAAATTTGCCCATGGGCAGTTACCTATAGTAACCAATCAGTGAGCTGCAAGTAGAACAACGAGTACAGCCATGGGTTACTGCCCATGGGCAAATTTGCCCAGTGTTGATAAATGACCCCCACTGTGTATAAAACTTGCCTTCGCCACCTCAGACCAGGCGAAGTGCAATAGAGTAGATAGGGCTTGCTCAAAAAAAGTTTACATTGTTTCCCAAAAAAAGCTGGCTTTTACTTTTTTAAGGGTGATAGGCTGAAAAAGATCGAAAATGTTTTTGGGGGTACCCTCCTTCCCCCTACATGTCCTAACATATGGCACCTAAACTATACAGTGGGCACATGCATAAGGCAAAATAACAACTCTATTTTATTTTATGAAGCTTTGCCAGGCTTGTGTAGTGTAATGTATTTGCTGCTACATATACGTCCATTGTACTTTAACTTGGTGCCGTATACAAATTAGGCATCGCTAGCGTAACTTGGCTTTGCTTGACGAATTAATGCTAGCTCAACTTCGCTACCTTTCACCTCCCTGAGCTCAATTTCGGATTTTAGTGAATTAGCGGCGCCCTGGCGAAGTGTGGCGAAGCCAACGCTGGCGCAACTTAGGTTAGTAAATTTGCCCCATGTGTATATTTACCCAGGCTGAAACAGTATCCTCTCATTGCAGAGATATAAGTAAGTGGGTTGAAGCCAATAAACATCACGTGTGGCACTAGCATGAGATGGACACAAATGTGAAAGAAAAAACCTGCATTTTTCAGAGAAGACAATGTTTGATACAATGCAGCGTCAGGGGCGGAACTACCGGGGGAGCAGGGGGTGCGATCGGGCCAGGGCCCGCACCCCCTCAGGGCCCCCCGGCAGTCCACACACCAGTTTGCGGCAAATATTCCCGGGCCAGTTCCGGGTGTACGGAGGGGGGCGGGGGCCCGGCTGCGCATCCTGCGCCAGGGCCCGCCCCCTCTAGTTCCATTTCTGTGCAGCGTGAAGATGCAAAACTTACACATGCAATATACAGGTTTCAAGAAAGATTTTAAAGCCATTTTAGCAAACGATAAGCTAATGACTATTGCAATTCATACTCACAGAGTAAAGCTGATCCAGGCACTTGTCCAACTGTTTATGTGAGTGAAGCAGTTCTGCTAAGATAATAGTATCTTGTAGCAACTGTACTATTTTATATTGTGCTAATAAAATATTGGTATTTTTACATATTTTATAAAGAGTGGTGTGTCTTTGTTTAAGTTAAATTAGCTTATTTTTTTTGTATTTACATCTGTCTAAAAGCCAGTCCAACATTATCATAAAGCAGTGGTATGGTTTTGGTAAAAAATTGGGTCGGGGTGAAAGCATGGTTCACCCTTAAGTTAAAGGAATAGTTCAGTGTGAAAATAAAAACTGTGTAAATAGATAGGCTGTGCAAAATAAAAAATGTTTCTAATATAGTTAGTTAGCCAAAAATGTAATATATAAAGGCTGGCGTGAACAGATGTCTAATAAAACAGCCAGAATCCAACTTCCTGCTTTTCAGCTCTATAACTCTGAGCTAGTCAGCGACTTGAAGGGGGGCCACATGGTACATTTCTGTTCAGTGAGTTTGTAATTGACCCTCAGCATTCAGCTCAGATTCAAAAGCAACAGAAATGACCCATGTGGCCCCCCCTCAAGTCTCTGATTGGTTACTGTCTGGTAGCCAGGGCAACCAGTCAGTGTAAACAAAGAGAGTTGAAAAGCAGGAAGTAGTGTTGTGACTGACTTGTTATACATGAAATCACTCCAGCCTTTATACATTACATTTTTGGCTAACTAACTATATTAGAAACATTTTTTATATTGCACAGCCTATCTATTTACCCAGTTTTTATTTTTACACTGAACAATTCCTTTAAAGTGGACCCGTCACCCAGACACAAAAATCTGCATAATATAAGTCCTTTTCAAATTAAACATGAAATCCAATTTCAATTTTTTATTAAAGCATTCATAACTGTTGTAAACTCATTTAAAAATCTCAGCTGTCAATAAAATATTGTCTGCCCCGCCTCTATGCCTAGGCATAGAGGCGGGGCAGACAATTGCTTTCACTTTCCATTCAGCACTTCCTAGATGTCACTGCTCTCCCCACATTCCCCCGTTCTCTTCACCATTTAATTGTGTAACCAGGGCATGGGGATGGATATCAGGTCCCCCATTCTGGTGCACAAACAAGATTCTGAGATGATACAAGGCTTGTCTGAATAACAGTGTCTACAAAATGGCTCCTGCCTGCTTGCTATAATTATGAATTCCCAGACTGAAGGAAATAAGATTCAAATAATTTATATAGTGTAATTAAAGTTCATTTTGCTTGACTAATGTGATAAATTAGGATTTTGAATAATTTTTTTGCGTGACGGGTCCACTTTAACTTTTAGTTTGTAATAGAATTGCTAATTCTAAGCAACTTTTCAATTGGTCTTCATTTTTTCTTTTTTTTTCTTCTGACTCTTTTCAGCTTTCAAATGGGGGGGGGTTACTGATCCCATCTAAACAAATGCTCTGTGAGGCTACTTTTTCTTACTCATCTTTCTATTCAGGCCTCTCCTATTCAAATCCCAGTCTCTTATTTAAAATAATGGCTCGTTGCTCGGGTAATTTGGATCCTGGCAACCAGATTGCTGAAACTGCAAACCGGAGAGCTGCTGAATAAAAAGCTAAATAACTCAGAAACCCCCAAATAATAAAAAATTAAAACCAAATGCAAATTTTCTCTCTCTGCATCATAATAAAAGTTAATATAAAGATGAGGACCCCCTTTAAGGTTAGTTCATTTATAGTAGAAGGATATTAGCTCCCCCTTAGTCTTTTGGATTGAAAATCTAGTGCTCTGTACAGAGAGCAGTGTCTGGAGTCTGTACTTACTACCTGCAAATAGGGTTGTCATCTGGTCGGTACCAGATGACCTGGCCTGGCCGTAAAATGATGGTTGATCTCAATGTTATTAAAAAGCTACATACATGGGAAGGCTGGTATTTTTTTTGCAGAAAATGTGGCAACCCTTCCTGCAAATGACGTGCAAGGTAGGGGTGGTTGGTGGATGGGAGGGGAGGACACCTCTATTTCCCTTCCAGTGCCTTAATCTGATTAATTTCTTAATTTGTCAATTTATAATGGACAAGCACACACAAAATAATTTAATATTATAAATGTAACATATGTTATTTATCAAATGTCTAAAATACTGTTAAGTAACATTACAGAGATGTCACCATAACAACATATAGGTTACAATAGCAACTAGTTAACTGTTAAAGGAACAGTAACACCAAAAACTGAAAGTGTATTAAAGTAATTAAAAGATAATGGGGCTCATTTATCAACACTGGACAAATTTGCCCATGGGCAGTTACCTATAGCAACCAATCAGTGATTCGCTTTTTAAAGCCAGCTGCAAGAAGAACAATGAATGCAACAATCTGTTTGGTTGCCATGGGTTACTGCCCATGGGCAAATTTGCACAATATTGATAAATTACCCCCAATGCGCTTTTGATCTGTGCTGTTAAAGTTGGTGTGTTTACTTCAGAAACTCTACTTTAGTATATATAAACAAGCTGCTGCGTAGCCATGGGGGTCATCCATTCAAAGCTGAAAAAAAAACAAGCAGCGAGAAAAGAAGTAACACAACAGATAGCAGATAAAACACCATTGTATTGGACAAGGCTTATCTGATATGTGTGGTGTATGCTGTGCCTTTTCTCCTTTCTTCCAACTTGAATGGCTGCCCAGTGTACATGATATGCTAATTACTTTAAAATGCTTTCATTTTTTTGGTGTTACTGTTCCTTTAAGGTTCTAAGGTGGTATAAGTGGGTTGCATTACAGTGATGTCACAATGTTTGTTACCATGGCAACAGTTACCATATGAGATTACCTTAAAAGGTAATTGATACCTTAACATTACCTTATAAGGTAAACATAGTGAGTAGCATTACAGTGATGTCACAGTGGTGGTTACCATGGCAACAGTAAACATATGACATTACCTTATAAGGTAATTGATACCTTATAAGGTAAACTTAGTGGGTGGTATTAGAGTGATGTCATAATGGTTGCCATGGTGATGCCATCAACCAAGGTGACTTTATGAATCCATTCCCATCCTAGCTGTCATTTAGCGAGTTGAAGAGCAAGAGTGAGGATGTCTGCTCTAATCCTCTTCTCGTTCTTCTCTCTGCTAATCTTATCTAGTCATGGTGTGATCGTAAAGGTCCCACCAGTTACAATTAATTGTTCACAACCACATGGGGACATTTTTAGCCCCCAAGACACACTCGAAAGTAGAACATGTTTGTCAGGAGAGGAGATTAAACTTTTTTATAATTCAACTCCTTCAGTCTCTGTAATGGAGGCGTCTGACAAACCTCCGGAATGTTCCTGGTATAAGAATGGTGCTTGGTTTTATAAAACATCCCTTTTGTCAGGTAGTGTCATGATACCTGGCAGAGCTGGGACCATTATCACTGTGCAGTGTTTTACATCTGAGTGTCCAATAAATGTCTGCCAGCATCAGAATATCACTATCACTATTTCTGATCAGCAGATACATTTCTTTATTCTCTCACCTGCACCACCTATTTCCCAGTACCAGCTTGTGCGGTTCGGATGGTGTGCCAAGCTGAAAAGTACTGCCTGGGAATATCATTTCACCAGCCACCAAGGCGTATCTAGTATAATCATTATGAGTGATGAGTACACAGAGATTGAGGCATCGGCATATCCACCGGATTTCCGTGAAATATGCGCTGGTTATTATAAATACCAAGCCAATGCCAGCTATGCTGATGCTGGAAACTTTGTCGCCTCACTGTCATCTCAAAATGTGCCCATGAATACACTCACAGTCTCGTTGCTGGTGGAACAAAGTCTAGACCCCGTTCTATCAGCAACTGCAGCGATAAGTCCAAATTCCCATATACGCCTGACATGGACATTAGTGCCCTTAACTAACAAAGCTGTGGCTTTCCAGCTTACAGATGAAAACAGTGTAGCCAACTGGAATCTGTATGTCGAGAAAAATGCCAAAAAAATAGATTTTTGTTCCCCTCTTACAAATTCTAATGGGAATGAATTTGCTAAAGTAGTTTTCCTAATAAATGGAAGCAAAATACCTCAAATCACTGGAGATATAGGGTATCACAAGGGCACTATAATGCTTTCTACGAATAGATACCTTGGCGAGGTGACTCTAAACCCCACACTGAAGCAAGTCACCTCCTATTACTTCAGCCAAGCCAGTGGACTTTACTACTCTTCAAGTGATAATGAGACAAAGCCAAATTACAGCGAGAATTATGTGTTTTGTGACCATGAAAGTCTATCTTTCCTTTTTAAATTCAAATATGAGAAACCCTCGCTATTAAGCTTAGCAACATACGTGTATTTAAACAAGAGGAATGCTCTATATAAATCCCTGACGGATGATGCTATTGAAGTACATTTGTTTACTAGTAGTCTATCAATTCCAAATAATCTTACGTACATTGTGTGGTTTATACCAAACCAGCATCCATCCTTACAATGTCATTGGAAATTTATGTTAGGAATCTTTGGTGCGAGACAGTCTTACCTCGTTCAGCTCAGCACGTATACTTATAATGACTCTGTAGAAAATGCAGAAACCTTCCTTCCTGGAACTGTATTGCCATTTGATGTGAAGAGATACAAAGGCTTTTTAGCCAAGGTGAATTTTACAAGAAGTGGGGTAAAGCCTGTTACTCTAAAAACACAATTTGCAATGCAAGCCAGCAAAGTATTAGAAACTTCCATTAATTGTCAGAAGTTTCCTTGTGAATTACTGGAATTTCATATTAGCAAACCAAAGTCTACTGATTCTATAATAACCACAAGAGGAAAGCAGTTGACATTGTATTTATCCATGATGTTGAACTGTGTGGCATCACACTCAACAACTATAACATGGAAAATATATAGCATCTACAGCAAGAATTCAGTACCAGACTGGAATAACTACTTAAATGTTCCTGAGATATTTCCAATGAATCAGACTACATTGGTCATACCAAAGAATTCCCTCAACGTTGGATTCTATCTGTTTCGTGTCTCCACTGATATTCCTCCGGACGATGACGACATAGAAAATAGGCGCAGCAATTCAGATACTGTTATTGTTGAAGTTCGAGAGAGTGAACTTGTCGCAGTCATCTCAGGTGGATCTTTTAGAACAGTTGCTTTTAGGAGTGCATGGATTCTAAACGGGAACAGTTCTTCAGATCCGGACGTACCAGATGATCTAGATGACCTATCATTTCTATGGTATTGTACGAGAAATATAGACGACTACAATGACATGAAACTAAGCAATAATTCAAGCTGTCACCCAGCTCAGAAAGACCTTACATGGCTAAACCCTTTTGATGCCACTCAGACTGTTGATGCTGAGCAACTTCAAGGGGGCAGAAGTTATCACTTTCGCTTGCTTGTTGAGAAATACAAGAGAAGCAGCTATTTTACCCAGACTGTTTTTGTTCAAAGTGGTTCTCCACCCCTTGTGACTTTGGAATGTATTGAGAATTGCTTTACAAAATTTATTCCAACCGAACGATTCTCATTATCGGGAAAATGTACAGATTGTAGCGCAAGCAGTTGGCCAGAATATCAATGGTCCCTGTTTCAGGGAACCACTGAATTGGACTTTGATTGGGCCGCTAAAACTACAACTGGAAGGTTTGCTCCCTACATGTCTATAATGCCCCTAACATTTTTAAAAAATGTTGACAGGTGGTACACTCTAGTTTTAAAAGTCACAACCTGGTCTGGGGCACAATCAACAAGTAAATACTCATTTTACGTCAATGCTCCCCCAGAAGCCGGAAGATGTTTCATAAAACCAACCACAGGGGTTGCATTGGAAACTAAATTTATTATAGGCTGTAGTGGATTCAAAGACCAAAATCAGCCGCTTATGTATAAAGTCTTCGCAGCTGCAGATAAGAACAGCAACATAAGTTCTCTGCGGGACAATCCACTCGGAGTAATTGTTTATCATGGATACGAATCAACAACACCACCAATTTTTCTTCCTGTTGGAGAGAAAAGCCAAGATTATAAATTAAAATTATATGTTCAAGTATACGATGCTCTCTCTGCTTACACAGAAATATCATTGTCTGCAACAGTTTCCGAATTTCAGGACGGAAAACCAAAAGAGACAATCCTTGAAAATTTAAATGCAATGGTAAATGGATCCAACTCATTAATGAATAATTTAATTAAAACAGGAGATTTTATCAATTCAGGGCATCTTATATACACGGTAACATCCAATCTGAACAACTTTAAGACCACGGAAATGACGTACTCTCTGAAAGAGGAGAGAACTCAGCTACGAGAACATCTTTTGAACGTGTCGTCTAGTTTAACAGTCACAGACATTATGGGTGCGAATCAGGTAATTACCTGCATTGCCGAACTCACTAAAGATGTTAAAGAAGTGAATCTCCACTCCCAGCAGCTGGCGGTAAGAAAGCTAAGTGAAGTGGCCAGTAGCTTAGCTACACAAAGACAAGAACCACTCGGTTCTGCTGAAAAGGAACGTCTGAGCAGTGGCATTGTAACATCATTATCCAGTGTTATGAGTGCCGCACTACTGGATATTCCTCAGTCTGAGTCAGATATCCAAGAAGAGAAAGTTGACGTACTGGAGCAGATTCTATCTGCAATGGAAATGTTGACAGAAGCCGTGTTACAAGGCAAAGTTCCTGGAGAAAACAAGACAACAATAAAAGCTGCCACCTTTAACATAAGCTTGAAGAAAGAGGAAACATTGGATCTCATAAATTCACAACTTCAATTGAGGGACGACAGTTGCCTTAGCTGTACGTTTGCTAAACTGCGCGTACCTTTATCTGATGTGCCCGCAGATGCTGTTGTGAGCACTGCTTTCTATGAATTTAAAGAAAGCCCTTTTCCATGGTTAAGAAATGGAAGAGATATTGATACAGACATAGCTGGGTACTACATGGTGGCTAGCAACAGCACGGGAGGTACTACAAATCTAATACCTGACATGGTAGATGTTGTATTGGACAGAACACACAAGTTACCTGTTTTTGACTTGGCGTTTGAAGTAAGCAATGTAACAAGGGCTGCATTTACTTTCCAACTGAATGTTACAGTGAAAGCAGAATGGTTTATCCAGTTTATTTATCCAGGAGAGATGCCTTTTGTAGTTTCACTTTATATTGGAAGTAATCTAACAAACAACACTCCAATTGCCCTCTTTAATATCCCTACAATGATAACTGGAGCTACTAAGACTGGAAATCCTAAAATGATCAGTATTCCAATTGAAATGTTACCAAAGACTGAAGCGGTAATTGACCTTTCCATTGAATTGACGACGAGTTACTCCATTACTTCTCATACAAGAGTTCAATATTCAATCTTCAATGTGGCTTGCTTGGACTTCAGTGGAGCTGAACATGAATGGAATGATGGTAACTGCCATGCAGGCCCTTTAACAGACAACACAGTAATCCACTGCGTGTGTGAAAACTTAACAAAATTACAGACGAGAGGTGAACCATTTCTAAACAACAGACACACGTTTCTTGCAGCCAGATCAATTGTTCTACCTAATCCTATTGATCTCACAAAGGTTACTCTGGAAACTCTAAAGGCAAATTTTGTGCCCCTAGTCACTGTCATTGGCATAATTGTCTTTTATGCCTTTATAAGTGTATTTGCACACATAAAAGATAAGAGAGATGTAACCGACAGACAAAATATAATAATATTGGAGGACAATGATCCCTATGAAACTGACAGTCTCTTAGTTACCATTTACACCGGCAGTCGTTTTGGATCAGGTACAAGAGCAAATGTTTATATGAAAATCTTTGGCAAGGATGGAAATAGCCATGCACATCACTTACAATGTCACAGGCAAAGGGTTTTACAAACCAGAGGATGCGACACCTTCTTGCTGAAAACTAAACAACCTTTAGGAGACATTCATTCTATTGAGATATGGCATAAAGCGAATATAAAGTCTACAAGTTGGTATCTGAGCAGAGTTCAAATTGAAGATTTACACACCAAGAAAAAATGGTTTTTCATATGTCGCACTTGGTTCGGTACTAGTAAAAAGAATGCCGTCCCCCAAAAGATGTTTACCCCAATAGACATAAAGCAGCCTTTAGAGAAAAAAGACTTTTTCCTAATCAGTTCATACTACAATTTATTTCTCGGCAATTTGTTGCTGTCTGTATTTGCTCCTGATGTTCCGACAACTTCTACAAGAGCCCAAAGACTTGCTTCTCAGTTTGTGAGCTTCATCAGCGGTCTGTTTTGCAGTATGATGTACTACAACAGAAAAAATGATGAACAAGAAACATGGAACATGGAACACCTCCTCAGATCCATAGCCGTAGGAGCAGTGACCTCAATCATTACAAAAATATTTAGATTAATAGTCGACAAATTGTTTGCTGTTGCACGAAATACGTCTTTAGACAAACAGCGGAAACTGACTGAAAATGTCTCAGAAAATGAATTATTGGATAGCAGTTCAGCACCTAGGTGCTTAGAATGTCTGTATGAGGAATATTCCACAACTGATTCCACATCTGAAGAGAAGATGAGTGAACAAGGCCAGAAAGATGCACCAGAAACAAATGGGCAAAACAGCCCATCTCACGTAGATGAGGTAAACATTACAATTGAGGAAGAGAATCTTGGAGAAATACCTAAAGGCAAAGTAAAAAGGGCCAGAAATGTCTATCTTTGTGTTGCCTGGAGCACGGTTATCTGCTTCTCAACCCTGTCTGCAGTTTTAATAGTTTTGTACGGACTCTCATACGGACATGAAATTTCAATGGAGTGGCTCATAGCTTCTGGGACGTCATTCCTCATGAGTGTTTTTATTCAGCATGTTCCTATTATATTAGTACTATCATTGATTAAATCAATACGTGCAAAATATTGTAACGATATTCCATGGGTAATAAGGAATTATGTTCCTGTGATGAATGAGCTTAAAAGTGAAGAAGAAATTAGATATATGCAGTTTAGAATAGAAACACTTCGGAGCAGCGAAGCTTACCAGCCTATAACACCTACTGAATTCCAAGTAATAACAAGGGCTTGGGACTGCAATGTGTGAGGCCAGTTACTTAAAACATCTGCATGATGTTATATAAAAATTGGAAGATCCAAACCCAGAGGTTGGAAAGAGCATATATTATAGATGAGCAGATGGGCCCAAAAACTCATGGAACCCGTAGTAGGAGGGATTAGGTTGCAAAGTCAGTGCAGTCTGGTATATTTCATAGACTTTAACTTTTTTGCATATAACTGGACCCCTACTGGGATATAACTGGTTGCATCTTTAGATTATTGTGGTGCATGCTACAAAAAGGAGGGTCAGTTTTTGATTCTATTTTTTATTCCTGCTCATCACTAACTGATATACCAAGAGTAGGTTGAACCAAAAACAGTAGAACCCGCAGGTGGAGAATTTGCTTTAAACATATTTTGTACTTGGCGGGTTCGGGAGGGTGGTGGGCCCAGACTGCACAATGTCAGTGCAGTCTGGAATATGACCCTATTCCGTAGCATTTAACTTTTTTGCACATACTTGTAACTGATGTAACTGAGGTTTAGGTTCTTACTGATCAGAAAACTGGTGGCATGTTTAGGTTATTGCGGTGCATGCTACAAAAAAGATGGTTTAGGGTCAGTTTTTGGTTCAATATTTTTATTCCTGCTCATCACTAGCTGAGATACCAAAATTCAGTTTCCAACCATAATGCCTACTGGACTACAAGTAATTAAAAAAGCACAGAACATTGCAATGTATTAGAAAACAATATTCACACTAAAAATAGAAGCTTTACACTAAGAGTTTGGAGTCTAGATTTATTGATGAGTAGGTTGAACCAAAAACCATAGAACCCGCAGGTGGAGAGTTTGCTTTAAACATATTTTGTACTTGGCGGGTTCGGGAGGGTGGTGGGCCCAGACTGCACAATGTCAGTGCAGTCTGGAATATGACCCTATTCCGTAGCATTTAACTTTTTTGCACATACTTGGACCCCTACCATGATGTAACTGAGGTTTAGGTTCTTACTGATCAGAAAACTGGTGGCATGTTTAGGTTATTGCGGTGCATGCTACAAAAAAGATGGTTTAGGGTCAGTTTTTGGTTCAATATTTTTATTCCTGCTCATCACTAGCTGAGATACCAAAATTCAGTTTCCAACCATAATGCCTACTGGACTACAAGTAATTAAAAAAGCACAGAACATTGCAATATATTAGAAAACAATATTCACACTAAAAATAGAAGCTTTACACTAAGAGTTTGGAGTCTAGATTTATTGATGAGTAGGTTGAACCAAAAACCATAGAACCCGCAGGTGGAGAGTTTGCTTTAAACATATTTTGTACTTGGCGGGTTCGGGAGGGTGGTGGGCCCAGACTGCACAATGTCAGTGCAGTCTGGAATATGACCCTATTCCATAGCATTTAACTTTTTTGCACATACTTGTAACTGATGTAACTGAGGTTTAGGTTCTTACTGATCAGAAAACTGGTGGCATGTTTAGGTTATTGCGGTGCATGCTACAAAAAAGATGGTTTAGGGTCAGTTTTTGGTTCAATATTTTTATTCCTGCTCATCACTAGCTGAGATACCAAAATTCAGTTTCCAACCATAATGCCTACTGGACTACAAGTAATTAAAAAAGCACAGAACATTGCAATGTATTAGAAAACAATATTCACACTAAAAATAGAAGGTTTACACTTAGAGTTTGGAGTCTAGATTTATTGATGAGTAGGTTGAACCAAAAACCATAGAACCCGCAGGTGGAGAGTTTGCTTTAAATATATTTTGCACTTGGCGGGTTCGGGAGGGTGGTGGGCCCAGACTGCAAAAAATCAGTGCAGTCTGGAATATGACCCTATTCCTTTAACTTTTTTGCACATATTTGGACCCCTACTGTGATGTAACTGAGGTTCAGGTTTGTACCGATCAGAAAATTGGCTGCAACTTTTAGATTCTTTTGATGGTATCTTTAGATTATTGTGGTGCATGTTGCAAACAAGATGGTTTAGGGTCAGTTTTCGGTTCTATTTTTTATTCCTGCTCATCACTAGCTGAGATACCAACATTAAGTTTCCAACTATAATGCCTACTGGACTACAAGTTATTAGAACAATACAGAACAATGCAATGTTAGAAAAATAAATTAGAAGATTCACAACCAGGGTTTGGAGAAAGTCTAGATTATTGATGAACAGGTTGAAAGTAAGTACAGTCTGATATATTGTCTTATTGCTTAGCCTTTCAATTTTTTGCACCTACCTGCCCCCTATTGTATACTAAGCTGCATTCAAGTTGCAACTCTTCAATTATTTTGGTGCATATTGCAAAAACATGGTTTAGAGTTGGGTTTATGTTAAATTAGAGTGATGAAAGGGTATATCATCTGGTGATAGAATAAACCATAGCATGTATACCAGCTAGTATGCATTATGAACACTGGCAATTGTTAGATAAGTGTCTAATTATAGTCAGAAACAGTTTAGGGCAGATTTATCAAAATATAATTTTAGAGCTTAATAAATAAAAACTGACCCATGTTCTATTTATTTCTATGGGATTTTTAGAACTGTATTTATCAATGGATGTGCTTACTCTCAGCGGTTCGGATCGCAAGAAGACGCATCATGTAGTTCTAGCCTGTAAGACCCTGCATTAATCACACCTGAGACCTGTCAATGCCCATATTGTTTACCTGTTCACACCTCAGACAGAATGTAGAAGCAGCACTGACACTGTGTCACCATACATAATACAGTACATACTATTCATCTTAGAGTGGTCTGGATAAAATTCCCTGTCTCTTACCCTGCTCTACCTGTGACTGCTCAACCCTACTCTATCATACTCTGCCCATGTGTGCCATACTTTGCTCGCGTGTGCCATACTTTGCTCGCGTGTGCCATACTTTGCTCGTGTGTGCCATACTTTGCTCGTGTGTGCCATACTCTGCTCATGTGTATCATACTCCATCTACCCCTTGCTTTAATTATGTGCTGAAGGGTGCTGTGTTATCCACAAGCATATGGATTTAAGAGTATTTTTTAATGACATAAACATTGTTTCACTTATGAGTGATGAGTGATATTCATGCAGTGAGCACCAACTATTTGTTTTGTTTTTTTGGTGTGCTACCACCATTAATGTGGGTATTGTCTTGAAAGTTGTTGTGATAATATGAGTGTGGTTTAAAGTAGGTGTGGCTTTACAAAAAGTAGTGGTCAACACTGGCTTCCATTATTAGCCCTCAACCACATAGTCCATAAAAACTCCAGCCCTTGGTACCACAGAACTTCGACAACACTGCTATATAACTGAAACCACAATTACACATGTACAACATGACTTTATTGCTAATTATACATTGCTGTAAAAAAAACAGCGACTTTTCTCCTCAAAATTTTAATTCTATTCTTAATGTGCTTCAGCATGAAACTTGCATTAACACTTATATATCCATAGAATTCTATCAGTTCTTTTTTCCCCAAAAAAACCTAGAGGGTGTATTAATGCACAGGGTATGTCAATTGTAATTGTGTCAATTTTGCAAATATAGCCCTCTTCTGCTACTGCATGAGATCTAGCATGCATTTAGTTGCGTGTGGCGCTACAGGAGTCCTGTGCCTCCGCTATATGGGAGAGCAGGTTCACTTTAATATGGTGTGCCTCCACCCAAGGTCAGGACAGGCTGAACTGTAATACCCCTCCCTGGGAACTTCTCTGATCCGCAATACACATACACAGTGGAACAGTTGATGTGTTTATTTGGTAGGACACTATTCCTTTAAATTGCAGTGATACAGATAGCCTGCCACCCAGGAGCAACTTCACTCAAATAGCACAGCTATTGATCTCTGGACTGCTGAAGGGAATCCCCACATGGTGGCAGTTGCTTCAGAGCCCTAAGAAGGACTCCCTATAGCTTTCCGTGCCCTGAAAAGAGCACGCTTTGTTCTTCAGAGCCCTGACAAGGACCCCCTTTCCTTCTGCACCCTAAGGAGAGTGCGCTTTTCTGCCACTGGGGTTCCCTATTAAGTTACACACACAAAACTCTAGGAGTATGTACACTGTACTTGTAGTCTGCTGATTCTATATCCCAGCAGCATTTCCTTTTCTCCCAGCAGCACTTTCTCTCTCCCTCTTCCTTCCTGTCAGCTCACAGAGGGTGGGGCTCCTCCCCCTCCTTGCACAGAAACAATACAGAGGAGAGACAAGTGTACACAGCTCTCCTACACAAATAAAATTAATTTTGAGGAGAAAAGAATCACATGTTATCAGAGCAATGTATAATTGCCAGTCTAGGAATGTTGATGGCGTGTCAGTGTGGTTTTAGAAATACAGGGGATTCAGTCACTTAATTATTCATTTTATGAAAATATAGCACAAAAAATAATATGACCAGAGCTAAATCCTTAGTACCTGTACTACTCTATGGGGTTTACCGTGATGGGGTATGGTGGCTTGGCAATTTTATGATCATAACTTTGTAACTAAAAACCCCTTTTGTGTGTTTAACATTGGCCAGATCAGTTAGTGTATTGCTTTAGTAGAGTTATTCTGTAGAAATAGTGCCAAACTTGTATGTGGCACCCCATACCCATCCCTTTAATGATAGTCTTCTGCCTTTGAAATTGGGTGTTGGTCTTGGAGATCTCTTTCCTGTAAATGGTACAGTAGGGGGGCACATTTCCCTAGAGATGTAACAAGTGAGGTGTCAGTTATCTGGAAAAGCCAAGGTCCACAGCATTCTGGATAACAGGTCCCATACCTGTACTGCAGAACAATAAAATTGTACCCTCACAGAGCAATATTTTTGTTGCTGCTGGTGTTAGTGACTCCAATTTGAAAGCTGAGAATCGGAAGAATTAAAAGAAAATAATTATAAATTATAATTTTTTTTTTTATAATTTATAATTATTTTCTTTTTTATTCCCTCCCTTCCTTCCTCTTCTCTTACCCCCCAATGACAACACATATGCTACAATACTAGTTGGTATTTCTCTGCAGTTTAATCAGCATCTTCCCCTTGCAGTCTGATTGTCATAAAAATGAAGTTAGTGAGCAGAGAAGAGTCATCTGATGTTTCTGTGTTTAGTGTTTCTCTGGTCAGTTCTAAGCAGCAATATCACAAGATCTTCCTGTACTTCAAAATTCATTTTTATTGAACTGTAGTTGGCTGAAATAACCAGCACAGTTGTTTTAAATTCATTATGTTAGTAGCTTTAAAAAAATAACTGATGCAGGCCTATGTAGGATCCATGGTGCTAGTGCCAGCCCTTGGGCTCCAGAGTTCCTGTTATTGATAACATGCTTTGGTCTTCAGAGCCCATTCAAGAGCCCCCATTCCTTCCATGCCCTGAAAAAAGTTTGTTTTCCTCTCACTTTTCTTTCTGCCGGCCTACCATCCTGCCCAGCTCACAGAAATGAGGACTTCTCCCCCTCAGAGGAACAATACAGAGTGAATAAGTAATATATTTTTATAGATAGGTAAATACCAATCAGTAGTCCCATTTATTGCTTAAATAGACAATGACTAAAAGCTAACATATATATTTTGTCATATAAATAGAGAGCTATTTAGAGTATTTTGAGCACAAAATAAAACCAATAGTTATAAAGCTGTACAACACACCACACTGATACAAATCACTATTTTATACACATGCTGATGTTGTACTAAGCCTCCCATGCAGAACTATTAGATGCAATGCTGGGGATATCATAGAGCTAATGAGACCTGTGTTTTTGGATCTGTTCAAAAAACAATTTCTATATGATTTGCTAATTATTATCAGCTCTCTTACATTAGAACTACTTTTCATACCTAAACACAATATGTCCCACAGATATCAATAGTAGAATGTGAAACAAACCACAATTCTTTCTTACTTTATAGTCAATGAGAACATTATGCCTTCAAGATATATTTTGCATTTTCATACCTACCAACATTTGAAAAACTAAAAGAGGGACAAAAACTTGTGCCAAGCATAGCGCTGCAAAATTCTTGGGCCACTTCATTTTATGGCTACACCCCCTAATTACCACGTCCATTTTACGACATTTGGCAGGTTTTGAAAGTTTGAACACATATCTGTGAGTTTTGGGGTGGTGGCAGACAGATTAGTTGCCCAGCGACACATCTCCTCTTCTTCGGGAGACTAATCTCCCTGAAAAGCCTTCCCACTGGCAAGAATGTAATCGGCGGTGGGATGGCAAATGAATCGCTTTGGTTTTCCGAAGTCGCACAAAGTTTCCTTGCAACTTCGGGTGACTGGAAAAGAAGTGATCCGAATGCCGTCTCGCCGGCAATTCACATTCTTGTCGGTGGGAAGGCTTTTCAGGGTTGCCCGAAGAAGAGGAGATTTGTCGCTGGGTGTCATACCTCCCAACATTCTGGAAATTGGGACTTTTCAGTACAAATGAGGGACTGTGAGTTGAGCTGTCAAATGAGGGACTGTCCCTCTAAAAATGGGACAGTTGGGAGGTATGCAATGTTTTATGTGTTATAACAGTTTTGCTAATGTAAGTTGGGAGGTATGTATTTTATAGCTGGAAAAGGACGATTAATCTCCACCACCATTAGCGCAATGTTTTATGTGTTATAACAGTTTTGCTAATTTAAGTTGGGAGGTATGTATTTCATAGCTGGGAAAGCAGTACCATGCATTTAAATGTATATAAAGCTTAGGATATGCATTATAAAACCACCATCCATAAAACCACATATCTTCAAATAAAACCTCTTCTCTTCTGAGAAAAAGGAGGAAATAATTGCCCTTATAATAATAATAATCACTTTAAAAAACGTATATAAATGTGTGTGTAAGGAACTGATAAACACAATCCCCTATAGTTTGGACTTTTAAGGCCCCCTTAGTTATACAAGCGCTAGACTCCATTTACAGGGTCAAACCATGAGGCCCAATTATCCCAAATTAAACTACTAGATGGCACTATGGGGTCCGTTTACTAAAGTGTGGTAAAAAAATGCGCACAAAATATAGACAAATGTGTCGCCAAATATGTTTTCGCCGGTTTACTAACCTGCGGTAAATGTAAATTTGCGAATCCTCTTGCGCAAAAATATGTTTTCGCCAGTTATCACATTCGCTGAAAATAGCGATATGTACACATTAACGCCTGGTTTACTAAACAGCGAAATGTGCAAAAGACAAAATTTATGCAAGAATATTCGTAAAATACTACCGCCACCTATGTACTGGCTTAAAAAGTATTTTTTTGCCAGAAATATCTCAAGGGGCAGGAAATATTCCATAATACTTTTTAATATGCAAGAATTTTGGTGTAATTCTACTTCAGTAAAAAAATATAGGCTTCTAAGTGTCTAATAAAATGAAAAAAATCATGTTTCACATAGAACAATCACATATATCAGAAACATAATTTATTTTATATATATGAACACAGCCAATATGGAAAGGTCTATTATGTCTCATGAACATTGCAATATCAAATATATATAGTTTTATGGAGATTTCTCACTTGTATAGATCAGAATCTACAAGCATTACACTACCACATTTCCAAACGGCATACTTCTGATTTCAAGGCCAAACATTCCGCTAACAGTAGGCTTACCCTAGAAAACTACCCATTATTAGAAAGAACAGATTCTGGTGAATCAAAAATGGTTAAATATATTTTTCTACTCCAAACTACAAAGTTGCAATGGTTTCTAAAGTTATAATATTTTATAGAAATTGATGAATTTTTTGAAAAATTACCTCAAAGCTTCCACTCTACAGCATCATATCTCCCACACATCATTAGGTATCAATGTAACACCCCAAATATGAAAACCTGGGGTCCATTAAACAGTTTGATGCCCAATATGTATAGGTTTACCTAAGCATGTGGTATATAGTGCCCCCAAAATGTAGACACCTCATTTGAGCTATTGGTTCTGTAATCCCAGATACTGCAAAATCAAAACATTTACATAGTTTGGGGGGGGCAAAGTTAGAAAAAAGTACGTTCAACCCAGAAAACCATATATATTCAGAAAGTACACATTCCCCTGAATCCAAATTGGGTATGTATGTCTTTCTACTCCAAAGCACCAAGCCGCAAACCTTTCCTAAATTTGGCAATTTTGGCGACATTTCCAAAAATCACCTCAAAACTTCCAACCTGCAACATCGTTTTTCCAACATACTATTATGTATCAATATAAATCACCCCAAATATGAAAGCCTGGGGTCCCCTGAACTGTTGGATGCCCAATATGTATAGGTGTACCCAAGCATGTGGCATATAGGGGCCCCATATGGTCTGTCATTTCAGGTGCTGCAAAATCAACAAATTTACATTATTTTGGGGGGGGCAAAGGTAGAAAAAAGTATGTTCACCCCAGAAAACTATATATTTTCGGAAAGTACACATTCCCCCGAATCCAAATCGGGTATGCATGTCTTCCTACTTCAAAGCACCAAGCTGCGAAATTTTCCTAAGTTTGGCAATTTTAGGGACATTTTCAAAAATCACCTCAAAACGTCCACCCTGCTGCATCGTATGTCCAACATACTATTGAGTATCAAGATAAATCACCCCAAATATGAAAGCCTGGGGTGCTCTGAACAGTTTGATGCTCAAAATGTATAGGTTTACCTAAGCATGTGGCATATAGGGGCCCCAAAATGAAGACCCCATATGGTCTGTCATTTCAGGTGCTGCAAAATCAAAACATTTATATAGTTTTGGGGGCCGGCAAGGCGACAAAGGTAGAAAAAAGTACGTTCACCCCAGAAAACAATATATTTTCAGAAAGTACACATTCTCCCGAATCCAAATTGGGTAGGCATGTCTTTCTACTCCAAAGCACCAAGCTGCAAAACATTTCTAAATTTGACAATTTTGGTGACAATTCCAAAAATCACCTCAAAACTTCCACCCTACCGCATTGTATGTCCCACATACTATTGAGTATCAAGATAAATCCCCCCAAATATAAAAGCTTAGGGTTCTCTGAACAGTTTGATGCCCAATATGTATAGATGTACCCAAGCACATGGAATATAGATGCCCCAAAATGAAGACCCCCCCATATGGTCTGTCATTTCAGGTGCTGCAAAATCTACACATTTACATCGTTTTGGGGGGGGGCAAAGGTATAAAAAAAGTAAGTTCACCCCAGAAAACCATATATTTTCGGAAAGCACACATTCCCCTGAATCCAAATTGGGTATGTATGTCTTTCTACTCCAAAGCACCAAGCCGCAAACCTTTCCTAAATTTTGCAATTTTGGCGACATTTCCAAAAATCACCTCAAAACTTCCAACCTGCAACATCGTTTTTCCAACATACTATTATGTATCAATATAAATCACCCCAAATATGAAAGCCTGGAGTCCCCTGAACTGTTGGATGCCCAATATGTATAGGTGTACCCAAGCACGTGGCATATAGGGGCCCCAAAATGAAGACCCCATATGGTCTGTCATTTCAGGTGCTGCAAAATCAACAAATTTACATTATTTTGGGGGGGGGGCAAAGGTAGAAAAAGGTATGTTCACCCCAGAAAACCATATATTTTCGGAAAGTACACATTCCCCCGAATCCAAATCAGGTATGCATGTCTTCCTACTTCAAAGCACCAAGCTGTAAAACTTTCCTAAGTTTGGCAATTTTAGGGACATTTTCAAAAATCACCTCAAAACGTCCACCCTGCCGCGTCGTATGTCCAACATACTATCGAGTATCAAGATAAATCACCCCAAATATGAAAGCCTGGGGTCCTCTGAACAGTTTGATGCTCAAAATGTATAGGTTTACCTAAGCATGTGGCATATAGGGGCCCCAAAATGAAGACCCCATATGGTCTGTCATTTCAGGTGCTGCAAAATCAAAACATTTACATAGTTTTGGGGGCCGGCAAGGCGACAAAGGTAGAAAAAAGTACGTTCACCCCAGAAAACAATATATTTTCGGAAAGTACACATTCTCCCGAATCCAAATTGGGTATGCATGTCTTTCTACTCCAAAGCACAAGCTGCAAAACATTTCTAAATTTGACAATTTTGGTGACATTTCCAAAAATCACCTCAAAACTTACACCCTACCGCATTGTATGTCCCACATACTATTGAGTATCAAGATAAATCCCCCCGAATATAAAAGCTTAGGGTTCCCTGAACAGTTTGATGCCCAATATGTATAGATGTACCCAAGCACGTGGAATATAGGGGCCCCAAAATGAAGCCCCCCCATATGGTCTGTCATTTCAGGTGCTGCAAAATCTACACATTTACATCATTTTGGGGGGGGCAAAGGTATAAAAAAAAAAGTAAGTTCACCCCAGAAAACCATATATTTTTGGAAAGCACACATTCCCGCGAATCCAAATTGGGTATGCATGTCTTTCTACTCCAAAGTACCAAGTCGCAAGCCTTTCCTAAATTTGGAGATAAAAGTAACAGTTTTTACATTTCTGAAAATCGCCTAAAAATATTGTAATTGGCCGCATTTATCTCACCCAATTTCTTATATACAATTGTAAAACACCATAAATACTGATGCCACGGGTCTACTGAACAGTTTCATGCCCAATATGCATTGATATACCAAGGCAGCTGCCATGTGCGGACCCCAAATGAAAATAGTGCATATGAGTTTTCTACACTGCCGATTCACCTTCTGTGAACATAGACTCTTGACTTCATATTATGTGCCTCAAGACCCTTCTAACAGCAAAGACCCCCCAAAACCATATATTTTTGGAAAGTACACATTCTGAAAAATCCAACAAAGACAGACTTCTTTCTACACCAAACTACCAAACTGCAAAGCTTTTCTAAATGTAGAGGTTTTTACAACGTTTCTGAAAATTGTCTAAAAATGTTGCAGTTTGCCACATTTATCGTACACAATGTTTTAAGTACAAAAAGAAATCACCCTAAAATGTCAGAGGTCTACTGAATAGTTTGATGCCCAATATGCATAGATGTACCAAAGTATGTGGCGTGTACGGACCCCAAATGAAAAACATGCATATGAATTTTCACGATAGCCAACTAAGCTGCAGAAAAGAGAGCCCCAACTGTGCGTTATGTGCCGTAAGACCGCCAAACTGTAAAAAGACCCCCAGAAAACCATATATTTTTGGAAAGCACATATTCTGGCAGATCTATCTATCTTTCTATACCAAAGCACCAAACAGCAAAACTATACTAAAGATAAATAATGAACAATAATGCAGGGATAAAATTGCAATAAATCCACAAAATAGCGTAAATCAATGAAATAACAAAATAATTGATCCGACAGCGTAATTAGTGGATGAAATCAATTATCCAATAGTCACGCTGTCCAAATAAGATGTTTTTAGGCAAAACAAACGGTAGAATGAATAAGTAAAAAAACAAACACCTGTTTGTGAGTTTTTGTGTATAAATATTTGTGCACTTCTAAAAGTTGTCTGAGTGTGCAAATACACGTAAATAAGTGTAAATAAGTACAAAAGGGACCAAGTGTGCTAAAATAAAGAATAAAAAAATACCAATCTTTACTAAAACATGTGTGTAAGCGTATAAATGTATGTGTATGTATAAGTGCAGGTAAGTATGTAAAAAAACATGCACTTACCATTTTTGTAGCAGGGGATCGATGGAATCGACGGAGGGTCCCTGGACAGCGTGTCTGCTGAGTAACTGTGCAGCAGGAAGTATGTTGGCGGCTGTGGAGGAAGGAAGAGATGTGGAAGTAGCAGCAGATCCGACTTGATAGATCCGACTTGGTGGTTAAAGGGTTAAACTGTGCATTTCTATGAAGCAAAGAGATTGACTGATATGATTTTTTCAGGACTTACCCTGGTGGTCTAGTGGGCAGCAGGGTCCACCACCGCTCCTTCGGCTTGGACGCCCTCTGTGCAGCTCCTCCTCTCTTCCTGGTGCCGGTTTCCCCTAAGGCGCATGCTCCGTGCACGCTCGTTTCTTAAAGGCGCAGTGACGCCTTATGAATATGAAAATACAGCATAAAAAAACAATATGACCAGCGCTAAATCATTATTACCTGTACTACTATATGGCAATTTTATGATCATAACTTTGTAACTAAAAATCCCTTTTGTATGTTTAAAACTGGCCAGATCAGTTGCACTTCCATTGTATTTTATTTATATTTTATGCAGCCTCGAAGTGCTTGGCTATCTCACCCCTGTAAATGCTACAGTAGGGGGTATCAGCCTGTTAGGGGGTTTACCTATTATGTTCTGAATATCCAGAATTTGAATAATTTGTAGTTTTTGGACTAAAAAAAAAACTATGAATTTTTCAGAATTTATTAAAGCCTGATGGTCTTAAAAGTCTGAAAAATCGGCATCTCAAAGCTCTCAAGTCCTGTATAAGTCAATGGGGAAGGTCCCAGTGTCTGCTCTGCTGTCCGTACTGATAGCCAATAATTTTGGGGACTTTGAACTAAAAAGATGTAAAACTTGTAGTATTTGTGGAAAAGTACGAAAATTCGTACTTTTCGGGCAAAGCTCAGAAGTTATCGGATTTTTGCTCGACCCAATTTTTCGGACTTTTTTAATGATAAATAAGATACAGATTTTTATGTTAGAAAGACTCAGAAAAATAGGACCTTGATAAATAACCCCCTTAGACTGTTAGCCTATGGAAAATATGAGGGGAGGTAAATAGTTAGAACCATCATATGGGGTTTACCGTGACGTGGTGGGGTGGCTTGGCAATTTTATGATCATAACTTTGTAGCTAAAAACACATTTTTTTTTTTAATGTACAGATGCACTAGCCAACATGGCAAATGCAAAATGCACCATATTAAAAAAGCAACCAATAGACTATTTTGCCACTTGTTTTTTTACTGTACATGTGCAATGTCAAAATGTGAGCTGTGTTAATGTGACTGTGCCAAAAAAGTATAAAAGTATAAGTGTAAGTGTAAAAAAGTGTGTATCTGGGGACACTATGGCTAAAAATTGTAAATGTCCATTACTGGTGGGACAGAAAGCAGCATTTAAAGCAAACAAGTAATTTTCATCCATCCAGCCTGATGCCAAAGGCCATGAAAGTACTGAAAAACAATAACATTGTAGCCTCAAAGAGCAATCTTTTTTGGCTGCTGGGAAGAAGAAAAAAATAATTAAAAACTATAAAATTTTTAAAAAGACATCCCCATTCCTCCCCCTTCTCTTACAACACATACAGTACCTATGCATTGTATTTTTATATTTTCAATGAAAGTTACACATTTTTTTTTAAATGAAGACCAGTTCATACATTGGTTAGAATTGTCCAGACCTATAACATACTTAAATATAACTTAAAGGAGAAATAAAGCTTAACTCAGGAAGTAGGGTGAAAATGTTGTACATTATGTTTTGGGCTTCTGCACCAGCCCAAGGCAACCACAGCCCTTTAGCAGTAAAGATCTGTGTCTCCAAAGATGCCCCAGTAGCTTCCCATTTTCATTTCTGTTGATTCACTGCCCCTGCTCTGTGCTGCTGTCACTGAGCTTAGGGACCCACTCACAATATACAGTACACATAGAATATATATGTCACATAAGGCTGATTAGTAATTAATACAGATAATTACTACATGGCAGCACAGAAACCAGTGCAATTAGCATCAGAATTTAATAATCAGCCCTGTAGCATCAGCTTATATTTCAGACAAAATTTCAAGAGCCACCATTCATTCCACGCCCCAAAAAGAGGTGGGTGAGTATATCTTGGGTGGGCTTAATCTAGTGTTACATCAGCAGTTTCTTCAACAGTGATTTTCCACTGGCAGAAAAACAGCAGATTCAGTCCCTTGTTTTTTTTAACATCAAATCATGTTTATTGGTATAGTTTCATATAAAACACAAGGGATAAGCCAACTGTAATTTATGGGAGATCTTACGTATAATACAAATATATTTTGGTCCCCTTTAGTGATGGGTGAATTTGTCCCATTTCGCTTCAACGCGAATTGCGTGAATTTCCCCTGAAATTCGTGAAACTGGTGATAAACGAAAATGAAGCACGAATTCTGATGCCGGTGGCAAAAAAAACTTTGATGACGTTGTTGGAACCGTCGCCGGGCAAATTTTTTTCGTTGCCAGACAATTTTTGCGGCAAGTTCGCAAATTTATTTGTCTGCACCGAAAAACACGCAAATTTACAGTGAATTTGTGCCTGGCGAATAAATTCATCCATCACCAGTCACCTTGCAAAAAACAGAGGGTCATTTTTTACTGCAGTTTCAAAGTAATACATTATAATAATAGATGAGGTTGAAAAAAAACTTGCATTCAACCATCAACTCAAAATGTGTGTGTAAGTGAAAGTAGCTGAACTGATCTGCTAACTGACCCAGAGGAAGGGGGGAATACATTAAACAAATATACTGTATGCTACAGTCTGATACAAATGAAGGCAGCACTCCAGTAGGAATGAATGGCATATTTATTTGGTAGGCAACTAAGGATACAAGTCCTTTCACCCCTTAAAGGGGTGGTTTACCTTTCTATTTACTTTTAGTATGTTAAAGAATGGCCTATTCTAAGCAACTTTATTTCTTTTATATAGGTTTTAATTATTTGCATTTTCCTTCTGACTCTTTCCAGATTTTAAATGGCAGTCACTGACCCTATCTAAAAAATAAATGCTCTGTAGGCTACAAATTTACTGTTATTGCTATTTTTTATTATTCATATTTCTATTCAGGTCCTTTATTGTTCATTTTCCTGTCTCATTAAAATCAGTGCATGGTTGCTAGGGTAAATTGGACCTTAGTGACTAAATTGCTGACTTTACAGTCTGTAATGTCTCTGAATATATACATCATTCTTAAATATAACTTAAATATAAACAACCTCTCTCTATTGTCTATCATTTTGTAGAATATTATATGCAGAACATTATGTTCTGATAATTGTTTTGGGTATCTCCTCTTTATTAATAATTATCTTATGTGGCTTAGTATGATAATATTCCATGAATATATAATGGTTTATCCCTGTAAAGCCCATCTCACGAGATAATCCCCCACATATACAGGGCCGACCTATTTAATCCCAGGAGTGGGCTTTTATCCCATATATGTCTGGCACGGCCTACCAGGGACCCAAGGTTTCAAAATCAACCCCCTTCCCAATTCCTTTCTCCTTATTGTTTTCCTGTACAAGGTTTACAACTACAACCACTACACTAATATATACAGTAGCAACAATCCTGAGAGGAAAAGTTTAGGAGTGATGAAACATAATACATAACGATTTACCATGGGTGATAACAGATCAAGTGTTAGCAGAGAGCTGATCTGAACTGCATGTGCAGCTTCTCTGTAAGTGAGGACAGACACACCAACTTCCGGGTGAACAGTAACTTGGTTGCTTTATAGAACTCAGCATAACATGTGCAACAGGAACTTTTCATAGAGAGCATACACAGGAAGAGGAAGAAGAAAATCACACAGGGTTACAGGTCAAACGTGATATCATATTGCTAAGCAACAATAGACCCTCCCTGCATTAAGTAACATGCATTGGAACAATCCCTGTCTGTTGTTTTCCAACAGTTAACACTGCAAATTATTCACTCTACAATACAAAATTTCATTCCTGACATCTTATATAAATGGTAACATCGAATCTGAACAACTTTAAGACTACAGAAACTACGTACTCTCTGAATGAGGAGATATCTCAGCTATGAGAACATATTTTGAATGTGTAGTCTAGTTTAGCAGTTACAGATATTATGGGAGTGAATCAGGTAATTACCTGCATTGCCGAACTCACTAAAGATGTTAAAGAAGTCAATTTACACTCCCAGCAGCTGGTGGTGAGAAAGCTAAGTGAAGTGGCCAGTAGCTTAGCTACACAAAGAGAAGAACCACTCAGTTCTGCTGAAAAGGAACGTCTGAGCAGTGACATTGTAACATCATTATCTAGTGTTATGAGTGCCGCACTACTGGATATTACTCAGTCTGAGCCAGATATCCAAGAAAAGAACATTGAAGTACTGGAGCAGATTTTATCTGCAATGGAAACGTTGACAGAAGCTATGTTACAAGACAAAGTTCCGGGAGAAAACAAGACAACAACAAAAGCTGCCACCTTTAACATAAGCTTGAAGAAATAGGAAATTTTGGATCTCGTAATTTCAAACCTTCAATTGAGGAACGACATTTGCCTTATCTGTATGTTTGCTAAAGTATCTTTATCTGATGTGCCCGCAGATGCTGTTGTGAGCACTGCTTTCTATGAATTTAAAGAAAGCCCTTTTCCATGGTTAAGAAATGGAAGAGATATTGATACAGACATAGCTGGGTACTACATGGTGGCTAGCAACAGCATGGGAGGTACTACAAATCTAATACCTGACATGGTAGATGTTGTATTGGACAGAACACGCACAAGTTACCTGTTTTTGACTTGGCGTTTGAAGTAAGCAATGTAACAAGGGCTGCATTTACATTCCAACTGAATGTTACAGTGAAAGCAGAATGGTTTATCCAGTTTATTTATACAAGAGCAGATGCCTTTTACTGTTTTACTTTATATTGGAAGTAATCTAACAAATAACACTCCAATTGCCTTGTTTATATCCCTAAAATTATAACTGGAGCTACTAAGACTGGGAATCCTAAAATGATCAGTATTCCAATAGAAATGTTACCAAAGACTAAAATGGTAATTTACCTTTCCATTGAATTGACGATGAGTTACTCCATTACTTCTCATACAAGAGTTCAATATTCAATCTTTATGTGGCTTGCTTGGACTTCAGTTTAGCTGATCATGAATGGAATGATGGTAACTGACATTCAGGCCCTTTAACAGACAACACTGTGTGTGTGAAAATTTAAGAAAAGTACAGACGAGAGGTGAACCACTTCTAAACAACAGACACACGTTTCTTGCAGCCAGATCAATTGTTCTACCTAATCCTATTTATCTCACAAAGGTTACTCTGGAAACTCTAAAGGCAAATTAAGTGCCCCTAGTCACTGTCATTGGCATAATTGTCTTTTATGCCTTTATAAGTGTATTTGCACACATAAAAGATAAGAGAGATGTAACCGACAGACAAAATATAATAATATTGGAGGACAATGATCCCTATGAAACTGACAGTCTCTTAGTTACCATTTACACCGGTAGTCATTTTGGATCAGGTACAAGAGAAAATGTTTATATGACAATCTTTGGCAAGGATGGAAATAGTCATGCACATCACTTACAATGTCACAGGCCAGAGGTTTTTGATAAAAACCAAACAACCTTTAGGAGACATTCATTCTATTGAGATATGGCATAAAGCGAATATGAAGTCTACAAGTTGGTATCTGAGCAGAGTTCAAATTGAAGATTTACACACCAAGAAAAAATGGTTTTTCATGTGTCGCACTTGGTTCGTTACCAGTAAAAAGAGAGCCGTCCCACAAAAGATGTTTACCCCAATAGACATAGAGCAGCCCTTAGATATAAAAGTTGTTTTCCTAATCAATTCATACTACAATTTATTTCTCGGCAATTTGTTGCTGTCTGTATTTGCTCCTGATGTTCCGACAACTTCTACAAGAGCCCAAAGACTTGCTTCTCAGTTTGTGAGCTTCATCAGTGGTCTGTTTTGCAGTATGATGTACTACAACAGAAAAAATGATGAACAAGAAACATGGAACATGGAACACCTCCTCAGATCCATAGCCGTAGGAGCAGTGACCTCAATCATTACAAAATTTTTTAGATTAATAGTCAACAAATTGTTTGCTGTTGCACGAAATACGTCTTTAGACAAACAGCAGAAACTGACTGAAAATGTCTCAGAAAATGAATTATTGGATAGCAGTTCAGCACCTAGGTGCTTAGAATGTCTGTATGAGGAATATGCCACAACTGATTCCACATCTGAAGAGAAGATGAGTGAACAAGGCCAGAAAGATGCACCAGAAACAAATGGGCAAAACAGCCCATCTCACGTAGATGAAGTAAAAATTACAATTGAGGAAGAGAATCTTGGAGAAATACCTAAAGGCAAAGTAAAAAGGGCCAGAAATGTCTATCTTTGTGTTGCCTGGAGCATGGTTATCTGTTTTTCAACCCTGTCTGCAATTGTAATAGTTTTGTACGGATTCTCATACGGACATGAAATCTCCATGGAGTGGCTCATAGCTTCTGGGATGTCATTCCTCATGAGTATTTTTATTCAGCATGTTCCTATTATATTAGTACTATCATTGATTATTTAAATTCGTGCAAAATATTGTGCTGATTTTCCATGGGTAAAAAGGAACTACGTTCCTGTGATGAATGAGTTTAAAAGTGAAGAAGAAATAAAATATTTGCAGTTTAGAATAGAAATATTTCGGAACAGTGGAGCCTACCAGCCTACAACACCTACTGAATTACAAGTAATAACAAAGGCTGAAGACTG
This sequence comes from Xenopus petersii, assembly GCA_038501925.1. Classification (NCBI taxonomy): domain Eukaryota; kingdom Metazoa; phylum Chordata; class Amphibia; order Anura; family Pipidae; genus Xenopus; species Xenopus petersii. The sequence goes on from CM076677.1 coordinate 111,520,683, forward strand.
AAATGTGTGATGCCAGTTACTTAAAACATCTGCATGATATTATATAAATATTGGAGGATCCAAAACCCAGAGGTTGGAAAGAGCATATATTATAGATGAGCAGGTGGACCCATAGTAGGAGGGATTGGGTTGCAAGTAAATTATATTTGTGTGGGTTCAGAAGGGTGGCGGCCCCAGACTGCACAAAGTCAGTGCAATGTGGAATATTTCATAGACTTTAACTTTTTTGCATATAACTGGACCCCTACTGGGATATAACTGGTTGCATCTTTAGATTATTGTGGTGCATGCTACAAAAAGGAGGGTCAGTTTTTGATTCTATTTTTATTCCTACTCATCACTAACTGATATACCAAGAGTAGGTTGAACGAAAAACCATAGAACCCGCAGGTGGAGAGTTTGCTTTAAACGTATTTTGTACATAGCGGGTTTGGGAGGCTGGTGGACTCAGACTGCACAAAGTCAGTGCAGTCTGAAATATGACCCTATTCCTTAGTCTTTAACTTTTTTGCACATACTTGGACCCCTACTGTGATGTAACTGAGGTTTAGGTTCGTACTGATCAGAAAACTGGTGGCATGTATAGATTATTGTGTTGTATGCTACAAAAAAAGATGGTTTAGGGTCAGTTTTCGGTTTAATTTTTTATTCCTGCACATCACTAGCTGAGATAATAACATTCAGTTTCTAACTATAATGCCTACTGTACTACAAATAATTTGAAAAGTACAGAACATTGAGTCAGATATCCAAGAAGAGAAAGTTGAAGTACTGGAGCAGATTTTATCTGCAATGGAAACGTTGACAGACGCTGTGTTACAAGGCAAAGTTCCTGGAGAAAACAGGACAACAATAAAAGATGCCACCTTTAACATAAGCTTGAAGAAAGTGGAAACATTGTATGTCATAAATTCACACCTTCAATTGAGGGATGACAGTTGCCTTAGCTGTACGTTTGCTAAACTGCGCGTACCTTTATCTGATGTGCCCACAGATGCTGTTGTGAGCACTGCTTTCTATGAATTTAAAGAAAGCCCTTTTCCATGGTTAAGAAATGGAAGAGATATTGATACAGACATAGCTGGGTACTAAATAGTGGCTAGCAAAAGCATGGGAGGTACTACAAATCTACATGGTAGACATGGTACCTGTTTTTGACTTGGCGTTTACCCAGTTTATTTATCTAGGACAGATGCCGTTTGCTATTTTACTTTATATTGGAAGTAATCTAACAAATAATACTCTGATTGCCCTGTTTAATATCCCTAAAATAATAACTGGAGCTACTAAGACTGGAAATCCTAAAATGATCAGTATTCCAATGGAAATGTTACCAAAGACTGAAGTAGTAATTGACCTATCCATTGAATTGACGACGAGTTACTCCATTACTTCTCATACAAGAGTTCGATATTCAATCTTTAATGTACTTGCTTGGACTTCAGTGGAGCTGAACATGAATGGAATGATGGTAGCTGCCATGCAAGACCTCTAACAGACAACATAGTAATCCACTCCATGTGTGAAAACTGAACAAAAGTACAGACGAGAGGTGAACCATTTCTAAACAACAGACACGTTTCTTACAGCCAGAGCAATTGTTCTACTTAATCCTTTTGATCTCACAAAGGTTACTGTGGAAACTCTAAAGGCAAATTTAGCACCCCTAGTCACTGTCATTGGCATAATTGTCTTTTATGCTTTTTTTTGTGTCTTTTTTTCAGTTTTGTATTTATTTAGGGGTACAGAAGAAAAAGGGGGGGAGGGGAACATGAATGGAACACAAGTAAATGGCAAAGTTAGCATACAGTATAGAGCATTTTAAAACAATCATTTCCTTCATCTTATACCTGGTTTTCCCTTCTAAGACAATCTGATAACCTTCTCCTAGTTCTAGGTATACTTCCATGTTACTATACTGTAGCTATATAAAATGGGGGGGTTGGAAGCAGAGAGAGAGATCTACTCTATTTTAGTCATTCTCTTGTCAACACTTATTGTATCCTTTCCTTTTCTAAGTGTTTTGTCTTAGATTATCCTAGTCTTTTGTTTTCTGCCTGTCTATATTTATTTCCACTCTGTTTTGCAGTACTTTCCATTCCTTCTATATTTTTTCAAATTGCTTCATGTTGCCATTCTTTAATGCCATTAGTTCTTCCATTGTCTTCATCTCCTCTAGTTCTCTGATCCAATCCACTTTTTTTGGGGGGTTCCTCATCTTTCCACCTCTTTGGTATTGTCATTCTCACTGCTTGTAGTATGTGAAGAATTAGTTTGTCTTTTATTATTGTATTTGCCGTTTTATTTACACTGAAAATGACTTTCTCTATACATTTTGTGTATGCCCTGGGTCTTAGTTTTTCCTTTTCCATTGCTCTAAATATTTCTTCCCAATAGCGTTTAAGTTTCTCGCATGTAAACCAGATGTGGCTGAAGGTTACCTCCTCCTTGCATCTCCAAAAATCTCCAGTCACATTATTGTATATCCTATGTAGTGCTGTGGATGTTCTGTACCATCTGCTGAGAAGTGTGAAATTAGCTTCTTGTACTCTTACTAATCTTGATCCTTTATGCACTGAAACCTTATATTTTCCAAAATCTTATCTGTGAATCTAAAGTTTGTTTCTTTTTCCCGTTGTTTTTTGCACCCTATTTCTTCTGTTTGTGTTTCCTCAATCAATTTTTTGTAAAACTTTGCTATGGGATGACCCATTTGACTGATTCCATACCTCAAGTGTTGCTTCTATTGTGGAGTGCATCTTTGATTGTTGTGGTAGTTTGTTAAATTTAATGTTTGTAATGTTACTTAGGTTAATTTGTCTCTCATATTGTTCTATTTCTTTCCACAGCTTGAATATACCTGTTTGTTTCCAGATCCATATTCTAGTTGAAATGTAATACGTCTCTGGATTTGGAAGGGTCAGTCCCCCGTTTTGCTTAGTTTTCATTAGTTGTGATAGTTGATGCTGGGTTTTTAAGATGGCCACAGGAATTGTGAGTTTAGCTTCTGGAAGTTTTGTTTGGTTGTGAGTTTTATGGGGATCATCTGGAATAGGTATAATAATTTTGGCATTATCATCATTTTCAATACATTCACCCTTCCAAACCATGAAATTGCTTTGAATTTCCATTTATTTAATGAGGTTTGTAGTTCCTTCATGAGTGGTATATGATTTTCCTTGTATAGGTCATCTGGATGTTTTGGCAACTTAATTCCCAGGTATGGTAATGAGCGCTGGGCCCATTTAAAAGGGATGGCTTGTTCTAAGCTCTGCTCCCGGGATGCTGGTATGTTGATGTTTAGGATTTTCGACTTTGAGTAGTTTATCTTAAAATTCGAAACCTCACTGAATTTATTAATTATTAAATTATATTTAGAAGAGATATTTCCAGGTTAGCAATGACTAGAAATTGGTCGTCTGTAAATGGCGCTACCTTATGTTTTTGGATACCTATTTTTAATCTTGACATGTCCTTATTCTGTCTGAGATTATCAGAGTTTCCCTTGTGATTATGAAGAGGATAGGAGATAGAGGGCACCCTTGTCTCGTACCATTTGTTATTTCCAATGGTGGGGAAAGGATTTTGTTTACCTTTATTTTTGCATATGGAGACTGGTATAGGGCCATTATTTTGTCATTTAAGTTAGAACCAAAACCGAAAGCTTGTAGAGTGAGTTTTAAGAAGGACCAATCAAACTGGTGCTTTCTTAGCGTCTGTTGTTAATATCAAGGAGGGGATTTGTTTTCTGATTGCATAATGCATAAGATTAATCAGTTTAATTGAGTTGTCCTTCCCCTCTCTACCATTTACAAATTCCACTTGTTCTGGGTGGATTAGGGTAGGAATAGTTGATTTTAGTCTATTTGCCAACATCTTTGCATATATCTTTTGTTCTAGGTTTATTAGTGAGATGGGTCTGTAGCTCCCACATGCTAAAGGATCTTAGTTTGGCTTGTGCAGTACCGTTATCTGTGCCTCTTGGGCTTGTTTTTGAAATTGTTTGTGGTCTGAGATAGAGTTGAAGTGGTTGAGCATTATGTGTAGAACTTGCTGATGATATTCTTTATAGAATCCTGCACTGAATCCATCAGGTTCCTGGCTTTTATTGGGTGGGGCTTTGTTAATTTCTTTCATTAATTCCTCCTTCGTAAAGGGTCTTTCTAATTGTTTTCTCTCAGTTTTTGATAGTTTAGGTAAGTGTAGCTGCTGTACGTACTTTTCTTTCTCATTCAGTTTGTGTAATGTGTGGTAGAATTCTTGAAAGCACTTCGCTATCTCTGGGTAAGTATGATGTACTTTTTGTTTAGAGTCTTTCATTTGTGTTATAAATGTTTTACTGTTTTATTCCTTTATTAATTTAGTTAGGATCTTCGTAGGTTTATTCCCCATTTCATAGAAATCTCTTTTACATCTCAAATAGGCTTGCTCTGGGAGTGTGTCTAAGAGTTGTTTTAGTAGGATCCTTTTACTTTCCAATTTTTCTTGTATCTGTCTCATTTGCGTTTCCTTATGTTTATTTTCTAGTGTCTTTATTTTTTGTACTAATGCTAGAATTTTTTTCTCATGTTCTTTCTTCACCTTAGTGCATAGCGCTATGAGATTTTTGGTCTTGGAGATCTCTCCCCTGTAAATGGTACAGTAGGGGGGCACTTTTCCCTAGAGATGTAACAAGTGAGGTGCCAGTGTAGGGAAAATATGAGGGGAGGCAAATATTTAAGACTACTATATGGGGTTTACCTTGACGTGGTATTGTAACTTTGTAACTAAAAACACCATTTTTTTTATTTACAGATGCACTGGCCAACATGGCAAGTTGAAAATGTACCACGGAGAGCTCCCTTCTGGTGTGATTGTCCTAGCACTAGATGGGTGGCAATTTTTTTCAAAAAACAAAACCCCCTGTTGCCCCAAACCTGAGTACAAGCCCTATGAGCCCGCACCTATGGTTAAGGGATAATATATTTTGGCAACAGGTGCCCTTTAAAGTGTAGTAATATATATATAGACCGATTGTAATTAATCCTTAGGTAGAAGGTATCCTGAGTTTTTATGACTCCTTCAAAGGAGCTCATCCTGTCTTGTAATAAAATGCAAGATAAGAAATAGGTGGGACACATTCCAAGAGAACATCTGGAGAGGGTCTTTTACATTTCAAAGAGGAACTGTTTGTACAGTTGTTATTGGTAAAAGGGACATCTAAAGAAATTAGCTGGTTTTCCTGTTTAACTTGTCATCAGCCAATCAGAACCATTCCCCATTTGGGTCAATGGCATAGAAACAGTATAACAATGGAATTGTTTTTTTGGCTGAAGAAAGAAGAAGAAAGGGGAAGGAGGGCTGAAGAGAAAGGGAAGGAGAGAAGGAGAGATTAAGAAGAGGGAGAGAGAGAAGGAAGGAAGTATAACCTGTGGGCACATTTTTAAAGATCTCTGTATCATTTGCTGTCTCTGGGCTGGATAATCTGAATAAATCGTTTCATCTCTGGGAACCTTGGTTGCATCTTTTACCTGGCTGTGGTAAATTGCGGACTCTACACATCTCTTATACACTATACGGATAATATTGCGGAATAGACAACATCCAATGGAAATGTTCCCAAAGACTGAAGCAGTAATTGACCTATCCATTGAATTGACGATGAGTTACTCCATTACTTCTCATACAAGAGTTCAATATTTAATCTTTAATGTACTTGCTTGGACTTCAGTGGAGCTGAACATGAATGGAATGATGGTAACTGCCATGCAAGACCTCTAACAGACAACATAGTAATCCACTCCATGTGTGAAAACTTAACAAAAGTACAGACGAGAGGTGAACCATTTCTAAACAACAGACACGTTTCTTACAGCCAGAGCAATTGTTCTACTTAATCCTTTTGATCTCACAAAGGTTACTGTGGAAACTCTAACGGCAAATTTAGTGCCCCTAGTCATTGTCATTGGCATAATTGTCTTTTATGCTTTTTTTTGTGTCTTTTTTTCAGTTTTGTATTTATTTAGGGGTACAGAAGAAAAAGGGGGGAGGGGAACATGAATGGAACACAAGTAAATGGCAAAGTTAGCATGCAATATAGAGCATTTTAAAACAATCATTTCCTTCATCTTATACCTGGTTTTCCCTTCTAAGACTATCTGATAACCTTCTCCTAGTTCTAGGTATACTTCCATGTTACTATACTGTAGCTATATAAAATGGGGGGGTTGGAAGCAGAGAGAGATCTACTCTATTTTAGTCATTCTCTTGTCAACACCTATTGTATCCTTTCCTTTTCTAAGTGTTTTGTCTTAGATTATCCTAGTCTTTTGTTTTCAGCCTGTCTATATTTATTTCCACTCTGTTTTGCAGTACTTTCCATTCCTTCTATTTTTTTTCAAATTGCTTCATGTTGCCATTCTTTAATGCCATTAGTTCTTCCATTGTCTTTATCTCCTCTAGTTCTCTGATCCAATCCACTTTTTTTGGGGGGTACCTCATCTTTCCACCTCTTTGGTATTGTCATTCTCACTGCTTGTAGTATGTGAAGAATTAGTTTGTCTTTTATTATTGTATTTGTCGTTTTATTTACACTGAAAATTACTTTCTCTATACATTTTGTGTATGCCCTGGGTCTTAGTTTTTCCTTTTCCATTGCTCTAAATATTTCTTCCCAATAGCGTTTAAGTTTCTCGTATGTAAACCAGATGTGGCTGAAGGTTACCTCCTCCTTGCATCTCCAAAAATCTCCAGTGACATTATTGTATATCCTATGTAGTGCTGTGGATGTTCTGTACCATCTGCTGAGAAGTGTGAAATTAGCTTCTTGTACTCTTACTAATCTTGATATACCTTTGACCTTTATACACTGAAACCTTATATTTTCCAAAATCTTATCTGTGACTCTGAAGTTTGTTTCTTTTTCTCGTTGTTTTTTGCACCCTATTTCTTCTGTTTGTGTTTCCTCAATCAATTTTTTGTAAAACTTTGCTATTGGATGACCCATTTGACTGATTCCATACCTCAAGTGTTGCTTCTATTGTGGGGTGCATCTTTGATTGTTGTGGTAGTTTGTTAAATTTAATGTTTGTAATGTTACTTAGGTTAATTTGTGTCTCATATTGTTCTATTTCTTTCCACAGCTTGAATATACCTGTTTGTTTCCAGATCCATATTCTAGTTGAAATGTAATACGTCTCTGGATTTGGAAGGGTCAGTCCCCCGTTTTGTTTAGTTTTCATTAGTTGTGATAGTTGATCCTGGGTTTTTTAGATGGCCACAGGAATTGTGAGTTTAGCTTCTGGAAGTTTTGTTGTGGTTGTGAGTTTTATGGGGATCATCTGGAATAGGTATAATAATTTTGGCATTATCATCATTTTCAATACATTCACCCTTCCAAACCATGAAATTGCTTTGGATTTCCATTTATTTAATGAGGTTTGTAGTTCCTTCATGAGTGGTATATGATTTTCCTTGTATAGGTCATCTGGATGTTTTGACAACTAAATTCCCAGGTATGGTAATGAGCGCTGGGCCCATTTGAAAGGGAAGGTTTGTTCTAAGCTCTCCCGGGATGCTGGTATGTTGATGTTTAGGATTTTCAACTTTGAGTAGTTTATCTTAAAATTTGAAACCTCACTGAATTTATTAATTCTTAAATTATATGTAGAAGAGATATTTCCAGGTTAGTAATGACTAGCAATTGGTCCTCTGTAAATGGCGCTACCTTATGTTTTTAGATACCTATTTTTAATCTTGATATTTCCTTATTCTGTCTGATAGAGATTATCAGAGTTTCCCTTGTGATTATGAAGAGGATAGGAGATAGAGGGCACCCTTGTCTCGTACCATTTGTTATTTCCAATGGTGGGGAAAGAAGTTTGTTTACCTTTATTCTTGCATATGGAGACTGGTATAGGGCCATTATTTTGTCAATTGAGTTAGAACCAAAACCGAAAGCTTGTAGAGTGAGTTTTAAGAAGGACCAATCCAACTGGTGCTTTCTCAGCGTCTGTTGTTAACATCAAGGAGGGGATTTGTTTTCTGATTGCATAATGCATAAGATTAATCAGTTTAATTGAGTTGTCCTTCCCCTCTCTACCATTTACAAATTCCACTTGTTCTGGGTGGATTAGGGTAGGAATAGTTGATTGTAGTCTATTTGCCAACATCTTTGCATATATCTTTTGTTCTAGGTTTATTAGTGAGATGGGTCTGTAGCTCCCACATGCTAAAGGATCTTAGTTTGGCTTGTGCAGTACCGTTATCTGTGCCTCTTGGGCTTGTTTTTGAAAATGTTTGTGGTCTGAGATAGAGTTGAAGTGGTTGAAGTGATAAATCCTGCACTGAATCCATCAGGCTCCTGGCTTTTATTGGGTGGGGCTTTGTTAATTTCTTTCATTAATTCCTCCTTCGTAAAGGGTCTTTCTAATTGTTTTCTCTCAGTTTTTGATAGTTTAGGTAAGTGTAGCTGCTGTACGTACTTTTCTTTTTCTTTCAGTTTGTCTTTAGACTGGTCTCCTGAATTCAAGTTGTATAATGTGTGGTAAAATTCTTGAAAGCACTTCGCTATCTCTGGGTAAGTATGATGTACTTTTTGTTTAGAGTATTTCATTTGTGTTATAAATGTTTTACTGTTTTGTTCCTTTATTAATTTAGTTAGGATCTTCATAGGTTTATTCCCCATTTCATAGAAATCTCTTTTACATCTCAAATAGGCTTGCTCTGGGAGTGTGTCTAAGAGTTGTTTTAGTAGGATCCTTTTACTTTCCAATTTTTCTTGTATCTGTCTCATTTGCGTTTCCTTATGTTTATTTTCTAGTGTCTTTATTTCTTGTACTAATGCTAGAATTTTTTTCTCATGTTCTTTCTTCACCTTAGTGCATAGCGCTATGAGATTGCCCCTGGTGACCACTTTTACTGTTTCCCAGAGTATTGAAGAATCTGTACCAGGTAGGTTATTGTATTTTATTGTGTTTTTCAATTACCTTGCAATAGTATAACGGTTGGCACCCTAAACCCAGAACCGATGCCAAGCACCCTGGTCTCGGCTCATGCTTCTGCCTGTAGCAGCCGCCTCTGGCCTCGGGAGGAGCCCTCAGCTACTCAGATGCCGCCAGGTCTTATAACGAGAGGTGCAAGGCAAGGGGTTCTGGACAAACAAAGGGGTACAACTGTAAGCAAAAGTCTTTGGGCAGAAGGTCGTGGTACAAGGCGTTAGACAGAATCATAGTCGGATCAGGCCGGGTTGAGGCAGGCAGGGAGTAAACATAATCAGGCATGCAAGGGTCAAACCAGGAAGTCAATCAGAAGGGTTAAGCAGAATCAAAGTCGGATATCAGGCAAGGGTCAGGTTTCAGAAGTCAGGATAGTCGAATATCCAGGCAGGGGTCACAAGAGGAATCAATCAGAATCATATGCAAATAAGGGTTTGGATTTGGTTCGGTATTTGGCCGAATCCTTCACAAAGGATTCGGGGGTTTGGCCAGATCCAAAAAAGTGGATTCGGTGCATCCCTACAATGAAATAAAAATAAACATTACTGTCATGTCAATAAGTCATTAACAAAGCAAAGTCTTATGGGCTACTGTCCATTCAGGTATGAAGAGCATGGGCGTCCACAGAAAATGTTTCAGGATGGGGTAAGTAGCTAAAAGCACCACAAGCAAAATGTCTACAAATATTTTCATGGCAAAGACACAAATCTAGGAATGGAATATACTTGAAAGAGAGACATTTTAAACAGCCTGATAATGAAAAAATGCGGTGCAGAGGAAGCCAATGTGGCCATCTTTGTCCACTTTACAAGCAAATCATGCCTTGGGCACACACATATTAGCAGATGAATCTGTGCATCAGATGCAATGGTCTCAGACTAGTGAGAAACAACATATCTGCTGGAGCCCACTCACTTTTGCCTCTTCATTGACAGGCACAGAGTTGGCCTGGGTGCATACACACACACAGCAGATCAGGGCTGGAACTAGGGGTGGGCAGAAGAGGTGGGTGCCTCTGTGCAGTCTCTGTGCATGCTCTGCTCTCACCCCTCCTCCACAAATTGTTGTATCAGGCACGCATGCGCAAACTCGCAGATGGACATGCACATGCACACTCAATGGTGTGTTGGCAAGGGGGGCGAAGTGGCCACCCGGGTTTCCTTGGGAGCCCGGGTGGCTTGGCCTGGCGCTGCAGCAGATTTTGGATTGAAAACATGCATTTGTGCAGAAACCCCTTCTGTGTATATTCATACCTCCCAACATTTTGGAAGTAAAAAGAGGGACAAAAAATATTTTCCCGCACGCAACACAGCAATTTTTTGACCACAATCCTTTCTGTGGCCACACCCCCTAATTACCATGTTTGTTTTACAAAATTTGGCAGGTTATGAAAGTTTGAAAATATTTCTCCTCATCTAAACTGTTTTTGTGTCTCAAAATTGTTACAAAGTATCTTATTTGCACCTGTTAGCTGTTCTGGGCTCTCTGCTAAAAGCAGAGTGAGAAACTTTCTTTCTTTTTCTGGCTGTTCAGTGCATAGAAAAGAGGGACTTTCCATTACAAATGAGGGACTGCGGGTTGAGCTGTCAAAAGAGGGACTGTCCCTCGAAAAAGGGACAGTTGGGAGGTATGGTATATTTACCCAGGCTGAAACAGTGTCCTCTCATTGCAGAGAAATAAGTAAGTGGGTTGAAGCCAATAAACATCACGTGTGGCACTAGCATGAGATGGACACAAATGTGAAAGAAAAAACCTGCACTTTTTAGAGAAGACATTGTTTGATACAATGCAGCTTGAAGATGCAAAACTTACACATGCAATATACAGGGTTCAAGAAAGAATTTAAAGCTGTTTTAGCAAACGATAAGCTAATGACTATTGCAATTCCTACTCACAGAGTAAAGCTGATCCAGGCACTTGTCCAACTGTTTATGTGAGTGAAGCAGTTCTGCTACAATAATAGTATCTTGTAGCATCTGTACTATTTTATATTGTGCTATTGGTATTTTTACATATTATATAAAGAGTCACCACTCATTATGTCTTTGTTTAAGTTAAATTAGCTTATTTTATATTTACATCTGTCTAAAAGCCAGTCCAACATTATCATAAAGCAGTGGTATGGTTCTGGTAAAAAATTGGGTGGTGAAGGCATGGTTCACCGTTAAGTTAACTTTTCGTTGTTAATAGAATAGCTAATTCTAATCAACTTTTTAATTGGTCTTCATTTTTTCTTTTTTATAGTTTTTGAATTATTTGCTCCTTCTTCTGACTCTTTTCAGCTTTCAAAGGGGGGGGGTCACTGACTCCATCTAAAAACTGTGAGGCTATGAATGTATTGTTATTGCTGCTTTTTATTACTCATCTTTCTATTCAGGCCTCTCTATTCAAATTCCAGTCTCTTATTTAAATCAATGGCTGGTTGCTCGGGTAACTTGTATCCGGGCAACCAGGTTACTGAAACTGCAAACCAGAGAGCTGCTGAATAAAAAGCTAAATAACTCAGAAACCACAAATAATAAAAAATTAAAACCAAATGCAAATTGTCTCTCTCTGCACACTCAAAAAATATGGACAAGCACACTCAAAATTATTTAATATTATAAATGTAACATATGTTATTTATCAAATGTCTAAAATGCTGTTGAGTAACATTACAGAGATGTCACCATAACAACATATAGGTTACAATAGCAACTGTTAAAGGAACAGTAACACCAAAAACTGAAAGTGTATCAAAGTAATTAAAAGATAATGGGGCTCATTTATCAACACTGGGCAAATTTGCCCATGGGCAGTTACCTATAGCAACCAATCAGTGATTAGCTTTAAAAAGCCAGCTGCAAGAAGAACAATGAATGCAACAATCTGTTTGGTTGCCATGGGTTACTGCCCATGGGCAAATTTGCCCAGTGTTGATAAATTACCCCTAATGTGCTTTTGCTCTGTGCTGTTAAAGTTGGTGTGTTTACTTCAGAAACTCTACTTTAGTATATATGAACAAGCTGCTGCGTAGCCATGGGGTCAGCCATTCAAAGCTGAAAAAAACAAGCAGCGAGAAAAGAAGTTACACAACAGATAGCAGATAAAACATCATTGTATTGGACAAGGCTTATCTGATATGTGTGGTGTATGCTGTGCCTTTTCTCCTTTCTTCCAGCTTGAATGGCTGCCCAGTGTACATGATATGCTAATTACTTTAAAATGCTTTCATTTTTTTGGTGTTACTGTTCCTTTAAGGTTCTAAGGTGGTATAAGTGGGTTGCATTACAGTGATGTCACAATGTTTGTTACCATGGCAACAGTTACCATATGAGATTACCTTAAAAGGTAATTGATACCTTAACATTACCTTATAAGGTAAACATAGTGAGTAGCATTACAGTGATGTCACAGTGGTGGTTACCATGGCAACAGTAAACATATGACATTACCTTATAAGGTAATTTATACCTTATAAGGTAAACTTAGTGGGTGGTATTAGAGTGATGTCATAATGGTTGCCATGGTGATGCCATCAACCAAGGTGACTTTATGAATCCATTCCCATCCTAGCTGTCATTTAGCGAGTTGAAGAGCAAGAGTGAGGATGTCTGCTCTAATCCTCTTCTCGTTCTTCTCTCTGCTAATCTTATCTAGTCATGGTGTGATCGTAAAGGTCCCACCAGTTACAATTAATTGTTCACAACCACATGGGGACATTTTTAGCCCCCAAGACACACTCGAAAGTAGAACATGTTTGTCAGGAGAGGAGATTAAACTTTTTTATAATTCAACTCCTTCAGTCTCTGTAATGGAGGCGTCTGACAAACCTCCGGAATGTTCCTGGTATAAGAATGGTGCTTGGTTTTATAAAACATCCCTTTTGTCAGGTAGTGTCATGATACCTGGCAGAGCTGGGACCATTATCACTGTGCAGTGTTTTACATCTGAGTGTCCAATAAATGTCTGCCAGCATCAGAATATCACTATCACTATTTCTGATCAGCAGATACATTTCTTTATTCTCTCACCTGCACCACCTATTTCCCAGTACCAGCTTGTGCGGTTCGGATGGTGTGCCAAGCTGAAAAGTACTGCCTGGGAATATCATTTCACCAGCCACCAAGGCGTATCTAGTATAATCATTATGAGTGATGAGTACACAGAGATTGAGGCATCGGCATATCCACCGGATTTCCGTGAAATATGCGCTGGTTATTATAAATACCAAGCCAATGCCAGCTATGCTGATGCTGGAAACTTTGTCGCCTCACTGTCATCTCAAAATGTGCCCATGAATACACTCACAGTCTCGTTGCTGGTGGAACAAAGTCTAGACCCCGTTCTATCAGCAACTGCAGCGATAAGTCCAAATTCCCATATACGCCTGACATGGACATTAGTGCCCTTAACTAACAAAGCTGTGGCTTTCCAGCTTACAGATGAAAACAGTGTAGCCAACTGGAATCTGTATGTCGAGAAAAATGCCAAAAAAATAGATTTTTGTTCCCCTCTTACAAATTCTAATGGGAATGAATTTGCTAAAGTAGTTTTCCTAATAAATGGAAGCAAAATACCTCAAATCACTGGAGATATAGGGTATCACAAGGGCACTATAATGCTTTCTACGAATAGATACCTTGGCGAGGTGACTCTAAACCCCACACTGAAGCAAGTCACCTCCTATTACTTCAGCCAAGCCAGTGGACTTTACTACTCTTCAAGTGATAATGAGACAAAGCCAAATTACAGCGAGAATTATGTGTTTTGTGACCATGAAAGTCTATCTTTCCTTTTTAAATTCAAATATGAGAAACCCTCGCTATTAAGCTTAGCAACATACGTGTATTTAAACAAGAGGAATGCTCTATATAAATCCCTGACGGATGATGCTATTGAAGTACATTTGTTTACTAGTAGTCTATCAATTCCAAATAATCTTACGTACATTGTGTGGTTTATACCAAACCAGCATCCATCCTTACAATGTCATTGGAAATTTATGTTAGGAATCTTTGGTGCGAGACAGTCTTACCTCGTTCAGCTCAGCACGTATACTTATAATGACTCTGTAGAAAATGCAGAAACCTTCCTTCCTGGAACTGTATTGCCATTTGATGTGAAGAGATACAAAGGCTTTTTAGCCAAGGTGAATTTTACAAGAAGTGGGGTAAAGCCTGTTACTCTAAAAACACAATTTGCAATGCAAGCCAGCAAAGTATTAGAAACTTCCATTAATTGTCAGAAGTTTCCTTGTGAATTACTGGAATTTCATATTAGCAAACCAAAGTCTACTGATTCTATAATAACCACAAGAGGAAAGCAGTTGACATTGTATTTATCCATGATGTTGAACTGTGTGGCATCACACTCAACAACTATAACATGGAAAATATATAGCATCTACAGCAAGAATTCAGTACCAGACTGGAATAACTACTTAAATGTTCCTGAGATATTTCCAATGAATCAGACTACATTGGTCATACCAAAGAATTCCCTCAACGTTGGATTCTATCTGTTTCGTGTCTCCACTGATATTCCTCCGGACGATGACGACATAGAAAATAGGCGCAGCAATTCAGATACTGTTATTGTTGAAGTTCGAGAGAGTGAACTTGTCGCAGTCATCTCAGGTGGATCTTTTAGAACAGTTGCTTTTAGGAGTGCATGGATTCTAAACGGGAACAGTTCTTCAGATCCGGACGTACCAGATGATCTAGATGACCTATCATTTCTATGGTATTGTACGAGAAATATAGACGACTACAATGACATGAAACTAAGCAATAATTCAAGCTGTCACCCAGCTCAGAAAGACCTTACATGGCTAAACCCTTTTGATGCCACTCAGACTGTTGATGCTGAGCAACTTCAAGGGGGCAGAAGTTATCACTTTCGCTTGCTTGTTGAGAAATACAAGAGAAGCAGCTATTTTACCCAGACTGTTTTTGTTCAAAGTGGTTCTCCACCCCTTGTGACTTTGGAATGTATTGAGAATTGCTTTACAAAATTTATTCCAACCGAACGATTCTCATTATCGGGAAAATGTACAGATTGTAGCGCAAGCAGTTGGCCAGAATATCAATGGTCCCTGTTTCAGGGAACCACTGAATTGGACTTTGATTGGGCCGCTAAAACTACAACTGGAAGGTTTGCTCCCTACATGTCTATAATGCCCCTAACATTTTTAAAAAATGTTGACAGGTGGTACACTCTAGTTTTAAAAGTCACAACCTGGTCTGGGGCACAATCAACAAGTAAATACTCATTTTACGTCAATGCTCCCCCAGAAGCCGGAAGATGTTTCATAAAACCAACCACAGGGGTTGCATTGGAAACTAAATTTATTATAGGCTGTAGTGGATTCAAAGACCAAAATCAGCCGCTTATGTATAAAGTCTTCGCAGCTGCAGATAAGAACAGCAACATAAGTTCTCTGCGGGACAATCCACTCGGAGTAATTGTTTATCATGGATACGAATCAACAACACCACCAATTTTTCTTCCTGTTGGAGAGAAAAGCCAAGATTATAAATTAAAATTATATGTTCAAGTATACGATGCTCTCTCTGCTTACACAGAAATATCATTGTCTGCAACAGTTTCCGAATTTCAGGACGGAAAACCAAAAGAGACAATCCTTGAAAATTTAAATGCAATGGTAAATGGATCCAACTCATTAATGAATAATTTAATTAAAACAGGAGATTTTATCAATTCAGGGCATCTTATATACACGGTAACATCCAATCTGAACAACTTTAAGACCACGGAAATGACGTACTCTCTGAAAGAGGAGAGAACTCAGCTACGAGAACATCTTTTGAACGTGTCGTCTAGTTTAACAGTCACAGACATTATGGGTGCGAATCAGGTAATTACCTGCATTGCCGAACTCACTAAAGATGTTAAAGAAGTGAATCTCCACTCCCAGCAGCTGGCGGTAAGAAAGCTAAGTGAAGTGGCCAGTAGCTTAGCTACACAAAGACAAGAACCACTCGGTTCTGCTGAAAAGGAACGTCTGAGCAGTGGCATTGTAACATCATTATCCAGTGTTATGAGTGCCGCACTACTGGATATTCCTCAGTCTGAGTCAGATATCCAAGAAGAGAAAGTTGACGTACTGGAGCAGATTCTATCTGCAATGGAAATGTTGACAGAAGCCGTGTTACAAGGCAAAGTTCCTGGAGAAAACAAGACAACAATAAAAGCTGCCACCTTTAACATAAGCTTGAAGAAAGAGGAAACATTGGATCTCATAAATTCACAACTTCAATTGAGGGACGACAGTTGCCTTAGCTGTACGTTTGCTAAACTGCGCGTACCTTTATCTGATGTGCCCGCAGATGCTGTTGTGAGCACTGCTTTCTATGAATTTAAAGAAAGCCCTTTTCCATGGTTAAGAAATGGAAGAGATATTGATACAGACATAGCTGGGTACTACATGGTGGCTAGCAACAGCACGGGAGGTACTACAAATCTAATACCTGACATGGTAGATGTTGTATTGGACAGAACACACAAGTTACCTGTTTTTGACTTGGCGTTTGAAGTAAGCAATGTAACAAGGGCTGCATTTACTTTCCAACTGAATGTTACAGTGAAAGCAGAATGGTTTATCCAGTTTATTTATCCAGGAGAGATGCCTTTTGTAGTTTCACTTTATATTGGAAGTAATCTAACAAACAACACTCCAATTGCCCTCTTTAATATCCCTACAATGATAACTGGAGCTACTAAGACTGGAAATCCTAAAATGATCAGTATTCCAATTGAAATGTTACCAAAGACTGAAGCGGTAATTGACCTTTCCATTGAATTGACGACGAGTTACTCCATTACTTCTCATACAAGAGTTCAATATTCAATCTTTAATGTGGCTTGCTTGGACTTCAGTGGAGCTGAACATGAATGGAATGATGGTAACTGCCATGCAGGCCCTTTAACAGACAACACAGTAATCCACTGCGTGTGTGAAAACTTAACAAAATTACAGACGAGAGGTGAACCATTTCTAAACAACAGACACACGTTTCTTGCAGCCAGATCAATTGTTCTACCTAATCCTATTGATCTCACAAAGGTTACTCTGGAAACTCTAAAGGCAAATTTTGTGCCCCTAGTCACTGTCATTGGCATAATTGTCTTTTATGCCTTTATAAGTGTATTTGCACACATAAAAGATAAGAGAGATGTAACCGACAGACAAAATATAATAATATTGGAGGACAATGATCCCTATGAAACTGACAGTCTCTTAGTTACCATTTACACCGGCAGTCGTTTTGGATCAGGTACAAGAGCAAATGTTTATATGAAAATCTTTGGCAAGGATGGAAATAGCCATGCACATCACTTACAATGTCACAGGCAAAGGGTTTTACAAACCAGAGGATGCGACACCTTCTTGCTGAAAACTAAACAACCTTTAGGAGACATTCATTCTATTGAGATATGGCATAAAGCGAATATAAAGTCTACAAGTTGGTATCTGAGCAGAGTTCAAATTGAAGATTTACACACCAAGAAAAAATGGTTTTTCATATGTCGCACTTGGTTCGGTACTAGTAAAAAGAATGCCGTCCCCCAAAAGATGTTTACCCCAATAGACATAAAGCAGCCTTTAGAGAAAAAAGACTTTTTCCTAATCAGTTCATACTACGATTTATTTCTCGGCAATTTGTTGCTGTCTGTATTTGCTCCTGATGTTCCGACAACTTCTACAAGAGCCCAAAGACTTGCTTCTCAGTTTGTGAGCTTCATCAGCGGTCTGTTTTGCAGTATGATGTACTACAACAGAAAAAATGATGAACAAGAAACATGGAACATGGAACACCTCCTCAGATCCATAGCCGTAGGAGCAGTGACCTCAATCATTACAAAAATATTTAGATTAATAGTCGACAAATTGTTTGCTGTTGCACGAAATACGTCTTTAGACAAACAGCGGAAACTGACTGAAAATGTCTCAGAAAATGAATTATTGGATAGCAGTTCAGCACCTAGGTGCTTAGAATGTCTGTATGAGGAATATTCCACAACTGATTCCACATCTGAAGAGAAGATGAGTGAACAAGGCCAGAAAGATGCACCAGAAACAAATGGGCAAAACAGCCCATCTCACGTAGATGAGGTAAACATTACAATTGAGGAAGAGAATCTTGGAGAAATACCTAAAGGCAAAGTAAAAAGGGCCAGAAATGTCTATCTTTGTGTTGCCTGGAGCACGGTTATCTGCTTCTCAACCCTGTCTGCAGTTTTAATAGTTTTGTACGGACTCTCATACGGACATGAAATTTCAATGGAGTGGCTCATAGCTTCTGGGACGTCATTCCTCATGAGTGTTTTTATTCAGCATGTTCCTATTATATTAGTACTATCATTGATTAAATCAATACGTGCAAAATATTGTAACGATATTCCATGGGTAATAAGGAATTATGTTCCTGTGATGAATGAGCTTAAAAGTGAAGAAGAAATTAGATATATGCAGTTTAGAATAGAAACACTTCGGAGCAGCGAAGCTTACCAGCCTATAACACCTACTGAATTCCAAGTAATAACAAGGGCTTGGGACTGCAATGTGTGAGGCCAGTTACTTAAAACATCTGCATGATGTTATATAAAAATTGGAAGATCCAAACCCAGAGGTTGGAAAGAGCATATATTATAGATGAGCAGATGGGCCCAAAAACTCATGGAACCCGTAGTAGGAGGGATTAGGTTGCAAAGTCAGTGCAGTCTGGTATATTTCATAGACTTTAACTTTTTTGCATATAACTGGACCCCTACTGGGATATAACTGGTTGCATCTTTAGATTATTGTGGTGCATGCTACAAAAAGGAGGGTCAGTTTTTGATTCTATTTTTTATTCCTGCTCATCACTAACTGATATACCAAGAGTAGGTTGAACCAAAAACAGTAGAACCCGCAGGTGGAGAATTTGCTTTAAACATATTTTGTACTTGGCGGGTTCGGGAGGGTGGTGGGCCCAGACTGCACAATGTCAGTGCAGTCTGGAATATGACCCTATTCCGTAGCATTTAACTTTTTTGCACATACTTGTAACTGATGTAACTGAGGTTTAGGTTCTTACTGATCAGAAAACTGGTGGCATGTTTAGGTTATTGCGGTGCATGCTACAAAAAAGATGGTTTAGGGTCAGTTTTTGGTTCAATATTTTTATTCCTGCTCATCACTAGCTGAGATACCAAAATTCAGTTTCCAACCATAATGCCTACTGGACTACAAGTAATTAAAAAAGCACAGAACATTGCAATGTATTAGAAAACAATATTCACACTAAAAATAGAAGCTTTACACTAAGAGTTTGGAGTCTAGATTTATTGATGAGTAGGTTGAACCAAAAACCATAGAACCCGCAGGTGGAGAGTTTGCTTTAAACATATTTTGTACTTGGCGGGTTCGGGAGGGTGGTGGGCCCAGACTGCACAATGTCAGTGCAGTCTGGAATATGACCCTATTCCGTAGCATTTAACTTTTTTGCACATACTTGGACCCCTACCATGATGTAACTGAGGTTTAGGTTCTTACTGATCAGAAAACTGGTGGCATGTTTAGGTTATTGCGGTGCATGCTACAAAAAAGATGGTTTAGGGTCAGTTTTTGGTTCAATATTTTTATTCCTGCTCATCACTAGCTGAGATACCAAAATTCAGTTTCCAACCATAATGCCTACTGGACTACAAGTAATTAAAAAAGCACAGAACATTGCAATATATTAGAAAACAATATTCACACTAAAAATAGAAGCTTTACACTAAGAGTTTGGAGTCTAGATTTATTGATGAGTAGGTTGAACCAAAAACCATAGAACCCGCAGGTGGAGAGTTTGCTTTAAACATATTTCGTACTTGGCGGGTTCGGGAGGGTGGTGGGCCCAGACTGCACAATGTCAGTGCAGTCTGGAATATGACCCTATTCCATAGCATTTAACTTTTTTGCACATACTTGTAACTGATGTAACTGAGGTTTAGGTTCTTACTGATCAGAAAACTGGTGGCATGTTTAGGTTATTGCGGTGCATGCTACAAAAAAGATGGTTTAGGGTCAGTTTTTGGTTCAATATTTTTATTCCTGCTCATCACTAGCTGAGATACCAAAATTCAGTTTCCAACCATAATGCCTACTGGACTACAAGTAATTAAAAAAGCACAGAACATTGCAATGTATTAGAAAACAATATTCACACTAAAAATAGAAGGTTTACACTTAGAGTTTGGAGTCTAGATTTATTGATGAGTAGGTTGAACCAAAAACCATAGAACCCGCAGGTGGAGAGTTTGCTTTAAATATATTTTGCACTTGGCGGGTTCGGGAGGGTGGTGGGCCCAGACTGCAAAAAATCAGTGCAGTCTGGAATATGACCCTATTCCTTTAACTTTTTTGCACATATTTGGACCCCTACTGTGATGTAACTGAGGTTCAGGTTTGTACCGATCAGAAAATTGGCTGCAACTTTTAGATTCTTTTGATGGTATCTTTAGATTATTGTGGTGCATGTTGCAAACAAGATGGTTTAGGGTCAGTTTTCGGTTCTATTTTTTATTCCTGCTCATCACTAGCTGAGATACCAACATTAAGTTTCCAACTATAATGCCTACTGGACTACAAGTTATTAGAACAATACAGAACAATGCAATGTTAGAAAAATAAATTAGAAGATTCACAACCAGGGTTTGGAGAAAGTCTAGATTATTGATGAACAGGTTGAAAGTAAGTACAGTCTGATATATTGTCTTATTGCTTAGCCTTTCAATTTTTTGCACCTACCTGCCCCCTATTGTATACTAAGCTGCATTCAAGTTGCAACTCTTCAATTATTTTGGTGCATATTGCAAAAACATGGTTTAGAGTTGGGTTTATGTTAAATTAGAGTGATGAAAGGGTATATCATCTGGTGATAGAATAAACCATAGCATGTATACCAGCTAGTATGCATTATGAACACTGGCAATTGTTAGATAAGTGTCTAATTATAGTCAGAAACAGTTTAGGGCAGATTTATCAAAATATAATTTTAGAGCTTAATAAATAAAAACTGACCCATGTTCTATTTATTTCTATGGGATTTTTAGAACTGTATTTATCAATGGATGTGCTTACTCTCAGCGGTTCGGATCGCAAGAAGACGCATCATGTAGTTCTAGCCTGTAAGACCCTGCATTAATCACACCTGAGACCTGTCAATGCCCATATTGTTTACCTGTTCACACCTCAGACAGAATGTAGAAGCAGCACTGACACTGTGTCACCATACATAATACAGTACATACTATTCATCTTAGAGTGGTCTGGATAAAATTCCCTGTCTCTTACCCTGCTCTACCTGTGACTGCTCAACCCTACTCTATCATACTCTGCCCATGTGTGCCATACTTTGCTCGCGTGTGCCATACTTTGCTCGTGTGTGCCATACTTTGCTCGTGTGTGCCATACTCTGCTCATGTGTATCATACTCCATCTACCCCTTGCTTTAATTATGTGCTGAAGGGTGCTGTGTTATCCACAAGCATATGGATTTAAGAGTATTTTTTAATGACATAAACATTGTTTCACTTATGAGTGATGAGTGATATTCATGCAGTGAGCACCAACTATTTGTTTTGTTTTTTTGGTGTGCTACCACCATTAATGTGGGTATTGTCTTGAAAGTTGTTGTGATAATATGAGTGTGGTTTAAAGTAGGTGTGGCTTTACAAAAAGTAGTGGTCAACACTGGCTTCCATTATTAGCCCTCAACCACATAGTCCATAAAAACTCCAGCCCTTGGTACCACAGAACTTCGACAACACTGCTATATAACTGAAACCACAATTACACATGTACAACATGACTTTATTGCTAATTATACATTGCTGTAAAAAAAACAGCGACTTTTCTCCTCAAAATTTTAATTCTATTCTTAATGTGCTTCAGCATGAAACTTGCATTAACACTTATATATCCATAGAATTCTATCAGTTCTTTTTTCCCCAAAAAAACCTAGAGGGTGTATTAATGCACAGGGTATGTCAATTGTAATTGTGTCAATTTTGCAAATATAGCCCTCTTCTGCTACTGCATGAGATCTAGCATGCATTTAGTTGCGTGTGGCGCTACAGGAGTCCTGTGCCTCCGCTATATGGGAGAGCAGGTTCACTTTAATATGGCGTGCCTCCACCCAAGGTCAGGACAGGCTGAACTGTAATACCCCTCCCTGGGAACTTCTCTGATCCGCAATACACATACACAGTGGAACAGTTGATGTGTTTATTTGGTAGGACACTATTCCTTTAAATTGCAGTGATACAGATAGCCTGCCACCCAGGAGCAACTTCACTCAAATAGCACAGCTATTGATCTCTGGACTGCTGAAGGGAATCCCCACATGGTGGCAGTTGCTTCAGAGCCCTAAGAAGGACTCCCTATAGCTTTCCGTGCCCTGAAAAGAGCACGCTTTGTTCTTCAGAGCCCTGACAAGGACCCCCTTTCCTTCTGCACCCTAAGGAGAGTGCGCTTTTCTGCCACTGGGGTTCCCTATTAAGTTACACACACAAAACTCTAGGAGTATGTACACTGTACTTGTAGTCTGCTGATTCTATATCCCAGCAGCATTTCCTTTTCTCCCAGCAGCACTTTCTCTCTCCCTCTTCCTTCCTGTCAGCTCACAGAGGGTGGGGCTCCTCCCCCTCCTTGCACAGAAACAATACAGAGGAGAGACAAGTGTACACAGCTCTCCTACACAAATAAAATTAATTTTGAGGAGAAAAGAATCACATGTTATCAGAGCAATGTATAATTGCCAGTCTAGGAATGTTGATGGCGTGTCAGTGTGGTTTTAGAAATACAGGGGATTCAGTCACTTAATTATTCATTTTATGAAAATATAGCACAAAAAATAATATGACCAGAGCTAAATCCTTAGTACCTGTACTACTCTATGGGGTTTACCGTGATGGGGTATGGTGGCTTGGCAATTTTATGATCATAACTTTGTAACTAAAAACCCCTTTTGTGTGTTTAACATTGGCCAGATCAGTTAGTGTATTGCTTTAGTAGAGTTATTCTGTAGAAATAGTGCCAAACTTGTATGTGGCACCCCATACCCATCCCTTTAATGATAGTCTTCTGCCTTTGAAATTGGGTGTTGGTCTTGGAGATCTCTTTCCTGTAAATGGTACAGTAGGGGGGCACATTTCCCTAGAGATGTAACAAGTGAGGTGTCAGTTATCTGGAAAAGCCAAGGTCCACAGCATTCTGGATAACAGGTCCCATACCTGTACTGCAGAACAATAAAATTGTACCCTCACAGAGCAATATTTTTGTTGCTGCTGGTGTTAGTGACTCCAATTTGAAAGCTGAGAATCGGAAGAATTAAAAGAAAATAATTATAAATTATAATTTTTTTTTTTATAATTTATAATTATTTTCTTTTTTATTCCCTCCCTTCCTTCCTCTTCTCTTACCCCCCAATGACAACACATATGCTACAATACTAGTTGGTATTTCTCTGCAGTTTAATCAGCATCTTCCCCTTGCAGTCTGATTGTCATAAAAATGAAGTTAGTGAGCAGAGAAGAGTCATCTGATGTTTCTGTGTTTAGTGTTTCTCTGGTCAGTTCTAAGCAGCAATATCACAAGATCTTCCTGTACTTCAAAATTCATTTTTATTGAACTGTAGTTGGCTGAAATAACCAGCACAGTTGTTTTAAATTCATTATGTTAGTAGCTTTAAAAAAATAACTGATGCAGGCCTATGTAGGATCCATGGTGCTAGTGCCAGCCCTTGGGCTCCAGAGTTCCTGTTATTGATAACATGCTTTGGTCTTCAGAGCCCATTCAAGAGCCCCCATTCCTTCCATGCCCTGAAAAAAGTTTGTTTTCCTCTCACTTTTCTTTCTGCCGGCCTACCATCCTGCCCAGCTCACAGAAATGAGGACTTCTCCCCCTCAGAGGAACAATACAGAGTGAATAAGTAATATATTTTTATAGATAGGTAAATACCAATCAGTAGTCCCATTTATTGCTTAAATAGACAATGACTAAAAGCTAACATATATATTTTGTCATATAAATAGAGAGCTATTTAGAGTATTTTGAGCACAAAATAAAACCAATAGTTATAAAGCTGTACAACACACCACACTGATACAAATCACTATTTTATACACATGCTGATGTTGTACTAAGCCTCCCATGCAGAACTATTAGATGCAATGCTGGGGATATCATAGAGCTAATGAGACCTGTGTTTTTGGATCTGTTCAAAAAACAATTTCTATATGATTTGCTAATTATTATCAGCTCTCTTACATTAGAACTACTTTTCATACCTAAACACAATATGTCCCACAGATATCAATAGTAGAATGTGAAACAAACCACAATTCTTTCTTACTTTATAGTCAATGAGAACATTATGCCTTCAAGATATATTTTGCATTTTCATACCTACCAACATTTGAAAAACTAAAAGAGGGACAAAAACTTGTGCCAAGCATAGCGCTGCAAAATTCTTGGGCCACTTCATTTTATGGCTACACCCCCTAATTACCACGTCCATTTTACGACATTTGGCAGGTTTTGAAAGTTTGAACACATATCTGTGAGTTTTGGGGTGGTGGCAGACAGATTAGTTGCCCAGCGACACATCTCCTCTTCTTCGGGAGACTAATCTCCCTGAAAAGCCTTCCCACTGGCAAGAATGTAATCGGCGGTGGGATGGCAAATGAATCGCTTTGGTTTTCCGAAGTCGCACAAAGTTTCCTTGCAACTTCGGGTGACTGGAAAAGAAGTGATCCGAATGCCGTCTCGCCGGCAATTCGCATTCTTGTCGGTGGGAAGGCTTTTCAGGGTTGCCCGAAGAAGAGGAGATTTGTCGCTGGGTGTCATACCTCCCAACATTCTGGAAATTGGGACTTTTCAGTACAAATGAGGGACTGTGAGTTGAGCTGTCAAATGAGGGACTGTCCCTCTAAAAATGGGACAGTTGGGAGGTATGCAATGTTTTATGTGTTATAACAGTTTTGCTAATGTAAGTTGGGAGGTATGTATTTTATAGCTGGAAAAGGACGATTAATCTCCACCACCATTAGCGCAATGTTTTATGTGTTATAACAGTTTTGCTAATTTAAGTTGGGAGGTATGTATTTCATAGCTGGGAAAGCAGTACCATGCATTTAAATGTATATAAAGCTTAGGATATGCATTATAAAACCACCATCCATAAAACCACATATCTTCAAATAAAACCTCTTCTCTTCTGAGAAAAAGGAGGAAATAATTGCCCTTATAATAATAATAATCACTTTAAAAAACGTATATAAATGTGTGTGTAAGGAACTGATAAACACAATCCCCTATAGTTTGGACTTTTAAGGCCCCATTAGTTATACAAGCGCTAGACTCCATTTACAGGGTCAAAGCATGATGTCCAATTATCCCAAATTAAACTACTAGATGGCACTATGGGGTCCATTTACTAAAGTGTGGTAAAAAAATACGCACAAAATATAGACAAATGTGTCGCCAAATATGTTTTCGCCGGTTTACTAACCTGCGGTAAATGTAAATTTGGAATCCTCTTGCGCAAAAATATGTTTTCGCCAGTTATTACATTCGCTGAAAATAGCGATATGTACACATTAACGCCTGGTTTACTAAACAGCGAAATGTGCAAAAGACAAAATTTATGCAAGAATATTCGTAAAATTCTACCGCCACCTATGTACTGGCTTAAAAAGTATTTTTTTGCCAGAAATATCTCAAGGGGCAGGAAATATTCCATAATACTTTTTAATATGCAAGAATTTTGGTGTAATTCTACTTCAGTAAAAAAATATAGGCTTCTAAGTGTCTAATAAAATGAAAAAAATCATGTTTCACATAGAACAATCACATATATCAGAAACATAATTTATTTTATATATATGAACACAGCCAATATGGAAAGGTCTATTATGTCTCATGAACACTGCAATATCAAATATATATAGTTTTATGGAGATTTCTCACTTGTATAGATCAGAATCTACAAGCATTACACTACCACATTTCCAAACGGCATACTTCTGATTTCAAGGCCAAACATTCCACTAACAGTAGGTTTACCCTAGAAAACTACCCATTATTAGAAAGAACAGATTCTGGTGAATCAAAAATGGGTAAATATATTTTTCTACTCCAAACTACAAAGTTGCAATGGTTTCTAAAGTTATAATGTTTTATAGAAATTGATGAATTTTTTGAAAAATTACCTCAAAGCTTCCACTCTACAGCATCATATCTCCCCACACATCATGAGGTATCAATGTAACACCCCAAATATGAAAACCTGGGGTCCATTAAACAGTTTGATGCCCAATATGTATAGGTTTACCTAAGCATGTGGTATATAGTGGCCCCAAAATGTAGACACCTCATTTGAGCTATTGGTTCTGTAATACCATATACTGCAAAATCAACACATTTACATAGTTGGGGGGGGCAAAGTTAGAAAAAAGTACGTTCAACCCAGAAAACCATATATATTCAGAAAGTACACATTCCCCTGAATCCAAATTGGGTATGTATGTCTTTCTACTCCAAAGCACCAAGCCGCAAACCTTTCCTAAATTTGGCAATTTTGGCGACATTTCCAAAAATCACCTCAAAACTTCCAACCTGCAACATCGTTTTTCCAACATACTATTATGTATCAATATAAATCACCCCAAATATGAAAGCCTGGGGTCCCCTGAACTGTTGGATGCCCAATATGTATAGGTGTACCCAAGCACGTGGCATATAGGGGCCCCAAAATGAAGACCCCATATGGTCTGTCATTTCAGGTGCTGCAAAATCAACAAATTTACATTATTTTGGGGGGGGGGCAAAGGTAGAAAAAAGTATGTTCACCCCAGAAAACTATATATTTTCGGAAAGTACACATTCCCCCGAATCCAAATCGGGTATGCATGTCTTCCTACTTCAAAGCACCAAGCTGCAAAATTTTCCTAAGTTTGGCAATTTTAGGGACATTTTCAAAAATCACCTCAAAACGTCCACCCTGCCGCATCGTATGTCCAACATACTATCGAGTATCAAGATAAATCACCCCAAATATGAAAGCCTGGGGTCCTCTGAACAGTTTGATGCTCAAAATGTATAGGTTTACCTAAGCATGTGGCATATAGGGGCCCCAAAATGAAGACCCCATATGGTCTGTCATTTCAGGTGCTGCAAAATCAAAACATTTACATCGTTTTGGGGGCCGGCAAGGCGACAAAGGTAGAAAAAAGTACGTTCACCCCAGAAAACAATATATTTTCGGAAAGTACACATTCTCCCGAATCCAAATTGGGTATGCATGTCTTTCTACTCCAAAGCACCAAGCTGCAAAACATTTCTAAATTTGACAATTTTGGTGACATTTCCAAAAATCACCTCAAAACTTCCACCCTACCGCATTGTATGTCCCACATACTATTGAGTATCAAGATAAATCCCCCCGAATATAAAAGCTTAGGGTTCTCTGAACAGTTTGATGCCCAATATGTATAGATGTACCCAAGCACGTGGAATATAGATGCCCCAAAATGAAGACCCCCCCATATGGTCTGTCATTTCAGGTGCTGCAAAATCTACACATTTACATCGTTTTGGGGGGGGGGGGCAAAGGTATAAAAAAAAAGTAAGTTCACCCCAGAAAACCATATATTTTCGGAAAGCACACATTCCCGCGAATCCAAATTGGGTATGCATGTCTTTCTACTCCAAAGTACCAAGTCGCAAGCCTTTCCTAAATTTGGAGATAAAAGTAACAGTTTTTACATTTCTGAAAATCGCCTAAAAATATTGCAATTGGCCGCATTTATCTCACCCAATTTCTTATATACAATTGTAAAACACCATAAATACTGATGCCACGGGTCTACTGAACAGTTTCATGCCCAATATGCATTGATATACCAAGGCAGCTGCCATGTGCGGACCCCAAATAAAAATAGTGCATATGAGTTTTCTACACTGCCGATTCACCTTCTGTGAACATAGACTCTTGACTTCATATTATGTGCCTCAAGACCCTTCTAACAGCAAAGACCCCCCAAAACCATATATTTTTGGAAAGTACACATTCTGACAAATCCAACAAAGACAGACTTCTTTCTACACCAAACTACCAAACTGCAAAGCTTTTCTAAATGTAGAGGTTTTTACAACGTTTCTGAAAATTGTCTAAAAATGTTGCAGTTTGCCACATTTATCGTACACAATGTTTTAAGTACAAAAAGAAATCACCCTAAAATTTCAGAGGTCTACTGAATAGTTTGATGCCCAATATGCATAGATTTACCAAAGTATGTGGCGTGTACGGACCCCAAATGAAAAACATGCATATGAATTTTCACGATAGCCAACTAAGCTGCAGAAAAGAGAGCCCCAACTGTGCGTTATGTGCCGTAAGACCGCCAAACTGTAAAAAGACCCCCAGAAAACCATATATTTTTGGAAAGCACATATTCTGGCAGATCTATCTATCTTTCTATACCAAAGCACCAAACAGCAAAACTATACTAAAGATAAATAATGAACAATAATGCAGGGATAAAATTGCAATAAATCCACAAAATAGCGTAAATCAATGAAATAACAAAATAATTGATCCGACAGCGTAATTAGTGGACGAAATCAATTATCCAATAGTCACGCTGTCCAAATAAGATGTTTTTAGGCAAAACAAACGGTAGAATGAATAAGTAAAAAAACAAACACCTGTTTGTGAGTTTTTGTGTATAAATATTTGTGCACTTCTAAAAGTTGTCTGAGTGTGCAAATACACGTAAATAAGTGTAAATAAGTGTACAAAAGGGACCAAGTGTGCTAAAATAAAGAATAAAAAAATACCAATCTTTACTAAAACATGTGTGTAAGTGTATAAATGTATGTGTATGTATAAGTGCAGGTAAGTATGTAAAAAAACATGCACTTACCATTTTTGTAGCAGGGGATCGATGGAATCGATGGAGGGTCCCTGGACAGCGTGTCTGCTGAGTAACTGCGCAGCAGGAAGTATGTTGGCGGCTGTGGAGGAAGGAAGAGATGTGGAAGTAGCAGCAGATCCGACTTGATAGATCCGACTTGGTGGTTAAAGGGTTAAACTGTGCATTTCTATGAAGCAAAGAGATTGACTGATATGATTTTTTCAGGACTTACCCTGGTGGTCTAGTGGGCAGCAGGGTCCACCACCGCTCCTTCGGCTTGGACGCCCTCTGTGCAGCTCCTCCTCTCTTCCTGGTGCCGGTTTCCCCTAAGGCGCATGCTTCGTGCACGCTCGTTTCTTAAAGGTGCAGTGACGCCTTATGAATATGAAAATACAGCATAAAAAAACAATATGACCAGCGCTAAATCATTATTACCTGTACTACTATATGGCAATTTTATGATCATAACTTTGTAACTAAAAATCCCTTTTGTATGTTTAAAACTGGCCAGATCAGTTGCACTTCCATTGTATTTTATTTATATTTTATGCAGCCTCGAAGTGCTTGGCTATCTCTCCCCTGTAAATGCTACAGTAGGGGGTATCAGCCTGTTAGGGGGTTTACCTATTATGTTCTGAATATCCAGAATTTGAATAATTTGTAGTTTTTGGACTAAAAAAAAACTATGAATTTTTCAGAATTTATTAAAGCCTGATGGTCTTAAAAGTCTGAAAATCGGCATCTCAAAGCTCTCAAGTCCTGTATAAGTCAATGGGGAAGGTCCCAGTGTCTGCTCTGCTGTCCGTACTGATAGCCAATAATTTTGGGGACTTTGAACTAAAAAGATGTAAAACTTGTAGTATTTGTGAAAAAGTACGAAAATTCGTACTTTTCGGGCAAAGCTCAGAAGTTATCGGATTTTTGCTCGACCCAATTTTTCGGACTTTTTTAATGATAAATAAGATACAGATTTTTATGTTAGAAAGACTCAGAAAAATAGGACCTTGATAAATAACCCCCTTAGACTGTTAGCCTATGGAAAATATGAGGGGAGGTAAATAGTTAGAACCATCATATGGGGTTTACCGTGACGTGGTGTGGTGGCTTGGCAATTTTATGATCATAACTTTGTAGCTAAAAACACATTTTTTTTTATGTACAGATGCACTAGCCAACATGGCAAATGCAAAATGCACCATATTAAAAAAGCAACCAATAGACTATTTTGCCACTTGTTTTTTTACTGTACATGTACAATGTCAAAATGTGAGCTGTGTTAATGTGACTGTGCCAAAAAATTATAAAAGTATAAGTGTAAAAAAGTGTGTATCTGGGGACACTATGGCTAAAAATTTTAAATGTCCATTACTGGTGGGACAGAAAGCAGCATTTAAAGCAAACAAGTATTTTTCATCCAGCCTGATGCCAAAGGCCATGAAAGTACTGAAAAACAATAACATTGTAGCCTCAAAGAGCAATCTTTTTTGGCTGCTGGGAAGAAGAAAAAAATAATTAAAAACTATAAAATTTTTAAAAAGACATCCCCCATTCCTCCCCCTTCTCTTACAACACATACAGTACCTATGCATTGTATTTTTATATTTTCAATGAAAGTTACACATTTTTTTTTTTAAATGAAGACCAGTTCATACATTGGTTAGAATTGTCCAGACCTATAACATACTTAAATATAACTTAAAGGAGAAATAAAGCTTAACTCAGGAAGTAGGGTGAAAATGTTGTACATTATGTTTTGGGCTTCTGTACCAGCCCAAGGCAACCACAGCCCTTTAGCAGTAAAGATCTGTGTCTCCAAAGATGCCCCAGTAGCTTCCCATCTTCATTTCTGTTGATTCACTGCACATGCTCTGTGCTGCTGTCACTGAGCTTAGGGACCCACTCACAATATACAGTACACATAGAATATATATGTCACATAAGGCTGATTAGTAATTAATACAGATAATTACTACATGGCAGCACAGAAACCAGTGCAATTAGCATCAGAATTTAATAATCAGCCCTGTAGCATCAGCTTATATTTCAGACAAAATTTCAAGAGCCACCATTCATTCCAATATTGGAGGACAATGATCCCTATGAAACTGACATAGTTACCATTTACACCGGTAGTCATTTTGGATCAGGTACAAGAGAAAATGTTTATATGACAATCTTTGGCAAGGATGGAAATAGTCATGCACATCAATTACAATGTCACAGGCAAAAGGTTTTATAAACCAGAGGTTTTTGATAAAAACCAAACAACCTTTAGGAGACATTCATTCTATTGAGATATGGCATAAAGCGAATATGAAGTCTACAAGTTGGTATCTGAGCAGAGTTCAAATTGAAGATTTACACACCAAGAAAAAATGGTTTTTCATGTGTCGCACTTGGTTCGGTACCAGTAAAAAGAGAGCCGTCCCACAAAAGATGTTTACCCCAATAGACATAGAGCAGCCCTTAGATAAAAAAGTTGTTTTCCTAATCAATTCATACTACAATTTATTTCTCGGCAATTTGTTGCTGTCTGTACAACAGGAAAAATGATGAACAAGAAACATGAAACATGGAACACCTCCTCAGATCCATAGCCGTAGGAGCAGTGACCTCAATCATTACAAAAATTTTTAGATTAATAGTCGACAAATTGTTTGCTGTTGCACGAAATACGTCTTTAGACAAACAGCAGAAACTGACTGAAAATGTCTCAGAAAATGAATTATTGGATAGCAGTTCAGCACCTAGGTGCTTAGAATGTCTGTATGAGGAATATTCCACAACTGATTCCACATCTGAAGAGAAGATGAGTGAACAAGGCCAGAAAGATGCACCAGAAACAAATGGGCAAAACAGCCCATCTCACGTAGATGAAGTAAAAATTACAATTGAGGAAGAGAATCTTGGAGAAATACCTAAAGGCAAAGTAAAAAGGGCCAGAAATGTCTATCTATGTGTTGCCTGGAGCATGGTTATCTGTTTTTCAACCCTGTCTGCAATTGTAATAGTTTTGTACGGATTCTCATACGGACATGAAATCTCCATGGAGTGGCTCATAGCTTCTGGGATGTCATTCCTCATGAGTGTTTTTATTCAGCATGTTCCTATTATATTAGTACTATCATTGATTATTTAAATTTGTGCAAAATATTGTGCTGATTTTCCATGGGTAAAAAGGAACTACGCTCCTGTGATGAATGAGTTTAAAAGTGAAGAAGAAATAAAATATTTGCAGTTTAGAATAGAAATATTTCGGAACAGTGGAGCCTACCAGCCTACAACACCTACTGAATTACAAGTAATAACAAAGGCTGAAGACTGAAATGTGTGATGCCAGTTACTTAAAACATCTGCATGATATTATATAAAGATTGGAGGATCCAAAACCCAGAGGTTGGAAAGAGCATATATTATAGATGAGCAGGTGGACCCATAGTAGGAGGGATTGGGTTGCAAGTAAATTATATTTGTGTGGGTTCAGAAGGGTGGCGGCCCCAGACTGCACAAAGTCAGTGCAATGTAGAATATTTCATAGACTTTAACTTTTTCGCATATAACTGGACCCCTACTGGGATATAACTGGTTGCATCTTTAGATTATTGTGGTGCATGCTACAAAAAGGAGGGTCAGTTTTTGATTCTATTTTTATTCCTACTCATCACTAACTGATATACCAAGAGTAGGTTGAACGAAAAACCATAGAACCTGCAGGTGGAGAGTTTGCTTTAAACGTATTTTGTACATAGCGGGTTTGGGAGGCTGGTGGACTCAGACTGCACAAAGTCAGTGCAGTCTGAAATATGACCCTATTCCTTAGTCTTTAACTTTTTTGCACATACTTGGACCCCTACTGTGATGTAACTGAGGTTTAGGTTCGTACTGATCAGAAAACTGGTGGCATGTATAGATTATTGTGTTGTATGCTACAAAAAAAGATGGTTTAGGGTCAGTTTTCGGTTTAATGTTTTATTCCTGCACATCACTAGCTGAGATACTAACATTCAGTTTCTAACTATAATGCCTACTGTACTACAAATAATTTGAAAAGTACAGAACATTGAGTCAGATATCCAAGAAGAGAAAGTTGAAGTACTGGAGCAGATTTTATCTGCAATGGAAACGTTGACAGACGCTGTGTTACAAGGCAAAGTTCCTGGAGAAAACAGGACAACAATAAAAGATGCCACCTTTAACATAAGCTTGAAGAAAGTGGAAACATTGGATGTCATAAATTCACACCTTCAATTGAGGGATGACAGTTGCCTTAGCTGTACGTTTGCTAAACTGCGTGTACCTTTATCTGATGTGCCCACAGATGCTGTTGTGAGCACTGCTTTCTATGAATTTATGAAAGCCCTTTTCCAGGGTTAAGAAATGGAAGAGATATTGATACAGACATAGCTGGGTACTAAATAGTGGCTAGCAACAGCATGGGAGGTACTACAAATCTAATACCAGACATGGTAGATGTTGTATTGGACAGAACACACAAAAATTACCTGTTTTTGACTTGGCGTTTACCCAGTTTATTTATCTAGGACAGATGCCGTTTGCTATTTCACTTTATATTGGAAGTAATCGAACAAATAATACTCTGATTGCCCTGTTAATATTCCTAAAATGATATCTGGA
This sequence comes from Xenopus petersii, assembly GCA_038501925.1. Classification (NCBI taxonomy): domain Eukaryota; kingdom Metazoa; phylum Chordata; class Amphibia; order Anura; family Pipidae; genus Xenopus; species Xenopus petersii. Next base: position 111,554,243 of record CM076677.1, read on the forward strand.
GCTACTAAGACTGGAAATCCTAAAATGATCAGTATTCCAATGGAAATGTTCCCAAAGACTGAAGCAGTAATTGACCTATCCATAGAATTGACGATGAGTTACTCCATTACTTCTCATACAAGAGTTCAATATTTAATCTTTAATGTACTTGCTTGGACTTCAGTGGAGCTGAACATGAATGGAATGCAAGACCTCTAACAGACAACATAGTAATCCACTCCAAGTGTGAAAACTTAACAAAAGTACAGACGAGAGGTGAACCATTTCTAAACAACAGACACGTTTCTTACAGCCAGAGCAATTGTTCTACTTAATCCTTTTGATCTCACAAAGGTTACTGTGGAAACTCTAAAGGCAAATTTAGTGCCCCTAGTCATTGTCATTGGCATAATTGTCTTTTATGCTTTTTTTTGTGTCTTTTTTTCAGTTTTGTATTTATTTAGGGGTACAGAAGAAAAAGGGGGGAGGGGAACATGAATGGAACACAAGTAAATGGCAAAGTTAGCATGCAATATAGAGCATTTTAAAACAATCATTTCCTTCATCTTATACCTGGTTTTCCCTTCTAAGACTATCTGATAACCTTCTCCTAGTTCTAGGTATACTTCCATGTTACTATACTGTAGCTATATAAAATGGGGGGGTTGGAAGCAGAGAGAGATCTACTCTATTTTAGTCATTCTCTTGTCAACACCTATTGTATCCTTTCCTTTTCTAAGTGTTTTGTCTTAGATTATCCTAATCTTTTGTTTTCAGCCTGTCTATATTTATTTCCACTCTGTTTTGCAGTACTTTCCATTCCTTCTATTTTTTTTCAAATTGCTTCATGTTGCCATTCTTTAATGCCATTAGTTCTTCCATTGTCTTCGTCTCCTCTAGTTCTCTGATCCAATCCACTTTTTTTGGGGGGTTCCTCATCTTTCCACCTCTTTGGTATTGTCATTCTCACTGCTTGTAGTATGTGAAGAATTAGTTTGTCTTTTATTATTGTATTTGTCGTTTTATTTACACTGAAAATTACTTTCTCTATACATTTTGTGTATGCCCTGGGTCTTAGTTTTTCCTTTTCCATTGCTCTAAATATTTCTTCCCAATAGCGTTTAAGTTTCTCGTATGTAAACCAGATGTGGCTGAAGGTTACCGCCTCCTTGCATCTCCAAAAATCTCCAGTGACATTATTGTATATCCTATGTAGTGCTGTGGATGTTCTGTACCATCTGCTGAGAAGTGTGAAATTAGCTTCTTGTACTCTTACTAATCTTGATCCTTTATACACTGAAACCTTATATTTTCCAAAATCTTATCTGTGACTCTGAAGTTTGTTTCTTTTTCTCGTTGTTTTTTGCACCCTATTTCTTCTGTTTGTGTTTCCTCAATCAATTTTTTGTAAAACTTTGCTATTGGATGACCCATTTGACTGATTCCATACCTCAAGTGTTGCTTCTATTGTGGGGTGCATCTTTGATTGTTGTGGTAGTTTGTTAAATTTAATGTTTGTAATGTTACTTAGGTTAATTTGTGTCTCATATTGTTCTATTTCTTTCCACAGCTTGAATATACCTGTTTGTTTCCAGATCCATATTCTAGTTGAAATGTAATACGTCTCTGGATTTGGAAGGGTCAGTCCCCCGTTTTGTTTAGTTTTCATTAGTTGTGATAGTTGATGCTGGGTTTTTAAGATGGCCACAGGAGTTTAGCTTCTGTAAGTTTTGTTGTGGTTATGAGTTTTATGGGGATCATCTGGAATAGGTATAATAATTTTGGCAGTATCATCATTTTCAATACATTCACCCTTCCAAACCATGAAATTGCTTTGGATTTCCATTTATTTAATGAGGTTTGTAGTTCCTTCATGAGTGGTATATGATTTTCCTTGTATAGGTCATCTGGATGTTTTGACAACTTAATTCCCAGGTATGGTAATGAGCGCTGGGCCCATTTGAAAGGGAAGGTTTGTTCTAAGCTCTCCCGGGATGCTGGTATGTTGATGTTTAGGATTTTCAACTTTGAGTAGTTTATCTTAAAATTTGAAACCTCACTGAATTTATTAATTATTAAATTATATTTAGAAGAGATATTTCCAGGTTAGTAATGACTAGCAATTGGTCCTCTGTAAATGGCGCTACCTTATGTTTTTAGATACCTATTTTTAATCTTGATATTTCCTTATTCTGTCTGATAGAGATTATCAGAGTTTCCCTTGTGATTATGAAGAGGATAGGAGATAGAGGGCACCCTTGTCTCGTACCATTTGTTATTTCCAATGGTGGGGAAAGAAGTTTGTTTACCTTTATTCTTGCATATGGAGACTGGTATAGGGCCATTATTTTGTCAATTGAGTTAGAACCAAAACCGAAAGCTTGTAGAGTGAGTTTTAAGAAGGACCAATCCAACTGGTGCTTTCTCAGCGTCTGTTGTTAACATCAAGGAGGGGATTTGTTTTCTGATTGCATAATGCATAAGATTAATCAGTTTAATTGAGTTGTCCTTCCCCTCTCTACCATTTACAAATTCCACTTGTTCTGGGTGGATTAGGGTAGGAATAGTTGATTGTAGTCTATTTGCCAACATCTTTGCATATATCTTTTGTTCTAGGTTTATTAGTGAGATGGGTCTGTAGCTCCCACATGCTAAAGGATCTTAGTTTGGCTTGTGCAGTACCGTTATCTGTGCCTCTTGGGCTTGTTTTTGAAAATGTTTGTGGTCTGAGATAGAGTTGAAGTGGTTGAAGTGATAAATGCTGCACTGAATCCATCAGGCTCCTGGCTTTTATTGGGTGGGGCTTTGTTAATTTCTTTCATTAATTCCTCCTTCGTAAAGGGTCTTTCTAATTGTTTTCTCTCAGTTTTTGATAGTTTAGGTAAGTGTAGCTGCTGTACGTACTTTTCTTTTTCTTTCAGTTTGTCTTTAGACTGGTCTCCTGAATTCAAGTTGTATAATGTGTGGTAAAATTCTTGAAAGCACTTCGCTATCTCTGGGTAAGTATGATGTACTTTTTGTTTAGAGTATTTCATTTGTGTTATAAATGTTTTACTGTTTTGTTCCTTTATTAATTTAGTTAGGATCTTCATAGGTTTATTCCCCATTTCATAGAAATCTCTTTTACATCTCAAATAGGCTTGCTCTGGGAGTGTGTCTAAGAGTTGTTTTAGTAGGATCCTTTTACTTTCCAATTTTTCTTGTATCTGTCTCATTTGCGTTTCCTTATGTTTATTTTCTAGTGTCTTTATTTCTTGTACTAATGCTAGAATTTTTTTCTCATGTTCTTTCTTCACCTTAGTGCATAGCGCTATGAGATTGCCCCTGGTGACCACTTTTACTGTTTCCCAGAGTATTGAAGAATCTGTACCAGGTAGGTTATTGTATTTTATTGTGTTTTTCAATTACCTTGCAATAGTATAACGGTTGGCACCCTAAACCCAGAACCGATGCCAAGCACCCTGGTCTCGGCTCATGCTTCTGCCTGTAGCAGCCGCCTCTGGCCTCGGGAGGAGCCCTCAGCTACTCAGATGCCGCCAGGTCTTATAACGAGAGGTGCAAGGCAAGGGGTTCTGGACAAACAAAGGGGTACAACTGTAAGCAAAAGTCTTTGGGCAGAAGGTCGTGGTACAAGGCGTTAGACAGAATCATAGTCGGATCAGGCCGGGTTGAGGCAGGCAGGGAGTAAACATAATCAGGCATGCAAGGGTCAAACCAGGAAGTCAATCAGAAGGGTTAAGCAGAATCAAAGTCGGATATCAGGCAAGGGTCAGGTTTCAGAAGTCAGGATAGTCGAATATCCAGGCAGGGGTCACAAGAGGAATCAATCAGAATCATATGCAAATAAGGGTTTGGATTTGGTTCGGTATTTGGCCGAATCCTTCACAAAGGGGGTTTGGCCAGATCCAAAAAAGTGGATTCGGTGCATCCCTACAATGAAATAAAAATAAACATTACTGTCATGTCAATAAGTCATTAACAAAGCAAAGTCTTATGGGCTACTGTCCATTCAGGTATGAAGAGCATGGGCGTCCACAGAAAATGTTTCAGGATGGGGTAAGTAGCTAAAAGCACCACAAGCAAAATGTCTACAAATATTTTCATGGCAAAGACACAAATCTAGGAATGGAATATACTTGAAAGAGAGAAATTTTAAACAGCCTGATAATGAAAAAATGCGGTGCAGAGGAAGCCAATGTGGCCATCTTTATCCACTTTACAAGCAAATCATGCCTTGGGCACACACATATTAGCAGGTGAATCTGTGCATCAGATGCAATGGTCTCAGACTAGTGAGAAACAACATATCTGCTGGAACCCACTCACTTTTGCCTCTTCATTGACAGGCACAGAGTTGGCCTGGGTGCATACACACACACAGCAGATCAGGGCTGGAACTAGGGGTGGGCAGAAGAGGTGGGTGCCTCTGTGCAGTCTCTGTGCATGCTCTGCTCTCACCCCTCCTCCACAAATTGTTGTATCAGGCACGCATGCGCAAACTCGCAGATGGACATGCACATGCACACTCAATGGTGTGTTGGCAAGGGGGTGAAGTGGCCACCCGGGTTTCCTTGGGAGCCCGGGTGGCTTGGCCTGGCCCTGCAGCAGATTTTGGATTGAAAACATGCATTTGTGCAGAAACCCCTTCTGTGTATATTCATACCTCCCAACATTTTGGAAGTAAAAAGAGGGACAAAAAATATTTTCCCGCACGCAACACAGCAATTTTTTGACCACAATCCTTTCTGTGGCCACACCCCCTAATTACCATGTTTGTTTTACAAAATTTGGCAGGTTATGAAAGTTTGAAAATATTTCTCCTCATCTAAACTGTTTTTGTGTCTCAAAATTGTTACAAAGTATCTTATTTGCACCTGTTAGCTGTTCTGGGCTCTCTGCTAAAAGCAGAGTGAGAAACTTTCTTTCTTTTTCTGGCTGTTCAGTGCATAGAAAAGAGGGACTTTCCATTACAAATGAGGGACTGCGGGTTGAGCTCTCAAAAGAGGGACTGTCCCTCGAAAAAGGGACAGTTGGAAAGTATGGTATATTTACCCAGGCTGAAACAGTGTCCTCTCATTGCAGAGAAATAAGTAAGTGGGTTGAAGCCAATAAACATCACGTGTGGCACTAGCATGAGATGGACACAAATGTGAAAGAAAAAACCTGCACTTTTTAGAGAAGACATTGTTTGATACAATGCAGCTTGAAGATGCAAAACTTACACATGCAATATACAGGGTTCAAGAAAGAATTTAAAGCTGTTTTAGCAAACGATAAGCTAATGACTATTGCAATTCCTACTCACAGAGTAAAGCTGATCCAGGCACTTGTCCAACTGTTTATGTGAGTGAAGCAGTTCTGCTACAATAATAGTATCTTGTAGCATCTGTACTATTTTATATTGTGCTATTGGTATTTTTACATATTATATAAAGAGTCACCACTCTTTATGTCTTTGTTTAAGTTAAATTAGCTTATTTTATATTTACATCTGTCTAAAAGCCAGTCCAACATTATCATAAAGCAGTGGTATGGTTCTGGTAAAAAATTGGGTGGTGAAGGCATGGTTCACCGTTAAGTTAACTTTTCGTTGTTAATAGAATAGCTAATTCTAATCAACTTTTTAATTGGTCTTCATTTTTTCTTTTTTATAGTTTTTGAATTATTTGCTCCTTCTTCTGACTCTTTTCAGCTTTCAAAGGGGGGTGGGGGTCACTGACTCCATCTAAAAACTGTGAGGCTATGAATGTATTGTTATTGCTGCTTTTTATTACTCATCTTTCCATTCAGGCCTCTCTATTCAAATCCCAGTCTCTTATTTAAATCAATGGCTGGTTGCTCGGGTAACTTGTATCCGGGCAACCAGGTTACTGAAACTGCAAACCAGAGAGCTGCTGAATAAAAAGCTAAATAACTCAGAAACCACAAATAATAAAAAATTAAAACCAAATGCAAATTGTCTCTCTCTGCACACTCAAAAAATATGGACAAGCACACTCAAAATTATTTAATATTATAAATGTAACATATGTTATTTATCAAATGTCTAAAATGCTGTTGAGTAACATTACAGAGATGTCACCATAACAACATATAGGTTACAATAGCAACTGTTAAAGGAACAGTAACACCAAAAACTGAAAGTGTATCAAAGTAATTAAAAGATAATGGGGCTCATTTATCAACACTGGGCAAATTTGCCCATGGGCAGTTACCTATAGCAACCAATCAGTGATTAGCTTTAAAAAGCCAGCTGCAAGAAGAACAATGAATGCAACAATCTGTTTGGTTGCCATGGGTTACTGCCCATGGGCAAATTTGCCCAGTGTTGATAAATTACCCCTAATGTGCTTTTGCTCTGTGCTGTTAAAGTTGGTGTGTTTACTTCAGAAACTCTACTTTAGTATATATGAACAAGCTGCTGCGTAGCCATGGGGTCAGCCATTCAAAGCTGAAAAAAACAAGCAGCGAGAAAAGAAGTTACACAACAGATAGCAGATAAAACATCATTGTATTGGACAAGGCTTATCTGATATGTGTGGTGTATGCTGTGCCTTTTCTCCTTTCTTCCAGCTTGAATGGCTGCCCAGTGTACATGATATGCTAATTACTTTAAAATGCTTTCATTTTTTTGGTGTTACTGTTCCTTTAAGGTTCTAAGGTGGTATAAGTGGGTTGCATTACAGTGATGTCACAATGTTTGTTACCATGGCAACAGTTACCATATGAGATTACCTTAAAAGGTAATTGATACCTTAACATTACCTTATAAGGTAAACATAGTGAGTAGCATTACAGTGATGTCACAGTGGTGGTTACCATGGCAACAGTAAACATATGACATTACCTTATAAGGTAATTGATACCTTATAAGGTAAACTTAGTGGGTGGTATTAGAGTGATGTCATAATGGTTGCCATGGTGATGCCATCAACCAAGGTGACTTTATGAATCCATTCCCATCCTAGCTGTCATTTAGCGAGTTGAAGAGCAAGAGTGAGGATGTCTGCTCTAATCCTCTTCTCGTTCTTCTCTCTGCTAATCTTATCTAGTCATGGTGTGATCGTAAAGGTCCCACCAGTTACAATTAATTGTTCACAACCACATGGGGACATTTTTAGCCCCCAAGACACACTCGAAAGTAGAACATGTTTGTCAGGAGAGGAGATTAAACTTTTTTATAATTCAACTCCTTCAGTCTCTGTAATGGAGGCGTCTGACAAACCTCCGGAATGTTCCTGGTATAAGAATGGTGCTTGGTTTTATAAAACATCCCTTTTGTCAGGTAGTGTCATGATACCTGGCAGAGCTGGGACCATTATCACTGTGCAGTGTTTTACATCTGAGTGTCCAATAAATGTCTGCCAGCATCAGAATATCACTATCACTATTTCTGATCAGCAGATACATTTCTTTATTCTCTCACCTGCACCACCTATTTCCCAGTACCAGCTTGTGCGGTTCGGATGGTGTGCCAAGCTGAAAAGTACTGCCTGGGAATATCATTTCACCAGCCACCAAGGCGTATCTAGTATAATCATTATGAGTGATGAGTACACAGAGATTGAGGCATCGGCATATCCACCGGATTTCCGTGAAATATGCGCTGGTTATTATAAATACCAAGCCAATGCCAGCTATGCTGATGCTGGAAACTTTGTCGCCTCACTGTCATCTCAAAATGTGCCCATGAATACACTCACAGTCTCGTTGCTGGTGGAACAAAGTCTAGACCCCGTTCTATCAGCAACTGCAGCGATAAGTCCAAATTCCCATATACGCCTGACATGGACATTAGTGCCCTTAACTAACAAAGCTGTGGCTTTCCAGCTTACAGATGAAAACAGTGTAGCCAACTGGAATCTGTATGTCGAGAAAAATGCCAAAAAAATAGATTTTTGTTCCCCTCTTACAAATTCTAATGGGAATGAATTTGCTAAAGTAGTTTTCCTAATAAATGGAAGCAAAATACCTCAAATCACTGGAGATATAGGGTATCACAAGGGCACTATAATGCTTTCTACGAATAGATACCTTGGCGAGGTGACTCTAAACCCCACACTGAAGCAAGTCACCTCCTATTACTTCAGCCAAGCCAGTGGACTTTACTACTCTTCAAGTGATAATGAGACAAAGCCAAATTACAGCGAGAATTATGTGTTTTGTGACCATGAAAGTCTATCTTTCCTTTTTAAATTCAAATATGAGAAACCCTCGCTATTAAGCTTAGCAACATACGTGTATTTAAACAAGAGGAATGCTCTATATAAATCCCTGACGGATGATGCTATTGAAGTACATTTGTTTACTAGTAGTCTATCAATTCCAAATAATCTTACGTACATTGTGTGGTTTATACCAAACCAGCATCCATCCTTACAATGTCATTGGAAATTTATGTTAGGAATCTTTGGCGCGAGACAGTCTTACCTCGTTCAGCTCAGCACGTATACTTATAATGACTCTGTAGAAAATGCAGAAACCTTCCTTCCTGGAACTGTATTGCCATTTGATGTGAAGAGATACAAAGGCTTTTTAGCCAAGGTGAATTTTACAAGAAGTGGGGTAAAGCCTGTTACTCTAAAAACACAATTTGCAATGCAAGCCAGCAAAGTATTAGAAACTTCCATTAATTGTCAGAAGTTTCCTTGTGAATTACTGGAATTTCATATTAGCAAACCAAAGTCTACTGATTCTATAATAACCACAAGAGGAAAGCAGTTGACATTGTATTTATCCATGATGTTGAACTGTGTGGCATCACACTCAACAACTATAACATGGAAAATATATAGCATCTACAGCAAGAATTCAGTACCAGACTGGAATAACTACTTAAATGTTCCTGAGATATTTCCAATGAATCAGACTACATTGGTCATACCAAAGAATTCCCTCAACGTTGGATTCTATCTGTTTCGTGTCTCCACTGATATTCCTCCGGACGATGACGACATAGAAAATAGGCGCAGCAATTCAGATACTGTTATTGTTGAAGTTCGAGAGAGTGAACTTGTCGCAGTCATCTCAGGTGGATCTTTTAGAACAGTTGCTTTTAGGAGTGCATGGATTCTAAACGGGAACAGTTCTTCAGATCCGGACGTACCAGATGATCTAGATGACCTATCATTTCTATGGTATTGTACGAGAAATATAGACGACTACAATGACATGAAACTAAGCAATAATTCAAGCTGTCACCCAGCTCAGAAAGACCTTACATGGCTAAACCCTTTTGATGCCACTCAGACTGTTGATGCTGAGCAACTTCAAGGGGGCAGAAGTTATCACTTTCGCTTGCTTGTTGAGAAATACAAGAGAAGCAGCTATTTTACCCAGACTGTTTTTGTTCAAAGTGGTTCTCCACCCCTTGTGACTTTGGAATGTATTGAGAATTGCTTTACAAAATTTATTCCAACCGAACGATTCTCATTATCGGGAAAATGTACAGATTGTAGCGCAAGCAGTTGGCCAGAATATCAATGGTCCCTGTTTCAGGGAACCACTGAATTGGACTTTGATTGGGCCGCTAAAACTACAACTGGAAGGTTTGCTCCCTACATGTCTATAATGCCCCTAACATTTTTAAAAAATGTTGACAGGTGGTACACTCTAGTTTTAAAAGTCACAACCTGGTCTGGGGCACAATCAACAAGTAAATACTCATTTTACGTCAATGCTCCCCCAGAAGCCGGAAGATGTTTCATAAAACCAACCACAGGGGTTGCATTGGAAACTAAATTTATTATAGGCTGTAGTGGATTCAAAGACCAAAATCAGCCGCTTATGTATAAAGTCTTCGCAGCTGCAGATAAGAACAGCAACATAAGTTCTCTGCGGGACAATCCACTCGGAGTAATTGTTTATCATGGATACGAATCAACAACACCACCAATTTTTCTTCCTGTTGGAGAGAAAAGCCAAGATTATAAATTAAAATTATATGTTCAAGTATACGATGCTCTCTCTGCTTACACAGAAATATCATTGTCTGCAACAGTTTCCGAATTTCAGGACGGAAAACCAAAAGAGACAATCCTTGAAAATTTAAATGCAATGGTAAATGGATCCAACTCATTAATGAATAATTTAATTAAAACAGGAGATTTTATCAATTCAGGGCATCTTATATACACGGTAACATCCAATCTGAACAACTTTAAGACCACGGAAATGACGTACTCTCTGAAAGAGGAGAGAACTCAGCTACGAGAACATCTTTTGAACGTGTCGTCTAGTTTAACAGTCACAGACATTATGGGTGCGAATCAGGTAATTACCTGCATTGCCGAACTCACTAAAGATGTTAAAGAAGTGAATCTCCACTCCCAGCAGCTGGCGGTAAGAAAGCTAAGTGAAGTGGCCAGTAGCTTAGCTACACAAAGACAAGAACCACTCGGTTCTGCTGAAAAGGAACGTCTGAGCAGTGGCATTGTAACATCATTATCCAGTGTTATGAGTGCCGCACTACTGGATATTCCTCAGTCTGAGTCAGATATCCAAGAAGAGAAAGTTGACGTACTGGAGCAGATTCTATCTGCAATGGAAATGTTGACAGAAGCCGTGTTACAAGGCAAAGTTCCTGGAGAAAACAAGACAACAATAAAAGCTGCCACCTTTAACATAAGCTTGAAGAAAGAGGAAACATTGGATCTCATAAATTCACAACTTCAATTGAGGGACGACAGTTGCCTTAGCTGTACGTTTGCTAAACTGCGCGTACCTTTATCTGATGTGCCCGCAGATGCTGTTGTGAGCACTGCTTTCTATGAATTTAAAGAAAGCCCTTTTCCATGGTTAAGAAATGGAAGAGATATTGATACAGACATAGCTGGGTACTACATGGTGGCTAGCAACAGCACGGGAGGTACTACAAATCTAATACCTGACATGGTAGATGTTGTATTGGACAGAACACACAAGTTACCTGTTTTTGACTTGGCGTTTGAAGTAAGCAATGTAACAAGGGCTGCATTTACTTTCCAACTGAATGTTACAGTGAAAGCAGAATGGTTTATCCAGTTTATTTATCCAGGAGAGATGCCTTTTGTAGTTTCACTTTATATTGGAAGTAATCTAACAAACAACACTCCAATTGCCCTCTTTAATATCCCTACAATGATAACTGGAGCTACTAAGACTGGAAATCCTAAAATGATCAGTATTCCAATTGAAATGTTACCAAAGACTGAAGCGGTAATTGACCTTTCCATTGAATTGACGACGAGTTACTCCATTACTTCTCATACAAGAGTTCAATATTCAATCTTTAATGTGGCTTGCTTGGACTTCAGTGGAGCTGAACATGAATGGAATGATGGTAACTGCCATGCAGGCCCTTTAACAGACAACACAGTAATCCACTGCGTGTGTGAAAACTTAACAAAATTACAGACGAGAGGTGAACCATTTCTAAACAACAGACACACGTTTCTTGCAGCCAGATCAATTGTTCTACCTAATCCTATTGATCTCACAAAGGTTACTCTGGAAACCCTAAAGGCAAATTTTGTGCCCCTAGTCACTGTCATTGGCATAATTGTCTTTTATGCCTTTATAAGTGTATTTGCACACATAAAAGATAAGAGAGATGTAACCGACAGACAAAATATAATAATATTGGAGGACAATGATCCCTATGAAACTGACAGTCTCTTAGTTACCATTTACACCGGCAGTCGTTTTGGATCAGGTACAAGAGCAAATGTTTATATGAAAATCTTTGGCAAGGATGGAAATAGCCATGCACATCACTTACAATGTCACAGGCAAAGGGTTTTACAAACCAGAGGATGCGACACCTTCTTGCTGAAAACTAAACAACCTTTAGGAGACATTCATTCTATTGAGATATGGCATAAAGCGAATATAAAGTCTACAAGTTGGTATCTGAGCAGAGTTCAAATTGAAGATTTACACACCAAGAAAAAATGGTTTTTCATATGTCGCACTTGGTTCGGTACTAGTAAAAAGAATGCCGTCCCCCAAAAGATGTTTACCCCAATAGACATAAAGCAGCCTTTAGAGAAAAAAGACTTTTTCCTAATCAGTTCATACTACGATTTATTTCTCGGCAATTTGTTGCTGTCTGTATTTGCTCCTGATGTTCCGACAACTTCTACAAGAGCCCAAAGACTTGCTTCTCAGTTTGTGAGCTTCATCAGCGGTCTGTTTTGCAGTATGATGTACTACAACAGAAAAAATGATGAACAAGAAACATGGAACATGGAACACCTCCTCAGATCCATAGCCGTAGGAGCAGTGACCTCAATCATTACAAAAATATTTAGATTAATAGTCGACAAATTGTTTGCTGTTGCACGAAATACGTCTTTAGACAAACAGCGGAAACTGACTGAAAATGTCTCAGAAAATGAATTATTGGATAGCAGTTCAGCACCTAGGTGCTTAGAATGTCTGTATGAGGAATATTCCACAACTGATTCCACATCTGAAGAGAAGATGAGTGAACAAGGCCAGAAAGATGCACCAGAAACAAATGGGCAAAACAGCCCATCTCACGTAGATGAGGTAAACATTACAATTGAGGAAGAGAATCTTGGAGAAATACCTAAAGACAAAGTAAAAAGGGCCAGAAATGTCTATCTTTGTGTTGCCTGGAGCACGGTTATCTGCTTCTCAACCCTGTCTGCAGTTTTAATAGTTTTGTACGGACTCTCATACGGACATGAAATTTCAATGGAGTGGCTCATAGCTTCTGGGACGTCATTCCTCATGAGTGTTTTTATTCAGCATGTTCCTATTATATTAGTACTATCATTGATTAAATCAATACGTGCAAAATATTGTAACGATATTCCATGGGTAATAAGGAATTATGTTCCTGTGATGAATGAGCTTAAAAGTGAAGAAGAAATTAGATATATGCAGTTTAGAATAGAAACACTTCGGAGCAGCGAAGCTTACCAGCCTATAACACCTACTGAATTCCAAGTAATAACAAGGGCTTGGGACTGCAATGTGTGAGGCCAGTTACTTAAAACATCTGCATGATGTTATATAAAAATTGGAAGATCCAAACCCAGAGGTTGGAAAGAGCATATATTATAGATGAGCAGGTGGGCCCAAAAACTCATGGAACCCGTAGTAGGAGGGATTAGGTTGCAAAGTCAGTGCAGTCTGGTATATTTCATAGACTTTAACTTTTTTGCATATAACTGGACCCCTACTGGGATATAACTGGTTGCATCTTTAGATTATTGTGGTGCATGCTACAAAAAGGAGGGTCAGTTTTTGATTCTATTTTTTATTCCTGCTCATCACTAACTGATATACCAAGAGTAGGTTGAACCAAAAACAGTAGAACCCGCAGGTGGAGAATTTGCTTTAAACATATTTTGTACTTGGCGGGTTCGGGAGGGTGGTGGGCCCAGACTGCACAATGTCAGTGCAGTCTGGAATATGACCCTATTCCGTAGCATTTAACTTTTTTGCACATACTTGTAACTGATGTAACTGAGGTTTAGGTTCTTACTGATCAGAAAACTGGTGGCATGTTTAGGTTATTGCGGTGCATGCTACAAAAAAGATGGTTTAGGGTCAGTTTTTGGTTCAATATTTTTATTCCTGCTCATCACTAGCTGAGATACCAAAATTCAGTTTCCAACCATAATGCCTACTGGACTACAAGTAATTAAAAAAGCACAGAACATTGCAATGTATTAGAAAACAATATTCACACTAAAAATAGAAGCTTTACACTAAGAGTTTGGAGTCTAGATTTATTGATGAGTAGGTTGAACCAAAAACCATAGAACCCGCAGGTGGAGAGTTTGCTTTAAACATATTTTGTACTTGGCGGGTTCGGGAGGGTGGTGGGCCCAGACTGCACAATGTCAGTGCAGTCTGGAATATGACCCTATTCCGTAGCATTTAACTTTTTTGCACATACTTGGACCCCTACCATGATGTAACTGAGGTTTAGGTTCTTACTGATCAGAAAACTGGTGGCATGTTTAGGTTATTGCGGTGCATGCTACAAAAAAGATGGTTTAGGGTCAGTTTTTGGTTCAATATTTTTATTCCTGCTCATCACTAGCTGAGATACCAAAATTCAGTTTCCAACCATAATGCCTACTGGACTACAAGTAATTAAAAAAGCACAGAACATTGCAATATATTAGAAAACAATATTCACACTAAAAATAGAAGCTTTACACTAAGAGTTTGGAGTCTAGATTTATTGATGAGTAGGTTGAACCAAAAACCATAGAACCCGCAGGTGGAGAGTTTGCTTTAAACATATTTCGTACTTGGCGGGTTCGGGAGGGTGGTGGGCCCAGACTGCACAATGTCAGTGCAGTCTGGAATATGACCCTATTCCATAGCATTTAACTTTTTTGCACATACTTGTAACTGATGTAACTGAGGTTTAGGTTCTTACTGATCAGAAAACTGGTGGCATGTTTAGGTTATTGCGGTGCATGCTACAAAAAAGATGGTTTAGGGTCAGTTTTTGGTTCAATATTTTTATTCCTGCTCATCACTAGCTGAGATACCAAAATTCAGTTTCCAACCATAATGCCTACTGGACTACAAGTAATTAAAAAAGCACAGAACATTGCAATGTATTAGAAAACAATATTCACACTAAAAATAGAAGGTTTATACTTAGAGTTTGGAGTCTAGATTTATTGATGAGTAGGTTGAACCAAAAACCATAGAACCCGCAGGTGGAGAGTTTGCTTTAAATATATTTTGCACTTGGCGGGTTCGGGAGGGTGGTGGGCCCAGACTGCAAAAAATCAGTGCAGTCTGGAATATGACCCTATTCCTTTAACTTTTTTGCACATATTTGGACCCCTACTGTGATGTAACTGAGGTTCAGGTTTGTACCGATCAGAAAATTGGCTGCAACTTTTAGATTCTTTTGATGGTATCTTTAGATTATTGTGGTGCATGTTGCAAACAAGATGGTTTAGGGTCAGTTTTCGGTTCTATTTTTTATTCCTGCTCATCACTAGCTGAGATACCAACATTAAGTTTCCAACTATAATGCCTACTGGACTACAAGTTATTAGAACAATACAGAACAATGCAATGTTAGAAAAATAAATTAGAAGATTCACAACCAGGGTTTGGAGAAAGTCTAGATTATTGATGAACAGGTTGAAAGTAAGTACAGTCTGATATATTGTCTTATTGCTTAGCCTTTCAATTTTTTGCACCTACCTGCCCCCTATTGTATACTAAGCTGCATTCAAGTTGCAACTCTTCAATTATTTTGGTGCATATTGCAAAAACATGGTTTAGAGTTGGGTTTATGTTAAATTAGAGTGATGAAAGGGTATATCATCTGGTGATAGAATAAACCATAGCATGTATACCAGCTAGTATGCATTATGAACACTGGCAATTGTTAGATAAGTGTCTAATTATAGTCAGAAACAGTTTAGGGCAGATTTATCAAAATATAATTTTAGAGCTTAATAAATAAAAACTGACCCATGTTCTATTTATTTCTATGGGATTTTTAGAACTGTATTTATCAATGGATGTGCTTACTCTCAGCGGTTCGGATCGCAAGAAGACGCATCATGTAGTTCTAGCCTGTAAGACCCTGCATTAATCACACCTGAGACCTGTCAATGCCCATATTGTTTACCTGTTCACACCTCAGACAGAATGTAGAAGCAGCACTGACACTGTGTCACCATACATAATATAGTACATACTATTCATCTTAGAGTGGTCTGGATAAAATTCCCTGTCTCTTACCCTGCTCTACCTGTGACTGCTCAACCCTACTCTATCATACTCTGCCCATGTGTGCCATACTTTGCTCGCGTGTGCCATACTTTGCTCGTGTGTGCCATACTTTGCTCGTGTGTGCCATACTTTGCTCGTGTGTGCCATACTCTGCTCATGTGTATCATACTCCATCTACCCCTTGCTTTAATTATGTGCTGAAGGGTGCTGTGTTATCCACAAGCATATGGATTTAAGAGTATTTTTTAATGACATAAACATTGTTTCACTTATGAGTGATGAGTGATATTCATGCAGTGAGCACCAACTATTTGTTTTGTTTTTTTGGTGTGCTACCACCATTAATGTGGGTATTGTCTTGAAAGTTGTTGTGATAATATGAGTGTGGTTTAAAGTAGGTGTGGCTTTACAAAAAGTAGTGGTCAACACTGGCTTCCATTATTAGCCCTCAACCACATAGTCCATAAAAACTCCAGCCCTTGGTACCACAGAACTTCGACAACACTGCTATATAACTGAAACCACAATTACACATGTACAACATGACTTTATTGCTAATTATACATTGCTGTAAAAAAAACAGCGACTTTTCTCCTCAAAATTTTAATTCTATTCTTAATGTGCTTCAGCATGAAACTTGCATTAACACTTATATATCCATAGAATTCTATCAGTTCTTTTTTCCCCAAAAAAACCTAGAGGGTGTATTAATGCACAGGGTATGTCAATTGTAATTGTGTCAATTTTGCAAATATAGCCCTCTTCTGCTACTGCATGAGATCTAGCATGCATTTAGTTGCGTGTGGCGCTACAGGAGTCCTGTGCCTCCGCTATATGGGAGAGCAGGTTCACTTTAATATGGCGTGCCTCCACCCAAGGTCAGGACAGGCTGAACTGTAATACCCCTCCCTGGGAACT
The DNA here is from genome assembly GCA_038501925.1 of Xenopus petersii. Classification (NCBI taxonomy): domain Eukaryota; kingdom Metazoa; phylum Chordata; class Amphibia; order Anura; family Pipidae; genus Xenopus; species Xenopus petersii. The sequence continues at coordinate 111,570,869 of CM076677.1, forward strand.
TCTCTGATCCGCAATACACATACACAGTGGAACAGTTGATGTGTTTATTTGGTAGGACACTATTCCTTTAAATTGCAGTGATACAGATAGCCTGCCACCCAGGAGCAACTTCACTCAAATAGCACAGCTATTGATCTCTGGACTGCTGAAGGGAATCCCCACATGGTGGCAGTTGCTTCAGAGCCCTAAGAAGGACTCCCTATAGCTTTCCGTGCCCTGAAAAGAGCACGCTTTGTTCTTCAGAGCCCTGACAAGGACCCCCTTTCCTTCTGCACCCTAAGGAGAGTGCGCTTTTCTGCCACTGGGGTTCCCTATTAAGTTACACACACAAAACTCTAGGAGTATGTACACTGTACTTGTAGTCTGCTGATTCTATATCCCAGCAGCATTTCCTTTTCTCCCAGCAGCACTTTCTCTCTCCCTCTTCCTTCCTGTCAGCTCACAGAGGGTGGGGCTCCTCCCCCTCCTTGCACAGAAACAATACAGAGGAGAGACAAGTGTACACAGCTCTCCTACACAAATAAAATTAATTTTGAGGAGAAAAGAATCACATGTTATCAGAGCAATGTATAATTGCCAGTCTAGGAATGTTGATGGCGTGTCAGTGTGGTTTTAGAAATACAGGGGATTCAGTCACTTAATTATTCATTTTATGAAAATATAGCACAAAAAATAATATGACCAGAGCTAAATCCTTAGTACCTGTACTACTCTATGGGGTTTACCGTGATGGGGTATGGTGGCTTGGCAATTTTATGATCATAACTTTGTAACTAAAAACCCCTTTTGTGTGTTTAACATTGGCCAGATCAGTTAGTGTATTGCTTTAGTAGAGTTATTCTGTAGAAATAGTGCCAAACTTGTATGTGGCACCCCATACCCATCCCTTTAATGATAGTCTTCTGCCTTTGAAATTGGGTGTTGGTCTTGGAGATCTCTTTCCTGTAAATGGTACAGTAGGGGGGCACATTTCCCTAGAGATGTAACAAGTGAGGTGTCAGTTATCTGGAAAAGCCAAGGTCCACAGCATTCTGGATAACAGGTCCCATACCTGTACTGCAGAACAATAAAATTGTACCCTCACAGAGCAATATTTTTGTTGCTGCTGGTGTTAGTGACTCCAATTTGAAAGCTGAGAATCGGAAGAATTAAAAGAAAATAATTATAAATTATAATTTTTTTTTTTATAATTTATAATTATTTTCTTTTTTATTCCCTCCCTTCCTTCCTCTTCTCTTACCCCCCAATGACAACACATATGCTACAATACTAGTTGGTATTTCTCTGCAGTTTAATCAGCATCTTCCCCTTGCAGTCTGATTGTCATAAAAATGAAGTTAGTGAGCAGAGAAGAGTCATCTGATGTTTCTGTGTTTAGTGTTTCTCTGGTCAGTTCTAAGCAGCAATATCACAAGATCTTCCTGTACTTCAAAATTCATTTTTATTGAACTGTAGTTGGCTGAAATAACCAGCACAGTTGTTTTAAATTCATTATGTTAGTAGCTTTAAAAAAATAACTGATGCAGGCCTATGTAGGATCCATGGTGCTAGTGCCAGCCCTTGGGCTCCAGAGTTCCTATTATTGATAACATGCTTTGGTCTTTAGAGCCCATTCAAGAGCCCCCATTCCTTCCATGCCCTGAAAAAAGTTTGTTTTCCTCTCACTTTTCTTTCTGCCGGCCTACCATCCTGCCCAGCTCACAGAAATGAGGACTTCTCCCCCTCAGAGGAACAATACAGAGTGAATAAGTAATATATTTTTATAGATAGGTAAATACCAATCAGTAGTCCCATTTATTGCTTAAATAGACAATGACTAAAAGCTAACATATATATTTTGTCATATAAATAGAGAGCTATTTAGAGTATTTTGAGCACAAAATAAAACCAATAGTTATAAAGCTGTACAACACACCACACTGATACAAATCACTATTTTATACACATGCTGATGTTGTACTAAGCCTCCTATGCAGAACTATTAGATGCAATGCTGGGGATATCATAGAGCTAATGAGACCTGTGTTTTTGGATCTGTTCAAAAAACAATTTCTATACGATTTGCTAATTATTATCAGCTCTCTTACATTAGAACTACTTTTCATACCTAAACACAATATGTCCCACAGATATCAACAGTAGAATGTGAAACAAACCACAATTCTTTCTTACTTTATAGTCAATGAGAACATTATGCCTTCAAGATATATTTTGCATTTTCATACCTACCAACATTTGAAAAACTAAAAGAGGGACAAAGACTTGTGCCAAGCATAGCGCTGCAAAATTCTTGGGCCACTTCATTTTATGGCTACACCCCCTAATTACCACGTCCATTTTACGATATTTGGCAGGTTTTGAAAGTTTGAACACATATCTGTGAGTTTTGGGGTGGTGGCAGACAGATTAGTTGCCCAGCGACACATCTCCTCTTCTTCGGGAGACTAATCTCCCTGAAAAGCCTTCCCACTGGCAAGAATGTAATCGGTGGTGGGATGGCAAATGAATCGCTTTGGTTTTCCGAAGTCGCACAAAGTTTCCTTGCAACTTCGGGTGACTGGAAAAGAAGTGATCCGAATGCCGTCTCACCGGCAATTCGCATTCTTGTCGGTGGGAAGGCTTTTCAGGGTTGCCCGAAGAAGAGGAGATTTGTCGCTGGGTGTCATACCTCCCAACATTCTGGAAATTGGGACTTTTCGGTACAAATGAGGGACTGTGAGTTGAGCTGTCAAATAAGGGACTGTCCCTCTAAAAATGGGACAGTTGGGAGGTATGCAATGTTTTATGTGTTATAACAGTTTTGCTAATGTTAGTTGGGAGGTATGTATTTTATAGCTGGAAAAGGACGACTAATCTCCACCACCATTAGCGCAATGTTTTATGTGTTATAACAGTTTTGCTAATGTAAGTTGGGAGGTATGTATTTTATAGCTGGGAAAGCAGTACCATGCATTTAAATGTATATAAAGCTTAGGATATGCATTATAAAACCACCATCCATAAAACCACATATCTTCAAATAAAACCTCTTTTCTTCTGAGAAAAAGGAGGAAATAATTGTCCTTATAATAATAATAATCACTTTAAAAAACGTATATAAATGTGTGTGTAAGGAACTGATAAACACAATCCCCTATAGTTTGGACTTTTAAGGCCCCATTAGTTATACAAGCGCTAGACTCCATTTACAGGGTCAAAGCATGATGTCCAATTATCCCAAATTAAACTACTAGATGGCACTATGGGGTCCATTTACTAAAGTGTGGTAAAAAAATACGCACAAAATATAGACAAATGTGTCGCCAAATATGTTTTCGCCGGTTTACTAACCTGCGGTAAATGTAAATTTGGAATCCTCTTGCGCAAAAATATGTTTTCGCCAGTTATTACATTCGCTGAAAATAGCGATATGTACACATTAACGCCTGGTTTACTAAACAGCGAAATGTGCAAAAGACAAAATTTATGCAAGAATATTCGTAAAATTCTACCGCCACCTATGTACTGGCTTAAAAAGTATTTTTTTGCCAGAAATATCTCAAGGGGCAGGAAATATTCCATAATACTTTTTAATATGCAAGAATTTTGGTGTAATTCTACTTCAGTAAAAAAATATAGGCTTCTAAGTGTCTAATAAAATGAAAAAAATCATGTTTCACATAGAACAATCACATATATCAGAAACATAATTTATTTTATATATATGAACACAGCCAATATGGAAAGGTCTATTATGTCTCATGAACACTGCAATATCAAATATATATAGTTTTATGGAGATTTCTCACTTGTATAGATCAGAATCTACAAGCATTACACTACCACATTTCCAAACGGCATACTTCTGATTTCAAGGCCAAACATTCCACTAACAGTAGGTTTACCCTAGAAAACTACCCATTATTAGAAAGAACAGATTCTGGTGAATCAAAAATGGGTAAATATATTTTTCTACTCCAAACTACAAAGTTGCAATGGTTTCTAAAGTTATAATGTTTTATAGAAATTGATGAATTTTTTGAAAAATTACCTCAAAGCTTCCACTCTACAGCATCATATCTCCCCATACATCATGAGGTATCAATGTAACACCCCAAATATGAAAACCTGGGGTCCATTAAACAGTTTGATGCCCAATATGTATAGGTTTACCTAAGCATGTGGTATATAGTGGCCCCAAAATGTAGACACCTCATTTGAGCTATTGGTTCTGTAATACCATATACTGCAAAATCAACACATTTACATAGTTGGGGGGGGCAAAGTTAGAAAAAAGTATGTTCACCCCAGAAAACTATATATTTTCGGAAAGTACACATTCCCCCGAATCCAAATCGGGTATGCATGTCTTCCTACTTCAAAGCACCAAGCTGCAAAATTTTCCTAAGTTTGGCAATTTTAGGGACATTTTCAAAAATCACCTCAAAACGTCCACCCTGCCGCATCGTATGTCCAACATACTATCGAGTATCAAGATAAATCACCCCAAATATGAAAGCCTGGGATCCTCTGAACAGTTTGATGCTCAAAATGTATAGGTTTACCTAAGCATGTGGCATATAGGGGCCCCAAAATGAAGACCCCATATGGTCTGTCATTTCAGGTGCTGCAAAATCAAAACATTTACATCGTTTTGGGGGCCGGCAAGGCGACAAAGGTAGAAAAAAGTACGTTCACCCCAGAAAACAATATATTTTCGGAAAGTACACATTCTCCCGAATCCAAATTGGGTATGCATGTCTTTCTACTCCAAAGCACCAAGCTGCAAAACATTTCTAAATTTGACAATTTTGGTGACATTTCCAAAAATCACCTCAAAACTTCCACCCTACCGCATTGTATGTCCCACATACTATTGAGTATCAAGATAAATCCCCCCGAATATAAAAGCTTAGGGTTCTCTGAACAGTTTGATGCCCAATATGTATAGATGTACCCAAGCACGTGGAATATAGATGCCCCAAAATGAAGACCCCCCCATATGGTCTGTCATTTCAGGTGCTGCAAAATCTACACATTTACATCGTTTTGGGGGGGCAAAGGTATAAAAAAAAAGTAAGTTCACCCCAGAAAACCATATATTTTCGGAAAGCACACATTCCCGCGAATCCAAATTGGGTATGCATGTCTTTCTACTCCAAAGTACCAAGTCGCAAGCCTTTCCTAAATTTGGAGATAAAAGTAACAGTTTTTACATTTCTGAAAATCGCCTAAAAATATTGCAATTGGCCGCATTTATCTCACCCAATTTCTTATATACAATTGTAAAACACCATAAATACTGATGCCACGGGTCTACTGAACAGTTTCATGCCCAATATGCATTGATATACCAAGGCAGCTGCCATGTGCGGACCCCAAATAAAAATAGTGCATATGAGTTTTCTACACTGCCGATTCACCTTCTGTGAACATAGACTCTTGACTTCATATTATGTGCCTCAAGACCCTTCTAACAGCAAAGACCCCCCAAAACCATATATTTTTGGAAAGTACACATTCTGACAAATCCAACAAAGACAGACTTCTTTCTACACCAAACTACCAAACTGCAAAGCTTTTCTAAATGTAGAGGTTTTTACAACGTTTCTGAAAATTGTCTAAAAATGTTGCAGTTTGCCACATTTATCGTACACAATGTTTTAAGTACAAAAAGAAATCACCCTAAAATTTCAGAGGTCTACTGAATAGTTTGATGCCCAATATGCATAGATTTACCAAAGTATGTGGCGTGTACGGACCCCAAATGAAAAACATGCATATGAATTTTCACGATAGCCAACTAAGCTGCAGAAAAGAGAGCCCCAACTGTGCGTTATGTGCCGTAAGACCGCCAAACTGTAAAAAGACCCCAGAAAACCATATATTTTTGGAAAGCACATATTCTGGCAGATCTATCTATCTTTCTATACCAAAGCACCAAACAGCAAAACTATACTAAAGATAAATAATGAACAATAATGCAGGGATAAAATTGCAATAAATCCACAAAATAGCGTAAATCAATGAAATAACAAAATAATTGATCCGACAGCGTAATTAGTGGACGAAATCAATTATCCAATAGTCACGCTGTCCAAATAAGATGTTTTTAGGCAAAACAAACGGTAGAATGAATAAGTAAAAAAACAAACACCTGTTTGTGAGTTTTTGTGTATAAATATTTGTGCACTTCTAAAAGTTGTCTGAGTGTGCAAATACACGTAAATAAGTGTAAATAAGTGTACAAAAGGGACCAAGTGTGCTAAAATAAAGAATAAAAAAATACCAATCTTTACTAAAACATGTGTGTAAGTGTATAAATGTATGTGTACAGATGAAGCCACTTGGATTTGTGAGTTAAATGCGTCATGACTCAGGGGTAATTGAAGAAACTGTGTTATCTTAAGTCATCTTAACTCATTTAATGCATTTAACCTTTTCATTAGTATACCAAAGCTCCATTGTTCAAAATGGTGAATGCTTTAATTAGATGGGATGTTGTGACGCAGTTTTCTGTGTTAAATGAGATAAATGGGTTAAATGTGTTTAGTTATTCTGTGTCAAACAGACAAACCAAAGTGGCTGCATCTGTATGTATAAGTGCAGGTAAGTATGTAAAAAAACATGCACTTACCATTTTTGTAGCAGGGGATCGATGGAATCGATGGAGGGTCCCTGGACAGCGTGTCTGCTGAGTAACTGCGCAGCAGGAAGTATGTTGGCGGCTGTGGAGGAAGGAAGAGATGTGGAAGTAGCAGCAGATCCGACTTGATAGATCCGACTTGGTGGTTAAAGGGTTAAACTGTGCATTTCTATGAAGCAAAGAGATTGACTGATATGATTTTTTCAGGACTTACCCTGGTGGTCTAGTGGGCAGCAGGGTCCACCACCGCTCCTTCGGCTTGGACGCCCTCTGTGCAGCTCCTCCTCTCTTCCTGGTGCCGGTTTCCCCTAAGGCGCATGCTTCGTGCACGCTCGTTTCTTAAAGGTGCAGTGACGCCTTATGAATATGAAAATACAGCATAAAAAAACAATATGACCAGCGCTAAATCATTATTACCTGTACTACTATATGGCAATTTTATGATCATAACTTTGTAACTAAAAATCCCTTTTGTATGTTTAAAACTGGCCAGATCAGTTGCACTTCCATTGTATTTTATTTATATTTTATGCAGCCTCGAAGTGCTTGGCTATCTCTCCCCTGTAAATGCTACAGTAGGGGGTATCAGCCTGTTAGGGGGTTTACCTATTATGTTCTGAATATCCAGAATTTGAATAATTTGTAGTTTTTGGACTAAAAAAAAACTATGAATTTTTCAGAATTTATTAAAGCCTGATGGTCTTAAAAGTCTGAAAATCGGCATCTCAAAGCTCTCAAGTCCTGTATAAGTCAATGGGGAAGGTCCCAGTGTCTGCTCTGCTGTCCGTACTGATAGCCAATAATTTTGGGGACTTTGAACTAAAAAGATGTAAAACTTGTAGTATTTGTGAAAAAGTACGAAAATTCGTACTTTTCGGGCAAAGCTCAGAAGTTATCGGATTTTTGCTCGACCCAATTTTTCGGACTTTTTTAATGATAAATAAGATACAGATTTTTATGTTAGAAAGACTCAGAAAAATAGGACCTTGATAAATAACCCCCTTAGACTGTTAGCCTATGGAAAATATGAGGGGAGGTAAATAGTTAGAACCATCATATGGGGTTTACCGTGACGTGGTGTGGTGGCTTGGCAATTTTATGATCATAACTTTGTAGCTAAAAACACATTTTTTTTTATGTACAGATGCACTAGCCAACATGGCAAATGCAAAATGCACCATATTAAAAAAGCAACCAATAGACTATTTTGCCACTTGTTTTTTTACTGTACATGTACAATGTCAAAATGTGAGCTGTGTTAATGTGACTGTGCCAAAAAAGTATAAAAGTATAAGTGTAAAAAAGTGTGTATCTGGGGACACTATGGCTAAAAATTTTAAATGTCCATTACTGGTGGGACAGAAAGCAGCATTTAAAGCAAACAAGTATTTTTCATCCAGCCTGATGCCAAAGGCCATGAAAGTACTGAAAAACAATAACATTGTAGCCTCAAAGAGCAATCTTTTTTGGCTGCTGGGAAGAAGAAAAAAATAATTAAAAACTATAAAATTTTTAAAAAGACATCCCCCATTCCTCCCCCTTCTCTTACAACACATACAGTACCTATGCATTGTATTTTTATATTTTCAATGAAAGTTACACATTTTTTTTTTAAATGAAGACCAGTTCATACATTGGTTAGAATTGTCCAGACCTATAACATACATAAATATAACTTAAAGGAGAAATAAAGCTTAACTCAGGAAGTAGGGTGAAAATGTTGTACATTATGTTTTGGGCTTCTGTACCAGCCCAAGGCAACCACAGCCCTTTAGCAGTAAAGATCTGTGTCTCCAAAGATGCCCCAGTAGCTTCCCATCTTCATTTCTGTTGATTCACTGCACATGCTCTGTGCTGCTGTCACTGAGCTTAGGGACCCACTCACAATATACAGTACACATAGAATATATATGTTACATAAGGCTGATTAGTAATTAATACAGATAATTACTACATGGCAGCACAGAAACCAGTGCAATTAGCATCAGAATTTAATAATCAGCCCTGTAGCATCAGCTTATATTTCAGACAAAATTTCAAGAGCCACCATTCATTCCACGCCCCAAAAAGAGGTGGGTGAGTATGTCTTGGGTGGGCTTAATCTAGTGTTACATCAGCAGTTTCTTCAACAGTGATTTTCCACTGGCAGAAAAACAGCAGATTCAGTCCCTTGTTTTTTTTAACATCAAATCATGTTTATTGGTATAGTTTCATATAAAACACAAGGGATAAGCCAACTGTAATTTATGGGAGATCTTACGTATAATACAAATATATTTTGGTCCCCTTTAGTGATGGGTGAATTTGTCCCATTTCGCTTCAACGCGAATTGCGTGAATTTCCCCTGAAATTCGTGAAACTGGTGATAAACGAAAATGAAGCACGAATTCTGATGCCGGTGGCAAAAAAAACTTTGATGATGTTGTTGGAACCATCGCCGGGCAAATTTTTTTCGTTGCCAGACAATTTTTGCGGCAAGTTCGCAAATTTATTTGTCTGCACCGAAAAACACGCAAATTTATAGTGAATTTGTGCCTGGCGAATAAATTCATCCATCACCAGTCACCTTGCAAAAAACAGAGGGTCATTTTTTACTGCAGTTTCAAAGTAATACATTATAATAATAGATGAGGTTGAAAAAAAACTTGCATTCAACCATCAACTCAAAATGTGTGTGTAAGTGAAAGTAGCTGAACTGATCTGCTAACTGACCCAGAGGAAGGGGGGAATACATTAAACAAATGTACTGTATGCTACAGTCTGATATAAATGAAGGCAGCACTCCAGTAGGAATGAATGGCATATTTATTTGGTAGGCAACTAAGGATACAAGTCCTTTCACCCCTTAAAGGGGTGGTTTACCTTTCTATTTACTTTTAGTATGTTAAAGAATGGCCTATTCTAAGCAACTTTATTTCTTTTATATAGGTTTTAATTATTTGCATTTTCCTTCTGACTCTTTCCAGATTTTAAATGGCAGTCACTGACCCTATCTAAAAAATAAATGCTCTGTAGGCTACAAATTTACTGTTATTGCTATTTTTTATTATTCATATTTCTATTCAGGTCCTTTATTGTTCATTTTCCTGTCTCATTAAAATCAGTGCATGGTTGCTAGGGTAAATTAGACCTTAGTGACTAAATTGCTGACTTTACAGTCTGTAATGTCTCTGAATATATACATCATTCTTAAATATAACTTAAATATAAACAACCTCTCTCTTTTGTCTATCATTTTGTAGAATATTATATGCAGAACATTATGTTCTGATAATTGTTTTGGGTATCTCCTCTTTATTAATAATTATCTTATGTGGCTTAGTATGATGATATTCCATGAATATATAATGGTTTATCCCTGCAAAGCCCATCTCACGAGATAATCCCCCACATATACAGGGACAACCTATTTAATCCCAGGAGTGGGCTTTTATCCCATATATGTCTGGCACGGCCTACCAGGGACCCAAGGTTTCAAAATCAACCCCCTTCCCAATTCCTTTCTCCTTATTGTTTTCCTGTACAAGGTTTACAACTACAACCACTACACTAATATATACAGTAGCAACAATCCTGAGAGGAAAAGTTTAGGAGTGATGAAACATAATACATAACGATTTACCATGGGTGATAACAGATCAAGTGTTAGCAGAGAGCTGATCTGAACTGCATGTGCAGCTTCTCTGTAAGTGAGGACAGACACACCAACTTCCGGGTGAACAGTAACTTGGTTGCTTTATAGAACTCAGCATAACATGTGCAACAGGAACTTTTCATAGAGAGCATACACAGGAAGAGGAAGAAGAAAATCACACAGGGTTACAGGTCAAACGTGATATCATATTGCTAAGCAACAATAGACCCTCCCTGCATTAAGTAACATGCATTGGAACAATCCCTGTCTGTTGTTTTCCAACAGTTAACACTGCAAATTATTCACTCTACAATACAAAATTTCATTCCTGACATCTTATATAAATGGTAACATCGAATCTGAACAACTTTAAGACTACAGAAACTACGTACTCTCTGAATGAGGAGAGATCTCAGCTATGAGAACATATTTTGAATGTGTAGTCTAGTTTAGCAGTTACAGATATTATGGGAGTGAATCAGGTAATTACCTGCATTGCCGAACTCACTAAAGATGTTAAAGAAGTCAATTTACACTCCCAGCAGCTGGTGGTGAGAAAGCTAAGTGAAGTGTCCAGTAGCTTAGCTACACAAAGAGAAGAACCACTCAGTTCTGCTGAAAAGGAACGTCTGAGCAGTGACATTGTAACATCATTATCTAGTGTTATGAGTGCCGCACTACTGGATATTACTCAGTCTGAGCCAGATATCCAAGAAAAGAACATTGAAGTACTGGTGCAGATTTTATCTGCAATGGAAACGTTGACAGAAGCTATGTTACAAGACAAAGTTCCGGGAGAAAACAAGACAACAACAAAAGCTGCCACCTTTAACATAAGCTTGAAGAAATAGGAAATTTTGGATCTCGTAATTTCAAACCTTCAATCGAGGAACGACATTTGCCTTATCTGTATGTTTGCTAAAGTATCTTTATCTGATGTGCCCGCAGATGCTGTTGTGAGCACTGCTTTCTATGAATTTAAAGAAAGCCCTTTTCCATGGTTAAGAAATGGAAGAGATATTGATACAGACATAGCTGGGTACTACATGGTGGCTAGCAACAGCATGGGAGGTACTACAAATTTAATACCTGACATGGTAGATGTTGTATTGGACAGAACACGCACAAGTTACCTGTTTTTGACTTGGCGTTTGAAGTAAGCAATGTAACAAGGGCTGCATTTACATTCCAACTGAATGTTACAGTGAAAGCAGAATGGTTTATCCAGTTTATTTATACAAGAGCAGATGCCTTTTACTGTTTTACTTTATATTGGAAGTAATCTAACAAATAACACTCCAATTGCCTTGTTTATATCCCTAAAATTATAACTGGAGCTACTAAGACTGGGAATCCTAAAATGATCAGTATTCCAATAGAAATGTTACCAAAGACTAAAATGGTAATTTACCTTTCCATTGAATTGACGATGAGTTACTCCATTACTTCTCATACAAGAGTTCAATATTCAATCTTTAATGTGGCTTGCTTGGACTTCAGTGGAGCTGATCATGAATGGAATGATGGTAACTGACATTCAGGCCCTTTAACAGACAACACTGTTAATCCACTGCGTGTGTGAAAATTTAAGAAAAGTACAGACGAGAGGTGAACCACTTCTAATCAACAGACACACATTTCTTGCAGCCAGATCAATTGTTCTACCTAATCCTATTTATCTCACAAAGGTTACTCTGGAAACTCTAAAGGCAAATTAAGTGCCCCATAGTCACTGTCATTGGCATAATTGTCTTTTATGCCTTTATAAGTGTATTTGCACACATAAAAGATAATAGAGATGTAACCGACAGACAAAATATAATAATATTGGAGGACAATGATCCCTATGAAACTGACATAGTTACCATTTACACCGGTAGTCATTTTGGATCAGGTACAAGAGAAAATGTTTATATGACAATCTTTGGCAAGGATGGAAATAGTCATGCACATCAATTACAATGTCACAGGCAAAAGGTTTTATAAACCAGAGGTTTTTGATAAAAACCAAACAACCTTTAGGAGACATTCATTCTATTGAGATATGGCATAAAGCGAATATGAAGTCTACAAGTTGGTATCTGAGCAGAGTTCAAATTGAAGATTTACACACCAAGAAAAAATGGTTTTTCATGTGTCGCACTTGGTTCGGTACCAGTAAAAAGAGAGCCGTCCCACAAAAGATGTTTACCCCAATAGACATAGAGCAGCCCTTAGATAAAAAAGTTGTTTTCCTAATCAATTCATACTACAATTTATTTCTCGGCAATTTGTTGCTGTCTGTACAACAGAAAAAATGATGAACAAGAAACATGAAACATGGAACACCTCCTCAGATCCATAGCCGTAGGAGCAGTGACCTCAATCATTACAAAAATTTTTAGATTAATAGTCGACAAATTGTTTGCTGTTGCACGAAATACGTCTTTAGACAAACAGCAGAAACTGACTGAAAATGTCTCAGAAAATGAATTATTGGATAGCAGTTCAGCACCTAGGTGCTTAGAATGTCTGTATGAGGAATATTCCACAACTGATTCCACATCTGAAGAGAAGATGAGTGAACAAGGCCAGAAAGATGCACCAGAAACAAATGGGCAAAACAGCCCATCTCACGTAGATGAAGTAAAAATTACAATTGAGGAAGAGAATCTTGGAGAAATACCTAAAGGCAAAGTAAAAAGGGCCAGAAATGTCTATCTATGTGTTGCCTGGAGCATGGTTATCTGTTTTTCAACCCTGTCTGCAATTGTAATAGTTTTGTACGGATTCTCATACGGACATGAAATCTCCATGGAGTGGCTCATAGCTTCTGGGATGTCATTCCTCATGAGTGTTTTTATTCAGCATGTTCCTATTATATTAGTACTATCATTGATTATTTAAATTTGTGCAAAATATTGTGCTGATTTTCCATGGGTAAAAAGGAACTACGCTCCTGTGATGAATGAGTTTAAAAGTGAAGAAGAAATAAAATATTTGCAGTTTAGAATAGAAATATTTCGGAACAGTGGAGCCTACCAGCCTACAACACCTACTGAATTACAAGTAATAACAAAGGCTGAAGACTGAAATGTGTGATGCCAGTTACTTAAAACATCTGCATGATATTATATAAAGATTGGAGGATCCAAAACCCAGAGGTTGGAAAGAGCATATATTATAGATGAGCAGGTGGACCCATAGTAGGAGGGATTGGGTTGCAAGTAAATTATATTTGTGTGGGTTCAGAAGGGTGGCGGCCCCAGACTGCACAAAGTCAGTGCAATGTAGAATATTTCATAGACTTTAACTTTTTCGCATATAACTGGACCCCTACTGGGATATAACTGGTTGCATCTTTAGATTATTGTGGTGCATGCTACAAAAAGGAGGGTCAGTTTTTGATTCTATTTTTATTCCTACTCATCACTAACTGATATACCAAGAGTAGGTTGAACGAAAAACCATAGAACCTGCAGGTGGAGAGTTTGCTTTAAACGTATTTTGTACATAGCGGGTTTGGGAGGCTGGTGGACTCAGACTGCACAAAGTCAGTGCAGTCTGAAATATGACCCTATTCCTTAGTCTTTAACTTTTTTGCACATACTTGGACCCCTACTGTGATGTAACTGAGGTTTAGGTTCGTACTGATCAGAAAACTGGTGGCATGTATAGATTATTGTGTTGTGTTGTTTTCGGTTTAATGTTTTATTCCTGCACATCACTAGCTGAGATACTAACATTCAGTTTCTAACTATAATGCCTACTGTACTACAAATAATTTGAAAAGTACAGAACATTGAGTCAGATATCCAAGAAGAGAAAGTTGAAGTACTGGAGCAGATTTTATCTGCAATGGAAACGTTGACAGACGCTGTGTTACAAGGCAAAGTTCCTGGAGAAAACAGGACAACAATAAAAGATGCCACCTTTAACATAAGCTTGAAGAAAGTGGAAACATTGGATGTCATAAATTCACACCTTCAATTGAGGGATGACAGTTGCCTTAGCTGTACGTTTGCTAAACTGCGTGTACCTTTATCTGATGTGCCCACAGATGCTGTTGTGAGCACTGCTTTCTATGAATTTATGAAAGCCCTTTTCCAGGGTTAAGAAATGGAAGAGATATTGATACAGACATAGCTGGGTACTAAATAGTGGCTAGCAACAGCATGGGAGGTACTACAAATCTAATACCAGACATGGTAGATGTTGTATTGGACAGAACACACAAAAATTACCTGTTTTTGACTTGGCGTTTACCCAGTTTATTTATCTAGGACAGATGCCGTTTGCTATTTCACTTTATATTGGAAGTAATCGAACAAATAATACTCTGATTGCCCTGTTAATATTCCTAAAATGATATCTGGAGCTACTAAGACTGGAAATCCTAAAATGATCAGTATTCCAATGGAAATGTTCCCAAAGACTGAAGCAGTAATTGACCTATCCATTGAATTGACGATGAGTTACTCCATTACTTCTCATACAAGAGTTCAATATTTAATCTTTAATGTACTTGCTTGGACTTCAGTGGAGCTGAACATGAATGGAATGCAAGACCTCTAACAGACAACATAGTAATCCACTCCATGTGTGAAAACTTAACAAAAGTACAGACGAGAGGTGAACCATTTCTAAACAACAGACACGTTTCTTACAGCCAGAGCAATTGTTCTACTTAATCCTTTTGATCTCACAAAGGTTACTGTGGAAACTCTAAAGGCAAATTTAGTGCCCCTAGTCATTGTCATTGGCATAATTGTCTTTTATGCTTTTTTTTGTGTCTTTTTTTCAGTTTTGTATTTATTTAGGGGTACAGAAGAAAAAGGGGGGAGGGGAACATGAATGGAACACAAGTAAATGGCAAAGTTAGCATGCAATATAGAGCATTTTAAATCAATCATTTCCTTCATCTTATACCTGGTTTTCCCTTCTAAGACTATCTGATAACCTTCTCCTAGTTCTAGGTATACTTCCATGTTACTATACTGTAGCTATATAAAATGGGGGGGTTGGAAGCAGAGAGAGATCTACTCTATTTTAGTCATTCTCTTGTCAACACCTATTGTATCCTTTCCTTTTCTAAGTGTTTTGTCTTAGATTATCCTAATCTTTTGTTTTCAGCCTGTCTATATTTATTTCCACTCTGTTTTGCAGTACTTTCCATTCCTTCTATTTTTTTTCAAATTGCTTCATGTTGCCATTCTTTAATGCCATTAGTTCTTCCATTGTCTTCGTCTCCTCTAGTTCTCTGATCCAATCCACTTTTTTTGGGGGGTTCCTCATCTTTCCACCTCTTTGGTATTGTCATTCTCACTGCTTGTAGTATGTGAAGAATTAGTTTGTCTTTTATTATTGTATTTGTCGTTTTATTTACACTGAAAATTACTTTCTCTATACATTTTGTGTATGCCCTGGGTCTTAGTTTTTCCTTTTCCATTGCTCTAAATATTTCTTCCCAATAGCGTTTAAGTTTCTCGTATGTAAACCAGATGTGGCTGAAGGTTACCGCCTCCTTGCATCTCCAAAAATCTCCAGTGACATTATTGTATATCCTATGTAGTGCTGTGGATGTTCTGTACCATCTGCTGAGAAGTGTGAAATTAGCTTCTTGTACTCTTACTAATCTTGATCCTTTATACACTGAAACCTTATATTTTCCAAAATCTTATCTGTGACTCTGAAGTTTGTTTCTTTTTCTCGTTGTTTTTTGCACCCTATTTCTTCTGTTTGTGTTTCCTCAATCAATTTTTTGTAAAACTTTGCTATTGGATGACCCATTTGACTGATTCCATACCTCAAGTGTTGCTTCTATTGTGGGGTGCATCTTTGATTGTTGTGGTAGTTTGTTAAATTTAATGTTTGTAATGTTACTTAGGTTAATTTGTGTCTCATATTGTTCTATTTCTTTCCACAGCTTGAATATACCTGTTTGTTTCCAGATCCATATTCTAGTTGAAATGTAATACGTCTCTGGATTTGGAAGGGTCAGTCCCCCGTTTTGTTTAGTTTTCATTAGTTGTGATAGTTGATGCTGGGTTTTTAAGATGGCCACAGGAGTTTAGCTTCTGTAAGTTTTGTTGTGGTTGTGAGTTTTATGGGGATCATCTGGAATAGGTATAATAATTTTGGCAGTATCATCATTTTCAATACATTCACCCTTCCAAACCATGAAATTGCTTTGGATTTCCATTTATTTAATGAGGTTTGTAGTTCCTTCATGAGTGGTATATGATTTTCCTTGTATAGGTCATCTGGATGTTTTGACAACTTAATTCCCAGGTATGGTAATGAGCGCTGGGCCCATTTGAAAGGGAAGGTTTGTTCTAAGCTCTCCCGGGATGCTGGTATGTTGATGTTTAGGATTTTCAACTTTGAGTAGTTTATCTTAAAATTTGAAACCTCACTGAATTTATTAATTATTAAATTATATTTAGAAGAGATATTTCCAGGTTAGTAATGACTAGCAATTGGTCCTCTGTAAATGGCGCTACCTTATGTTTTTAGATACCTATTTTTAATCTTGATATTTCCTTATTCTGTCTGATAGAGATTATCAGAGTTTCCCTTGTGATTATGAAGAGGATAGGAGATAGAGGGAACCCTTGTCTCGTACCATTTGTTATTTCCAATGGTGGGGAAAGAAGTTTGTTTACCTTTATTCTTGCATATGGAGACTGGTATAGGGCCATTATTTTGTCAATTGAGTTAGAACCAAAACCGAAAGCTTGTAGAGTGAGTTTTAAGAAGGACCAATCCAACTGGTGCTTTCTCAGCGTCTGTTGTTAACATCAAGGAGGGGATTTGTTTTCTGATTGCATAATGCATAAGATTAATCAGTTTAATTGAGTTGTCCTTCCCCTCTCTACCATTTACAAATTCCACTTGTTCTGGGTGGATTAGGGTAGGAATAGTTGATTGTAGTCTATTTGCCAACATCTTTGCATATATCTTTTGTTCTAGGTTTATTAGTGAGATGGGTCTGTAGCTCCCACATGCTAAAGGATCTTAGTTTGGCTTGTGCAGTACCGTTATCTGTGCCTCTTGGGCTTGTTTTTGAAAATGTTTGTGGTCTGAGATAGAGTTGAAGTGGTTGAAGTGATAAATGCTGCACTGAATCCATCAGGCTCCTGGCTTTTATTGGGTGGGGCTTTGTTAATTTCTTTCATTAATTCCTCCTTCGTAAAGGGTCTTTCTAATTGTTTTCTCTCAGTTTTTGATAGTTTAGGTAAGTGTAGCTGCTGTACGTACTTTTCTTTTTCTTTCAGTTTGTCTTTAGACTGGTCTCCTGAATTCAAGTTGTATAATGTGTGGTAAAATTCTTGAAAGCACTTCGCTATCTCTGGGTAAGTATGATGTACTTTTTGTTTAGAGTATTTCATTTGTGTTATAAATGTTTTACTGTTTTGTTCCTTTATTAATTTAGTTAGGATCTTCATAGGTTTATTCCCCATTTCATAGAAATCTCTTTTACATCTCAAATAGGCTTGCTCTGGGAGTGTGTCTAAGAGTTGTTTTAGTAGGATCCTTTAACTTTCCAATTTTTCTTGTATCTGTCTCATTTGCGTTTCCTTATGTTTATTTTCTAGTGTCTTTATTTCTTGTACTAATGCTAGAATTTTTTTCTCATGTTCTTTCTTCACCTTAGTGCATAGCGCTATGAGATTGCCCCTGGTGACCACTTTTACTGTTTCCCAGAGTATTGAAGAATCTGTACCAGGTAGGTTATTGTATTTTATTGTGTTTTTCAATTACCCTGCAATAGTGTAACGGTTGGCACCCTAAACCCAGAACCGATGCCAAGCACCCTGGTCTCGGCTCATGCTTCTGCCTGTAGCAGCCGCCTCTGGCCTCGGGAGGAGCCCTCAGCTACTCAGATGCCGCCAGGTCTTATAACGAGAGGTGCAAGGCAAGGGGTTCTGGACAAACAAAGGGGTACAACTGTAAGCAAAAGTCTTTGGGCAGAAGGTCGTGGTACAAGGCGTTAGACAGAATGATAGTCGGATCAGGCCGGGTTGAGGCAGGCAGGGAGTAAACATAATCAGGCATGCAAGGGTCAAACCAGGAAGTCAATCAGAAGGGTTAAGCAGAATCAAAGTCGGATATCAGGCAAGGGTCAGGTTTCAGAAGTCAGGATAGTCGAATATCCAGGCAGGGGTCACAAGAGGAATCAATCAGAATCATATGCAAATAAGGGTTTGGATTTGGTTCGGTATTTGGCCGAATCCTACACAAAGGATTCGGGGGTTTGGCCAGATCCAAAAAAGTGGATTCGGTGCATCCCTACAATGAAATAAAAATAAACATTACTGTCATGTCAATAAGTCATTAACAAAGCAAAGTCTTATGGGCTACTGTCCATTCAGGTATGAAGAGCATGGGCGTCCACAGAAAATGTTTCAGGGTGGGGTAAGTAGCTAAAAGCACCACAAGCAAAATGTCTACAAATATTTTCATGGCAAAGACACAAATCTAGGAATGGAATATACTTGAAAGAGAGAAATTTTAAACAGCCTGATAATGAAAAAATGCGGTGCAGAGGAAGCCAATGTGGCCATCTTTATCCACTTTACAAGCAAATCATGCCTTGGGCACACACATATTAGCAGGTGAATCTGTGCATCAGATGCAATGGTCTCAGACTAGTGAGAAACAACATATCTGCTGGAACCCACTCACTTTTGCCTCTTCATTGACAGGCACAGAGTTGGCCTGGGTGCATACACACACACAGCAGATCAGGGCTGGAACTAGGGGTGGGCAGAAGAGGTGGGTGCCTCTGTGCAGTCTCTGTGCATGCTCTGCTCTCACCCCTCCTCCACAAATTGTTGTATCAGGCACGCATGCGCAAACTCGCAGATGGACATGCACATGCACACTCAATGGTGTGTTGGCAAGGGGGGCGAAGTGGCCACCCGGGTTTCCTTGGGAGCCCGGGTGGCTTGGCCTGGCCCTGCAGCAGATTTTGGATTGAAAACATGCATTTGTGCAGAAACCCCTTCTGTGTATATTCATACCTCCCAACATTTTGGAAGTAAAAAGAGGGACAAAAAAATTTTCCCGCACGCAACACAGCAATTTTTTGACCACAATCCTTTCTGTGGCCACACCCCCTAATTACCATGTTTGTTTTACAAAATTTGGCAGGTTATGAAAGTTTGAAAATATTTCTCCTCATCTAAACTGTTTTTGTGTCTCAAAATTGTTACAAAGTATCGTTTTTGCACCTGTTAGCTGTTCTGGGCTCTCTGCTAAAAGCCAATTAAGTGAGAAACTTTCTTTCTTTTTCTGGCTGTTCAGTGCATAGAAAAGAGGGACTTTCCATTACAAATGAGGGACTGCGGGTTGAGCTGTCAAAAGAGGGACTGTCCCTCGAAAAAGGGACAGTTGGGAGGTATGGTATATTTACCCAGGCTGAAACAGTGTCCTCTCATTGCAGAGATATAAGTAAGTGGGTTGAAGCCAATAAACATCACGTGTGGCACTAGCATGAGATGGACACAAATGTGAAAGAAAAAACCTGCACTTTTTAGAGAAGACATTGTTTGATACAATGCAGCTTGAAGATGCAAAACTTACACATGCAATATAGAGGGTTCAAGAAAGAATTTAAAGCTGTTTTAGCAAACGATAAGCTAATGACTATTGCAATTCCTACTCACAGAGTAAAGCTGATCCAGGCACTTGTCCAACTGTTTATGTGAGTGAAGCAGTTCTGCTACAATAATAGTATCTTGTAGCATCTGTACTATTTTATATTGTGCTACTAAAATATTGGTATTTTTACATATTATATAAAGAGTGGTGTGTCTTTGTTTAAGTTAAATTAGCTTATTTTATATTTACATCTGTCTAAAAGCCAGTCCAACATTATCATAAAGCAGTGGTATGGTTCTGGTAAAAAATTGGGTGGTGAAGGCATGGTTCACCGTTAAGTTAACTTTTCGTTGTTAATAGAATAGCTAATTCTAATCAACTTTTTAATTGGTCTTCATTTTTTCTTTTTTATAGTTTTTGAATTATTTGCTCCTTCTTCTGACTCTTTTTAGCTTTCAAAGGGGGGGGGGGTCACTGACTCCATCTAAAAACTGTAAGGCTATGAATGTATTGTTATTGCTGCTTTTTATTACTCATCTTTCTATTCAGGCCTCTCTATTCAAATCCCAGTCTCTTATTTAAATCAATGGCTGGTTGCTCGGGTAACTTGTATCCGGGCAACCAGGTTACTGAAACTGCAAACCAGAGAGCTGCTGAATAAAAAGCTAAATAACTCAGAAACCACAAATAATAAAAAATTAAAACCAAATGCAAATTGTCTCTCTCTGCACACTCAAAAAATATGGACCAGCACACTCAAAATTATTTAATATTATAAATGTAACATATGTTATTTATCAAATGTCTAAAATGCTGTTGAGTAACATTACAGAGATGTCACCATAACAACATATAGGTTACAATAGCAACTGTTAAAGGAACAGTAACACCAAAAACTGAAAGTGTATCAAAGTAATTAAAAGATAATGGGGCTCATTTATCAACACTGGGCAAATTTGCCCATGGGCAGTTACCTATAGCAACCAATCAGTGATTAGCTTTAAAAAGCCAGCTGCAAGAAGAACAATGAATGCAACAATCTGTTTGGTTGCCATGGGTTACTGCCCATGGGCAAATTTGCCCAGTGTTGATAAATTACCCCTAATGTGCTTTTGCTCTGTGCTGTTAAAGTTGGTGTGTTTACTTCAGAAACTCTACTTTAGTATATATGAACAAGCTGCTGCGTAGCCATGGGGTCAGCCATTCAAAGCTGAAAAAAACAAGCAGCGAGAAAAGAAGTTACACAACAGATAGCAGATAAAACATCATTGTATTGGACAAGGCTTATCTGATATGTGTGGTGTATGCTGTGCCTTTTCTCCTTTCTTCCAGCTTGAATGGCTGCCCAGTGTACATGATATGCTAATTACTTTAAAATGCTTTCATTTTTTTGGTGTTACTGTTCCTTTAAGGTTCTAAGGTGGTATAAGTGGGTTGCATTACAGTGATGTCACAATGTTTGTTACCATGGCAACAGTTACCATATGAGATTACCTTAAAAGGTAATTGATACCTTAACATAGTGAGTAGCATTACAGTGATGTCACAGTGGTGGTTACCATGGCAACAGTAAACATATGACATTACCTTATAAGGTAATTGATACCTTATAAGGTAAACTTAGTGGGTGGTATTAGAGTGATGTCATAATGGTTGCCATGGTGATGCCATCAACCAAGGTGACTTTATGAATCCATTCCCATCCTAGCTGTCATTTAGCGAGTTGAAGAGCAAGAGTGAGGATGTCTGCTCTAATCCTCTTCTCGTTCTTCTCTCTGCTAATCTTATCTAGTCATGGTGTGATCGTAAAGGTCCCACCAGTTACAATTAATTGTTCACAACCACATGGGGACATTTTTAGCCCCCAAGACACACTCGAAAGTAGAACATGTTTGTCAGGAGAGGAGATTAAACTTTTTTATAATTCAACTCCTTCAGTCTCTGTAATGGAGGCGTCTGACAAACCTCCGGAATGTTCCTGGTATAAGAATGGTGCTTGGTTTTATAAAACATCCCTTTTGTCAGGTAGTATCATGATACCTGGCAGAGCTGGGACCATTATCACTGTGCAGTGTTTTACATCTGAGTGTCCAATAAATGTCTGCCAGCATCAGAATATCACTATCACTATTTCTGATCAGCAGATACATTTCTTTATTCTCTCACCTGCACCACCTATTTCCCAGTACCAGCTTGTGCGGTTCGGATGGTGTGCCAAGCTGAAAAGTACTGCCTGGGAATATCATTTCACCAGCCACCAAGGCGTATCTAGTATAATCATTATGAGTGATGAGTACACAGAGATTGAGGCATCGGCATATCCACCGGATTTCCGTGAAATATGCGCTGGTTATTATAAATACCAAGCCAATGCCAGCTATGCTGATGCTGGAAACTTTGTCGCCTCACTGTCATCTCAAAATATGCCCATGAATACACTCACAGTCTTGTTGCTGGTGGAACAAAGTCTAGACCCCGTTCTATCAGCAACTGCAGCGATAAGTCCAAATTCCCATATACGCCTGACATGGACATTAGTGCCCTTAACTAACAAAGCTGTGGCTTTCCAGCTTACAGATGAAAACAGTGTAGCCAACTGGAATCTGTATGTCGAGAAAAATGCCAAAAAAATAGATTTTTGTTCCCCTCTTACAAATTCTAATGGGAATGAATTTGCTAAAGTAGTTTTCCTAATAAATGGAAGCAAAATACCTCAAATCACTGGAGATATAGGGTATCACAAGGGCACTATAATGCTTTCTACGAATAGATACCTTGGCGAGGTGACTCTAAACCCCACACTGAAGCAAGTCACCTCCTATTACTTCAGCCAAGCCAGTGGACTTTACTACTCTTCAAGTGATAATGAGACAAATCCAAATTACAGCGAGAATTATGTGTTTTGTGACCATGAAAGTCTATCTTTCCTTTTTAAATTCAAATATGAGAAACCCTCGCTATTAAGCTTAGCAACATACGTGTATTTAAACAAGAGGAATGCTCTATATAAATCCCTGACGGATGATGCTATTGAAGTACATTTGTTTACTAGTAGTCTATCAATTCCAAATAATCTTACGTACATTGTGTGGTTTATACCAAACCAGCATCCATCCTTACAATGTCATTGGAAATTTATGTTAGGAATCTTTGGCGCGAGACAGTCTTACCTCGTTCAGCTCAGCACGTATACTTATAATGACTCTGTAGAAAATGCAGAAACCTTCCTTCCTGGAACTGTATTGCCATTTGATGTGAAGAGATACAAAGGCTTTTTAGCCAAGGTGAATTTTACAAGAAGTGGGGTAAAGCCTGTTACTCTAAAAACACAATTTGCAATGCAAGCCAGCAAAGTATTAGAAACTTCCATTAATTGTCAGAAGTTTCCTTGTGAATTACTGGAATTTCATATTAGCAAACCAAAGTCTACTGATTCTATAATAACCACAAGAGGAAAGCAGTTGACATTGTATTTATCCATGATGTTGAACTGTGTGGCATCACACTCAACAACTATAACATGGAAAATATATAGCATCTACAGCAAGAATTCAGTACCAGACTGGAATAACTACTTAAATGTTCCTGAGATATTTCCAATGAATCAGACTACATTGGTCATACCAAAGAATTCCCTCAACGTTGGATTCTATCTGTTTCGTGTCTCCACTGATATTCCTCCGGACGATGACGACATAGAAAATAGGCGCAGCAATTCAGATACTGTTATTGTTGAAGTTCGAGAGAGTGAACTTGTCGCAGTCATCTCAGGTGGATCTTTTAGAACAGTTGCTTTTAGGAGTGCATGGATTCTAAACGGGAACAGTTCTTCAGATCCGGACGTACCAGATGATCTAGATGACCTATCATTTCTATGGTATTGTACGAGAAATATAGACGACTACAATGACATGAAACTAAGCAATAATTCAAGCTGTCACCCAGCTCAGAAAGACCTTACATGGCTAAACCCTTTTGATGCCACTCAGACTGTTGATGCTGAGCAACTTCAAGGGGGCAGAAGTTATCACTTTCGCTTGCTTGTTGAGAAATACAAGAGAAGCAGCTATTTTACTCAGACTGTTTTTGTTCAAAGTGGTTCTCCACCCCTTGTGACTTTGGAATGTATTGAGAATTGCTTTACAAAATTTATTCCAACCGAACGATTCTCATTATCGGGAAAATGTACAGATTGTAGCGCAAGCAGTTGGCCAGAATATCAATGGTCCCTGTTTCAGGGAACCACTGAATTGGACTTTGATTGGGCCGCTAAAACTACAACTGGAAGGTTTGCTCCCTACATGTCTATAATGCCCCTAACATTTTTAAAAAATGTTGACAGGTGGTACACTCTAGTTTTAAAAGTCACAACCTGGTCTGGGGCACAATCAACAAGTAAATACTCATTTTACGTCAATGCTCCCCCAGAAGCCGGAAGATGTTTCATAAAACCAACCACAGGGGTTGCATTGGAAACTAAATTTATTATAGGCTGTAGTGGATTCAAAGACCAAAATCAGCCGCTTATGTATAAAGTCTTCGCAGCTGCAGATAAGAACAGCAACATAAGTTCTCTGCGGGACAATCCACTCGGAGTAATTGTTTATCATGGATACGAATCAACAACACCACCAATTTTTCTTCCTGTTGGAGAGAAAAGCCAAGATTATAAATTAAAATTATATGTTCAAGTATACGATGCTCTCTCTGCTTACACAGAAATATCATTGTCTGCAACAGTTTCCGAATTTCAGGACGGAAAACCAAAAGAGACAATCCTTGAAAATTTAAATGCAATGGTAAATGGATCCAACTCATTAATGAATAATTTAATTAAAACAGGAGATTTTATCAATTCAGGGCATCTTATATACACGGTAACATCCAATCTGAACAACTTTAAGACCACGGAAATGACGTACTCTCTGAAAGAGGAGAGAACTCAGCTACGAGAACATCTTTTGAACGTGTCGTCTAGTTTAACAGTCACAGACATTATGGGTGCGAATCAGGTAATTACCTGCATTGCCGAACTCACTAAAGATGTTAAAGAAGTGAATCTCCACTCCCAGCAGCTGGCGGTAAGAAAGCTAAGTGAAGTGGCCAGTAGCTTAGCTACACAAAGACAAGAACCACTCGGTTCTGCTGAAAAGGAACGTCTGAGCAGTGGCATTGTAACATCATTATCCAGTGTTATGAGTGCCGCACTACTGGATATTCCTCAGTCTGAGTCAGATATCCAAGAAGAGAAAGTTGACGTACTGGAGCAGATTCTATCTGCAATGGAAATGTTGACAGAAGCCGTGTTACAAGGCAAAGTTCCTGGAGAAAACAAGACAACAATAAAAGCTGCCACCTTTAACATAAGCTTGAAGAAAGAGGAAACATTGGATCTCATAAATTCACAACTTCAATTGAGGGACGACAGTTGCCTTAGCTGTACATTTGCTAAACTGCGCGTACCTTTATCTGATGTGCCCGCAGATGCTGTTGTGAGCACTGCTTTCTATGAATTTAAAGAAAGCCCTTTTCCATGGTTAAGAAATGGAAGAGATATTGATACAGACATAGCTGGGTACTACATGGTGGCTAGCAACAGCACGGGAGGTACTACAAATCTAATACCTGACATGGTAGATGTTGTATTGGACAGAACACACAAGTTACCTGTTTTTGACTTGGCGTTTGAAGTAAGCAATGTAACAAGGGCTGCATTTACTTTCCAACTGAATGTTACAGTGAAAGCAGAATGGTTTATCCAGTTTATTTATCCAGGAGAGATGCCTTTTGTAGTTTCACTTTATATTGGAAGTAATCTAACAAATAACACTCCAATTGCCCTCTTTAATATCCCTACAATGATAACTGGAGCTACTAAGACTGGAAATCCTAAAATGATCAGTATTCCAATTGAAATGTTACCAAAGACTGAAGCGGTAATTGACCTTTCCATTGAATTGACGACGAGTTACTCCATTACTTCTCATACAAGAGTTCAATATTCAATCTTTAATGTGGCTTGCTTGGACTTCAGTGGAGCTGAACATGAATGGAATGATGGTAACTGCCATGCAGGCCCTTTAACAGACAACACAGTAATCCACTGCGTGTGTGAAAACTTAACAAAATTACAGACGAGAGGTGAACCATTTCTAAACAACAGACACACGTTTCTTGCAGCCAGATCAATTGTTCTACCTAATCCTATTGATCTCACAAAGGTTACTCTGGAAACCCTAAAGGCAAATTTTGTGCCCCTAGTCACTGTCATTGGCATAATTGTCTTTTATGCCTTTATAAGTGTATTTGCACACATAAAAGATAAGAGAGATGTAACCGACAGACAAAATGTAATAATATTGGAGGACAATGATCCCTATGAAACTGACAGTCTCTTAGTTACCATTTACACCGGCAGTCGTTTTGGATCAGGTACAAGAGCAAATGTTTATATGAAAATCTTTGGCAAGGATGGAAATAGCCATGCACATCACTTACAATGTCACAGGCAAAGGGTTTTACAAACCAGAGGATGCGACACCTTCTTGCTGAAAACTAAACAACCTTTAGGAGACATTCATTCTATTGAGATATGGCATAAAGCGAATATAAAGTCTACAAGTTGGTATCTGAGCAGAGTTCAAATTGAAGATTTACACACCAAGAAAAAATGGTTTTTCATATGTCGCACTTGGTTCGGTACTAGTAAAAAGAATGCCGTCCCCCAAAAGATGTTTACCCCAATAGACATAAAGCAGCCTTTAGAGAAAAAAGACTTTTTCCTAATCAGTTCATACTACGATTTATTTCTCGGCAATTTGTTGCTGTCTGTATTTGCTCCTGATGTTCCGACAACTTCTACAAGAGCCCAAAGACTTGCTTCTCAGTTTGTGAGCTTCATCAGCGGTCTGTTTTGCAGTATGATGTACTACAACAGAAAAAATGATGAACAAGAAACATGGAACATGGAACACCTCCTCAGATCCATAGCCGTAGGAGCAGTGACCTCAATCATTACAAAAATATTTAGATTAATAGTCAACAAATTGTTTGCTGTTGCACGAAATACGTCTTTAGACAAACAGCGGAAACTGACTGAAAATGTCTCAGAAAATGAATTATTGGATAGCAGTTCAGCACCTAGGTGCTTAGAATGTCTGTATGAGGAATATTCCACAACTGATTCCACATCTGAAGAGAAGATGAGTGAACAAGGCCAGAAAGATGCACCAGAAACAAATGGGCAAAACAGCCCATCTCACGTAGATGAGGTAAACATTACAATTGAGGAAGAGAATCTTGGAGAAATACCTAAAGACAAAGTAAAAAGGGCCAGAAATGTCTATCTTTGTGTTGCCTGGAGCACGGTTATCTGCTTCTCAACCCTGTCTGCAGTTTTAATAGTTTTGTACGGACTCTCATACGGACATGAAATTTCAATGGAGTGGCTCATAGCTTCTGGGACGTCATTCCTCATGAGTGTTTTTATTCAGCATGTTCCTATTATATTAGTACTATCATTGATTAAATCAATACGTGCAAAATATTGTAACGATATTCCATGGGTAATAAGGAATTATGTTCCTGTGATGAATGAGCTTAAAAGTGAAGAAGAAATTAGATATATGCAGTTTAGAATAGAAACACTTCGGAGCAGCGAAGCTTACCAGCCTATAACACCTACTGAATTCCAAGTAATAACAAGGGCTTGGGACTGCAATGTGTGAGGCCAGTTACTTAAAACATCTGCATGATGTTATATAAAAATTGGAAGATCCAAACCCAGAGGTTGGAAAGAGCATATATTATAGATGAGCAGGTGGGCCCAAAAACTCATGGAACCCGTAGTAGGAGGGATTAGGTTGCAAAGTCAGTGCAGTCTGGTATATTTCATAGACTTTAACTTTTTTGCATATAACTGGACCCCTACTGGGATATAACTGGTTGCATCTTTAGATTATTGTGGTGCATGCTACAAAAAGGAGGGTCAGTTTTTGATTCTATTTTTTATTCCTGCTCATCACTAACTGATATACCAAGAGTAGGTTGAACCAAAAACAGTAGAACCCGCAGGTGGAGAATTTGCTTTAAACATATTTTGTACTTGGCGGGTTCGGGAGGGTGGTGGGCCCAGACTGCACAATGTCAGTGCAGTCTGGAATATGACCCTATTCCGTAGCATTTAACTTTTTTGCACATACTTGTAACTGATGTAACTGAGGTTTAGGTTCTTACTGATCAGAAAACTGGTGGCATGTTTAGGTTATTGCGGTGCATGCTACAAAAAAGATGGTTTAGGGTCAGTTTTTGGTTCAATATTTTTATTCCTGCTCATCACTAGCTGAGATACCAAAATTCAGTTTCCAACCATAATGCCTACTGGACTACAAGTAATTAAAAAAGCACAGAACATTGCAATGTATTAGAAAACAATATTCACACTAAAAATAGAAGCTTTACACTAAGAGTTTGGAGTCTAGATTTATTGATGAGTAGGTTGAACCAAAAACCATAGAACCCGCAGGTGGAGAGTTTGCTTTAAACATATTTTGTACTTGGCGGGTTCGGGAGGGTGGTGGGCCCAGACTGCACAATGTCAGTGCAGTCTGGAATATGACCCTATTCCGTAGCATTTAACTTTTTTGCACATACTTGGACCCCTACCATGATGTAACTGAGGTTTAGGTTCTTACTGATCAGAAAACTGGTGGCATGTTTAGGTTATTGCGGTGCATGCTACAAAAAAGATGGTTTAGGGTCAGTTTTTGGTTCAATATTTTTATTCCTGCTCATCACTAGCTGAGATACCAAAATTCAGTTTCCAACCATAATGCCTACTGGACTACAAGTAATTAAAAAAGCACAGAACATTGCAATATATTAGAAAACAATATTCACACTAAAAATAGAAGCTTTACACTAAGAGTTTGGAGTCTAGATTTATTGATGAGTAGGTTGAACCAAAAACCATAGAACCCGCAGGTGGAGAGTTTGCTTTAAACATATTTCGTACTTGGCGGGTTCGGGAGGGTGGTGGGCCCAGACTGCACAATGTCAGTGCAGTCTGGAATATGACCCTATTCCATAGCATTTAACTTTTTTGCACATACTTGTAACTGATGTAACTGAGGTTTAGGTTCTTACTGATCAGAAAACTGGTGGCATGTTTAGGTTATTGCGGTGCATGCTACAAAAAAGATGGTTTAGGGTCAGTTTTTGGTTCAATATTTTTATTCCTGCTCATCACTAGCTGAGATACCAAAATTCAGTTTCCAACCATAATGCCTACTGGACTACAAGTAATTAAAAAAGCACAGAACATTGCAATGTATTAGAAAACAATATTCACACTAAAAATAGAAGGTTTACACTTAGAGTTTGGAGTCTAGATTTATTGATGAGTAGGTTGAACCAAAAACCATAGAACCTGCAGGTGGAGAGTTTGCTTTAAATATATTTTGCACTTGGCGGGTTCGGGAGGGTGGTGGGCCCAGACTGCAAAAAATCAGTGCAGTCTGGAATATGACCCTATTCCTTTAACTTTTTTGCACATATTTGGACCCCTACTGTGATGTAACTGAGGTTCAGGTTTGTACCGATCAGAAAATTGGCTGCAACTTTTAGATTCTTTTGATGGTATCTTTAGATTATTGTGGTGCATGTTGCAAACAAGATGGTTTAGGGTCAGTTTTCGGTTCTATTTTTTATTCCTGCTCATCACTAGCTGAGATACCAACATTAAGTTTCCAACTATAATGCCTACTGGACTACAAGTTATTAGAACAATACAGAACAATGCAATGTTAGAAAAATAAATTAGAAGATTCACAACCAGGGTTTGGAGAAAGTCTAGATTATTGATGAACAGGTTGAAAGTAAGTACAGTCTGATATATTGTCTTATTGCTTAGCCTTTCAATTTTTTGCACCTACCTGCCCCCTATTGTATACTAAGCTGCATTCAAGTTGCAACTCTTCAATTATTTTGGTGCATATTGCAAAAACATGGTTTAGAGTTGGGTTTATGTTAAATTAGAGTGATGAAAGGGTATATCATCTGGTGATAGAATAAACCATAGCATGTATACCAGCTAGTATGCATTATGAACACTGGCAATTGTTAGATAAGTGTCTAATTATAGTCAGAAACAGTTTAGGGCAGATTTATCAAAATATAATTTTAGAGCTTAATAAATAAAAACTGACCCATGTTCTATTTATTTCTATGGGATTTTTAGAACTGTATTTATCAATGGATGTGCTTACTCTCAGCGGTTTGGATCGCAAGAAGACGCATCATGTAGTTCTAGCCTGTAAGACCCTGCATTAATCACACCTGAGACCTGTCAATGCCCATATTGTTTACCTGTTCACACCTCAGACAGAATGTAGAAGCAGCACTGACACTGTGTCACCATACATAATACAGTACATACTATTCATCTTAGAGTGGTCTGGATAAAATTCCCTGTCTCTTACCCTGCTCTACCTGTGACTGCTCAACCCTACTCTATCATACTCTGCCCATGTGTGCCATACTTTGCTCGCGTGTGCCATACTTTGCTCGTGTGTGCCATACTTTGCTCGTGTGTGCCATACTCTGCTCATGTGTATCATACTCCATCTACCCCTTGCTTTAATTATGTGCTGAAGGGTGCTGTGTTATCCACAAGCATATGGATTTAAGAGTATTTTTTAATGACATAAACATTGTTTCACTTATGAGTGATGAGTGATATTCATGCAGTGAGCACCAACTATTTGTTTTGTTTTTTTGGTGTGCTACCACCATTAATGTGGGTATTGTCTTGAAAGTTGTTGTGATAATATGAGTGTGGTTTAAAGTAGGTGTGGCTTTACAAAAAGTAGTGGTCAACACTGGCTTCCATTATTAGCCCTCAACCACATAGTCCATAAAAACTCCAGCCCTTGGTACCACAGAACTTCGACAACACTGCTATATAACTGAAACCACAATTACACATGTACAACATGACTTTATTG
This sequence comes from Xenopus petersii, assembly GCA_038501925.1. Taxonomy (NCBI): domain Eukaryota; kingdom Metazoa; phylum Chordata; class Amphibia; order Anura; family Pipidae; genus Xenopus; species Xenopus petersii. Next base: position 111,601,716 of record CM076677.1, read on the forward strand.
CTAATTATACATTGCTGTAAAAAAAACAGCGACTTTTCTCCTCAAAATTTTAATTCTATTCTTAATGTGCTTCAGCATGAAACTTGCATTAACACTTATATATCCATAGAATTCTATCAGTTCTTTTTCCCCCAAAAAAACCTAGAGGGTGTATTAATGCACAGGGTATGTCAATTGTAATTGTGTCAATTTTGCAAATATAGCCCTCTTCTGCTACTGCATGAGATCTAGCATGCATTTAGTTGCGTGTGGCGCTACAGGAGTCCTGTGCCTCCGCTATATGGGAGAGCAGGTTCACTTTAATATGGCGTGCCTCCACCCAAGGTCAGGACAGGCTGAACTGTAATACCCCTCCCTGGGAACTTATCTGATCAGCAATACACATACACAGTGGAACAGTTGATGTGTTTATTTGGTAGGACACTATTCCTTTAAATTGCAGTGATACAGATAGCCTGCCACCCAGGAGCAACTTCACTCAAATAGCACAGCTATTGATCTCTGGACTGCTGAAGGGAATCCCCACATGGTGGCAGTTGCTTCAGAGCCCTAAGAAGGACTCCCTATAGCTTTCCGTGCCCTGAAAAGAGCACACTTTGTTCTTCAGAGCCCTGACAAGGACCCCCTTTCCTTCTGCACCCTAAGGAGAGTGCGCTTTTCTGCCACTGGGGTTCCCTATTAAGTTACACACACAAAACTCTAGGAGTATGTACACTGTACTTGTAGTCTGCTGATTCTATATCCCAGCAGCATTTCCTTTTCTCCCAGCAGCACTTTCTCTCTCCCTCTTCCTTCCTGTCAGCTCACAGAGGGTGGGGCTCCTCCCCCTCCTTGCACAGAAACAATACAGAGGAGAGACAAGTGTACACAGCTCTCCTACACAAATAAAATTAATTTTGAGGAGAAAAGAATCACATGTTATCAGAGCAATGTATAATTGCCAGTCTAGGAATGTTGATGGCGTGTCAGTGTGGTTTTAGAAATACAGGGGATTCAGTCACTTAATTATTCATTTTATGAAAATATAGCACAAAAAATAATATGACCAGAGCTAAATCCTTAGTACCTGTACTACTCTATGGGGTTTACCGTGATGGGGTATGGTGGCTTGGCAATTTTATGATCATAACTTTGTAACTAAAAACCCCTTTTGTATGTTTAACATTGGCCAGATCAGTTAGTGTATTGCTTTAGTAGAGTTATTCTGTAGAAATAGTGCCAAACTTGTATGTGGCACCCCATACCCATCCCTTTAATGATAGTCTTCTGCCTTTGAAATTGGGTGTTGGTCTTGGAGATCTCTTTCCTGTAAATGGTACAGTAGGGGGGCACATTTCCCTAGAGATGTAACAAGTGAGGTGTCAGTTATCTGGAAAAGCCAAGGTCCACAGCATTCTGGATAACAGGTCCCATACCTGTACTGCAGAACAATAAAATTGTACCCTCACAGAGCAATATTTTTGTTGCTGCTGGTGTTAGTGACTCCAATTTGAAAGCTGAGAATCGGAAGAATTAAAAGAAAATAATTATAAATTATAATTTTTTTTTTTTTATAATTTATAATTATTTTCTTTTTTATTCCCTCCCTTCCTTCCTCTTCTCTTACCCCCCAATGACAACACATATGCTACAATACTAGTTGGTATTTCTCTGCAGTTTAATCAGCATCTTCCCCTTGCAGTCTGATTGTCATAAAAATGAAGTTAGTGAGCAGAGAAGAGTCATCTGATGTTTCTGTGTTTAGTGTTTCTCTGGTCAGTTCTAAGCAGCAATATCACAAGATCTTCCTGTACTTCAAAATTCATTTTTATTGAACTGTAGTTGGCTGAAATAACCAGCACAGTTGTTTTAAATTCATTATGTTAGTAGCTTTAAAAAAATAACTGATGCAGGCCTATGTAGGATCCATGGTGCTAGTGCCAGCCCTTGGGCTCCAGAGTTCCTATTATTGATAACATGCTTTGGTCTTTAGAGCCCATTCAAGAGCCCCCATTCCTTCCATGCCCTGAAAAAAGTTTGTTTTCCTCTCACTTTTCTTTCTGCCGGCCTACCATCCTGCCCAGCTCACAGAAATGAGGACTTCTCCCCCTCAGAGGAACAATACAGAGTGAATAAGTAATATATTTTTATAGATAGGTAAATACCAATCAGTAGTCCCATTTATTGCTTAAATAGACAATGACTAAAAGCTAACATATATATTTTGTCATATAAATAGAGAGCTATTAAGAGTATTTTGAGCACAAAATAAAACCAATAGTTATAAAGCTGTACAACACACCACACTGATACAAATCACTATTTTATACACATGCTGATGTTGTACTAAGCCTCCCATGCAGAACTATTAGATGCAATGCTGGGGATATCATAGAGCTAATGAGACCTGTGTTTTTGGATCTGTTCAAAAAACAATTTCTATACGATTTGCTAATTATTATCAGCTCTCTTACATTAGAACTACTTTTCATACCTAAACACAATATGTCCCACAGATATCAACAGTAGAATGTGAAACAAACCACAATTCTTTCTTACTTTATAGTCAATGAGAACATTATGCCTTCAAGATATATTTTGCATTTTCATACCTACCAACATTTGAAAAACTAAAAGAGGGACAAAGACTTGTGCCAAGCATAGCGCTGCAAAATTCTTGGGCCACTTCATTTTATGGCTACACCCCCTAATTACCACGTCCATTTTACGATATTTGGCAGGTTTTGAAAGTTTGAACACATATCTGTGAGTTTTGGGGTGGTGGCAGACAGATTAGTTGCCCAGCGACACATCTCCTCTTCTTCGGGAGACTAATCTCCCTGAAAAGCCTTCCCACTGGCAAGAATGTAATCGGCGGTGGGATGGCAAATGAATCGCTTTGGTTTTCCGAAGTCGCACAAAGTTTCCTTGCAACTTCGGGTGACTGGAAAAGAAGTGATCCGAATGCCGTCTCACCGGCAATTCGCATTCTTGTCGGTGGGAAGGCTTTTCAGGGTTGCCCGAAGAAGAGGAGATTTGTCGCTGGGTGTCATACCTCCCAACATTCTGGAAATTGGGACTTTTCGGTACAAATGAGGGACTGTGAGTTGAGCTGTCAAATAAGGGACTGTCCCTCTAAAAATGGGACAGTTGGGAGGTATGCAATGTTTTATGTGTTATAACAGTTTTGCTAATGTTAGTTGGGAGGTATGTATTTTATAGCTGGAAAAGGACGACTAATCTCCACCACCATTAGCGCAATGTTTTATGTGTTATAACAGTTTTGCTAATGTAAGTTGGGAGGTATGTATTTTATAGCTGGGAAAGCAGTACCATGCATTTAAATGTATATAAAGCTTAGGATATGCATTATAAAACCACCATCCATAAAACCACATATCTTCAAATAAAACCTCTTTTCTTCTGAGAAAAAGGAGGAAATAATTGTCCTTATAATAATAATAATCACTTTAAAAAACGTATATAAATGTGTGTGTAAGGAACTGATAAACACAATCCCCTATAGTTTGGACTTTTAAGGCCCCATTAGTTATACAAGCGCTAGACTCCATTTACAGGGTCAAAGCATGATGTCCAATTATCCCAAATTAAACTACTAGATGGCACTATGGGGTCCATTTACTAAAGTGTGGTAAAAAAATACGCACAAAATATGGACAAATGTGTCGCCAAATATGTTTTTGCCGGTTTACTAACCTGCGGTAAATGTAAATTTGGAATCCTCTTGCGCAAAAATATGTTTTCGCCAGTTATTACATTCGCTGAAAATAGCGATATGTACACATTAACGCCTGGTTTACTAAACAGCGAAATGTGCAAAAGACAAAATTTATGCAAGAATATTCGTAAAATTCTACCGCCACCTATGTACTGGCTTAAAAAGTATTTTTTTGCCAGAAATATCTCAAGGGGCAGGAAATATTCCATAATACTTTTTAATATGCAAGAATTTTGGTGTAATTCTACTTCAGTAAAAAAATATAGGCTTCTAAGTGTCTAATAAAATGAAAAAAATCATGTTTCACATAGAACAATCACATATATCAGAAACATAATTTATTTTATATATATGAACACAGCCAATATGGAAAGGTCTATTATGTCTCATGAACACTGCAATATCAAATATATATAGTTTTATGGAGATTTCTCACTTGTATAGATCAGAATCTACAAGCATTACACTACCACATTTCCAAACGGCATACTTCTGATTTCAAGGCCAAACATTCCACTAACAGTAGGTTTACCCTAGAAAACTACCCATTATTAGAAAGAACAGATTCTGGTGAATCAAAAATGGGTAAATATATTTTTCTACTCCAAACTACAAAGTTGCAATGGTTTCTAAAGTTATAATGTTTTATAGAAATTGATGAATTTTTTGAAAAATTACCTCAAAGCTTCCACTCTACAGCATCATATCTCCCCCACACATCATGAGGTATCAATGTAACACCCCAAATATGAAAACCTGGGGTCCATTAAACAGTTTGATGCCCAATATGTATAGGTTTACCTAAGCATGTGGTATATAGTGGCCCCAAAATGTAGACACCTCATTTGAGCTATTGGTTCTGTAATACCATATACTGCAAAATCAACACATTTACATAGTTGGGGGGGGCAAAGTTAGAAAAAAGTACGTTCAACCCAGAAAACCATATATATTCAGAAAGTACAAATTCTCCTGAATCCAAATTGGGTATGTATGTCTTTCTACTCCAAAGCACCAAGCCGCAAACCTTTCCTAAATTTGGCAATTTTGGCGACATTTCCAAAAATCACCTCAAAACTTCCAACCTGCAACATCGTTTTTCCAACATACTATTATGTATCAATATAAATCACCCCAAATATGAAAGCCTGGGGTCCCCTGAACTGTTGGATGCCCAATATGTATAGGTGTACCCAAGCACGTGGCATATAGGGGCCCCAAAATGAAGACCCCATATGGTCTGTCATTTCAGGTGCTGCAAAATCAACAAATTTACATTATTTTGGGGGGGGGCAAAGGTAGAAAAAAGTATGTTCACCCCAGAAAACTATATATTTTCGGAAAGTACACATTCCCCCGAATCCAAATCGGGTATGCATGTCTTCCTACTTCAAAGCACCAAGCTGCAAAATTTTCCTAAGTTTGGCAATTTTAGGGACATTTTCAAAAATCACCTCAAAACGTCCACCCTGCCGCATCGTATGTCCAACATACTATCGAGTATCAAGATAAATCACCCCAAATATGAAAGCCTGGGGTCCTCTGAACAGTTTGATGCTCAAAATGTATAGGTTTACCTAAGCATGTGGCATATAGGGGCCCCAAAATGAAGACCCCATATGGTCTGTCATTTCAGGTGCTGCAAAATCAAAACATTTACATCGTTTTGGGGGCCGGCAAGGCGACAAAGGTAGAAAAAAGTACGTTCACCCCAGAAAACAATATATTTTCGGAAAGTACACATTCTCCCGAATCCAAATTGGGTATGCATGTCTTTCTACTCCAAAGCACCAAGCTGCAAAACATTTCTAAATTTGACAATTTTGGTGACATTTCCAAAAATCACCTCAAAACTTCCACCCTACCGCATTGTATGTCCCACATACTATTGAGTATCAAGATAAATCCCCCCGAATATAAAAGCTTAGGGTTCTCTGAACAGTTTGATGCCCAATATGTATAGATGTACCCAAGCACGTGGAATATAGATGCCCCAAAATGAAGACCCCCCCATATGGTCTGTCATTTCAGGTGCTGCAAAATCTACACATTTACATCGTTTTGGGGGGGGCAAAGGTATAAAAAAAAAGTAAGTTCACCCCAGAAAACCATATATTTTCGGAAAGCACACATTCCAGCGAATCCAAATTGGGTATGCATGTCTTTCTACTCCAAAGTACCAAGTCGCAAGCCTTTCCTAAATTTGGAGATAAAAGTAACAGTTTTTACATTTCTGAAAATCGCCTAAAAATATTGCAATTGGCTGCATTTATCTCACCCAATTTCTTATATACAATTGTAAAACACCATAAATACTGATGCCACGGGTCTACTGAACAGTTTCATGCCCAATATGCATTGATATACCAAGGCAGCTGCCATGTGCGGACCCCAAATAAAAATAGTGCATATGAGTTTTCTACACTGCCGATTCACCTTCTGTGAACATAGACTCTTGACTTCATATTATGTGCCTCAAGACCCTTCTAACAGCAAAGACCCCCCAAAACCATATATTTTTGGAAAGTACACATTCTGACAAATCCAACAAAGACAGACTTCTTTCTACACCAAACTACCAAACTGCAAAGCTTTTCTAAATGTAGAGGTTTTTACAACGTTTCTGAAAATTGTCTAAAAATGTTGCAGTTTGCCACATTTATCGTACACAATGTTTTAAGTACAAAGAGAAATCACCCTAAAATTTCAGAGGTCTACTGAATAGTTTGATGCCCAATATGCATAGATTTACCAAAGTATGTGGCGTGTACGGACCCCAAATGAAAAACATGCATATGAATTTTCACGATAGCCAACTAAGCTGCAGAAAAGAGAGCCCCAACTGTGCGTTATGTGCCGTAAGACCGCCAAACTGTAAAAAGACCCCCAGAAAACCATATATTTTTGGAAAGCACATATTCTGGCAGATCTATCTATCTTTCTATACCAAAGCACCAAACAGCAAAACTATACTAAAGATAAATAATGAACAATAATGCAGGGATAAAATTGCAATAAATCCACAAAATAGCGTAAATCAATGAAATAACAAAATAATTGATCCGACAGCGTAATTAGTGGACGAAATCAATTATCCAATAGTCACGCTGTCCAAATAAGATGTTTTTAGGCAAAACAAACGGTAGAATGAATAAGTAAAAAAACAAACACCTGTTTGTGAGTTTTTGTGTATAAATATTTGTGCACTTCTAAAAGTTGTCTGAGTGTGCAAATACACGTAAATAAGTGTAAATAAGTGTACAAAAGGGACCAAGTGTGCTAAAATAAAGAATAAAAAAATACCAATCTTTACTAAAACATGTGTGTAAGTGTATAAATGTATGTGTATGTATAAGTGCAGGTAAGTATGTAAAAAAACATGCACTTACCATTTTTGTAGCAGGGGATCGATGGAATCGACGGAGGGTCCCTGGACAGCGTGTCTGCTGAGTAACTGCGCAGCAGGAAGTATGTTGGCGGCTGTGGAGGAAGGAAGAGATGTGGAAGTAGCAGCAGATCCAACTTGATAGATCCGACTTGGTGGTTAAAGGGTTAAACTGTGCATTTCTATGAAGCAAAGAGATTGACTGATATGATTTTTTCAGGACTTACCCTGGTGGTCTAGTGGGCAGCAGGGTCCACCACCGCTCCTTCGGCTTGGACGCCCTCTGTGCAGCTCCTCCTCTCTTCCTGGTGCCGGTTTCCCCTAAGGCGCATGCTTCGTGCACGCTCGTTTCTTAAAGGTGCAGTGACGCCTTATGAATATGAAAATACAGCATAAAAAAACAATATGACCAGCGCTAAATCATTATTACCTGTACTACTATATGGCAATTTTATGATCATAACTTTGTAACTAAAAATCCCTTTTGTATGTTTAAAACTGGCCAGATCAGTTGCACTTCCATTGTATTTTATTTATATTTTATGCAGCCTCGAAGTGCTTGGCTATCTCTCCCCTGTAAATGCTACAGTAGGGGGTATCAGCCTGTTAGGGGGTTTACCTATTATGTTCTGAATATCCAGAATTTGAATAATTTGTAGTTTTTGGACTAAAAAAAAACTATGAATTTTTCAGAATTTATTAAAGCCTGATGGTCTTAAAAGTCTGAAAATCGGCATCTCAAAGCTCTCAAGTCCTGTATAAGTCAATGGGGAAGGTCCCAGTGTCTGCTCTGCTGTCCGTACTGATAGCCAATAATTTTGGGGACTTTGAACTAAAAAGATGTAAAACTTGTAGTATTTGTGAAAAAGTACGAAAATTCGTACTTTTCGGGCAAAGCTCAGAAGTTATCGGATTTTTGCTCGACCCAATTTTTCGGACTTTTTTAATGATAAATAAGATACAGATTTTTATGTTAGAAAGACTCAGAAAAATAGGACCTTGATAAATAACCCCCTTAGACTGTTAGCCTATGGAAAATATGAGGGGAGGTAAATAGTTAGAACCATCATATGGGGTTTACCGTGACGTGGTGTGGTGGCTTGGCAATTTTATGATCATAACTTTGTAGCTAAAAACACATTTTTTTTTATGTACAGATGCACTAGCCAACATGGCAAATGCAAAATGCACCATATTAAAAAAGCAACCAATAGACTATTTTGCCACTTGTTTTTTTACTGTACATGTACAATGTCAAAATGTGAGCTGTGTTAATGTGACTGTGCCAAAAAAGTATAAAAGTATAAGTGTAAAAAAGTGTGTATCTGGGGACACTATGGCTAAAAATTTTAAATGTCCATTACTGGTGGGACAGAAAGCAGCATTTAAAGCAAACAAGTATTTTTCATCCAGCCTGATGCCAAAGGCCATGAAAGTACTGAAAAACAATAACATTGTAGCCTCAAAGAGCAATCTTTTTTGGCTGCTGGGAAGAAGAAAAAAATAATTAAAAACTATAAAATTTTTAAAAAGACATCCCCCATTCCTCCCCCTTCTCTTACAACACATACAGTACCTATGCATTGTATTTTTATATTTTCAATGAAAGTTACACATTTTTTTTTTAAATGAAGACCAGTTCATACATTGGTTAGAATTGTCCAGACCTATAACATACTTAAATATAACTTAAAGGAGAAATAAAGCTTAACTCAGGAAGTAGGGTGAAAATGTTGTACATTATGTTTTGGGCTTCTGTACCAGCCCAAGGCAACCACAGCCCTTTAGCAGTAAAGATCTGTGTCTCCAAAGATGCCCCAGTAGCTTCCCATCTTCATTTCTGTTGATTCACTGCACATGCTCTGTGCTGCTGTCACTGAGCTTAGGGACCCACTCACAATATACAGTACACATAGAATATATATGTTACATAAGGCTGATTAGTAATTAATACAGATAATTACTACATGGCAGCACAGAAACCAGTGCAATTAGCATCAGAATTTAATAATCAGCCCTGTAGCATCAGCTTATATTTCAGACAAAATTTCAAGAGCCACCATTCATTCCACGCCCCAAAAAGAGGTGGGTGAGTATGTCTTGGGTGGGCTTAATCTAGTGTTACATCAGCAGTTTCTTCAACAGTGATTTTCCACTGGCAGAAAAACAGCAGATTCAGTCCCTTGTTTTTTTTAACATCAAATCATGTTTATTGGTATAGTTTCATATAAAACACAAGGGATAAGCCAACTGTAATTTATGGGAGATCTTACGTATAATACAAATATATTTTGGTCCCCTTTAGTGATGGGTGAATTTGTCCCATTTCGCTTCAACGCGAATTGCGTGAATTTCCCCTGAAATTCGTGAAACTGGTGATAAACGAAAATGAAGCACGAATTCTGATGCCGGTGGCAAAAAAAACTTTGATGATGTTGTTGGAACCATCGCCGGGCAAATTTTTTTCGTTGCCAGACAATTTTTGCGGCAAGTTCGCAAATTTATTTGTCTGCACCGAAAAACACGCAAATTTATAGTGAATTTGTGCCTGGCGAATAAATTCATCCATCACCAGTCACCTTGCAAAAAACAGAGGGTCATTTTTTACTGCAGTTTCAAAGTAATACATTATAATAATAGATGAGGTTGAAAAAAAACTTGCATTCAACCATCAACTCAAAATGTGTGTGTAAGTGAAAGTAGCTGAACTGATCTGCTAACTGACCCAGAGGAAGGGGGGAATACATTAAACAAATGTACTGTATGCTACAGTCTGATACAAATGAAGGCAGCACTCCAGTAGGAATGAATGGCATATTTATTTGGTAGGCAACTAAGGATACAAGTCCTTTCACCCCTTAAAGGGGTGGTTTACCTTTCTATTTACTTTTAGTATGTTAAAGAATGGCCTATTCTAAGCAACTTTATTTCTTTTATATAGGTTTTAATTATTTGCATTTTCCTTCTGACTCTTTCCAGATTTTAAATGGCAGTCACTGACCCTATCTAAAAAATAAATGCTCTGTAGGCTACAAATTTACTGTTATTGCTATTTTTTATTATTCATATTTCTATTCAGGTCCTTTATTGTTCATTTTCCTGTCTCATTAAAATCAGTGCATGGTTGCTAGGGTAAATTGGACCTTAGTGACTAAATTGCTGACTTTACAGTCTGTAATGTCTCTGAATATATACATCATTCTTAAATATAACTTAAATATAAACAACCTCTCTCTTTTGTCTATCATTTTGTAGAATATTATATGCAGAACATTATGTTCTGATAATTGTTTTGGGTATCTCCTCTTTATTAATAATTATCTTATGTGGCTTAGTATGATGATATTCCATGAATATATAATGGTTTATCCCTGCAAAGCCCATCTCACGAGATAATCCCCCACATATACAGGGACAACCTATTTAATCCCAGGAGTGGGCTTTTATCCCATATATGTCTGGCTCGGCCTACCAGGGACCCAAGGTTTCAAAATCAACCCCCTTCCCAATTCCTTTCTCCTTATTGTTTTCCTGTACAAGGTTTACAACTACAACCACTACACTAATATATACAGTAGCAACAATCCTGAGAGGAAAAGTTTAGGAGTGATGAAACATAATACATAACGATTTACCATGGGTGATAACAGATCAAGTGTTAGCAGAGAGCTGATCTGAACTGCATGTGCAGCTTCTCTGTAAGTGAGGACAGACACACCAACTTCCGGGTGAACAGTAACTTGGTTGCTTTATAGAACTCAGCATAACATGTGCAACAGGAACTTTTCATAGAGAGCATACACAGGAAGAGGAAGAAGAAAATCACACAGGGTTACAGGTCAAACGTGACATCATATTGCTAAGCAACAATAGACCCTCCCTGCATTAAGTAACATGCATTGGAACAATCCCTGTCTGTTGTTTTCCAACAGTTAACACTGCAAATTATTCACTCTACAATACAAAATTTCATTCCTGACATCTTATATAAATGGTAACATCGAATCTGAACAACTTTAAGACTACAGAAACTACGTACTCTCTGAATGAGGAGAGATCTCAGCTATGAGAACATATTTTGAATGTGTAGTCTAGTTTAGCAGTTACAGATATTATGGGAGTGAATCAGGTAATTACCTGCATTGCCGAACTCACTAAAGATGTTAAAGAAGTCAATTTACACTCCCAGCAGCTGGTGGTGAGAAAGCTAAGTGAAGTGGCCAGTAGCTTAGCTACACAAAGAGAAGAACCACTCAGTTCTGCTGAAAAGGAACGTCTGAGCAGTGACATTGTAACATCATTATCTAGTGTTATGAGTGCCGCACTACTGAATATTACTCAGTCTGAGCCAGATATCCAAGAAAAGAACATTGAAGTACTGGAGCAGATTTTATCTGCAATGGAAACGTTGACAGAAACTATGTTACAAGACAAAGTTCCGGGAGAAAACAAGACAACAACAAAAGCTGCCACCTTTAACATAAGCTTGAAGAAATAGGAAATTTTGGATCTCGTAATTTCAAACCTTCAATTGAGGAACGACATTTGCCTTATCTGTATGTTTGCTAAAGTATCTTTATCTGATGTGCCCGCAGATGCTGTTGTGAGCACTGCTTTCTATGAATTTAAAGAAAGCCCTTTTCCATGGTTAAGAAATGGAAGAGATATTGATACAGACATAGCTGGGTACTACATGGTGGCTAGCAACAGCATGGGAGGTACTACAAATCTAATACCTGACATGGTAGATGTTGTATTGGACAGAACACACAAGTTACCTGTTTTTGACTTGGCGTTTGAAGTAAGCAATGTAACAAGGGCTGCATTTACATTCCAACTGAATGTTACAGTGAAAGCAGAATGGTTTATCCAGTTTTTTTATACAAGAGCAGATGCCTTTTACTGTTTTACTTTATATTGGAAGTAATCTAACAAATAACACTCCAATTGCCTTGTTTATATCCCTAAAATTATAACTGGAGCTACTAAGACTGGGAATCCTAAAATGATCAGTATTCCAATAGAAATGTTACCAAAGACTAAAATGGTAATTTACAATTTCCATTGAATTGACGATGAGTTACTCCATTACTTCTCATACAAGAGTTCAATATTCAATCTTTAATGTGGCTTGCTTGGACTTCAGTGGAGCTGATCATGAATGGAATGATGGTAACTGACATTCAGGCCCTTTAACAGACAACACTGTTAATCCACTGCGTGTGTGAAAATTTAAGAAAAGTACAGACAAGAGGTGAACCACTTCTAAACAACAGACACACATTTCTTGCAGCCAGATCAATTGTTCTACCTAATCCTATTTATCTCACAAAGGTTACTCTGGAAACTCTAAAGGCAAATTAAGTGCCCCTAGTCACTGTCATTGGCATAATTGTCTTTTATGCCTTTATAAGTGTATTTGCACACATAAAAGATAAGAGAGATGTAACCGACAGACAAAATATAATAATATTGGAGGACAATGATCCCTATGAAACTGACAGTCTTAGTTACCATTTACACCGGTAGTCATTTTGGATCAGGTACAAGAGAAAATGTTTATATGACAATCTTTGGCAAGGATGGAAATAGTCATGCACATCAATTACAATGTCACAGGCAAAAGGTTTTATAAACCAGAGGTTTTTGATAAAAACCAAACAACCTTTAGGAGACATTCATTCTATTGAGATATGGCATAAAGCGAATATGAAGTCTACAAGTTGGTATCTGAGCAGAGTTCAAATTGAAGATTTACACACCAAGAAAAAATGGTTTTTCATGTGTCGCACTTGGTTCGGTACCAGTAAAAAGAGAGCCGTCCCACAAAAGATGTTTACCCCAATAGACATAGAGCAGCCCTTAGATAAAAAAGTTGTTTTCCTAATCAATTCATACTACAATTTATTTCTCGGCAATTTGTTGCTGTCTGTACAACAGAAAAAATTATGAACAAGAAACATGAAACATGGAACATGGAACACCTCCTCAGATCCATAGCCGTAGGAGCAGTGACCTCAATCATTACAAAAATTTTTAGATTAATAGTCGACAAATTGTTTGCTGTTGCACGAAATACGTCTTTAGACAAACAGCAGAAACTGACTGAAAATGTCTCAAAAAATGAATTATTGGATAGCAGTTCAGCTCCTAGGTGCTTAGAATGTCTGTATGAGGAATATTCCACAACTGATTCCACATCTGAAGAGAAGATGAGTGAACAAGGCCAGAAAGATGCACCAGAAACAAATGGGCAAAACAGCCCATCTCACGTAGATGAAGTAAAAATTACAATTGAGGAAGAGAATCTTGGAGAAATACCTAAAGGCAAAGTAAAAAGGGCCAGAAATGTCTATCTATGTGTTGCCTGGAACATGGTTATCTGTTTTTCAACCCTGTCTGCAATTGTAATAGTTTTGTACGGATTCTCATACGGACATGAAATCTCCATGGAGTGGCTCATAGCTTCTGGGATGTCATTCCTCATGAGTGTTTTTATTCAGCATGTTCCTATTATATTAGTACTATCATTGATTATTTAAATTTGTGCAAAATATTGTGCTGATTTTCCATGGGTAAAAAGGAACTACGCTCCTGTGATGAATGAGTTTAAAAGTGAAGAAGAAATAAAATATTTGCAGTTTAGAATAGAAATATTTCGGAACAGTGGAGCCTACCAGCCTACAACACCTACTGAATTACAAGTAATAACAAAGGCTGAAGACTGAAATGTGTGTTGCCAGTTACTTAAAACATCTGCATGATATTATATAAAGATTGGAGGATCCAAAACCCAGAGGTTGGAAAGAGCATATATTATAGATGAGCAGGTGGACCCATAGTAGGAGGGATTGGGTTGCAAGTAAATTATATTTGTGTGGGTTCAGAAGGGTGGCGGCCCCAGACTGCACAAAGTCAGTGCAATGTGGAATATTTCATAGACTTTAACTTTTTCGCATATAACTGGACCCCTACTGGGATATAACTGTTTGCATCTTTAGATTATTGTGGTGCATGCTACAAAAAGGAGGGTCAGTTTTTGATTCTATTTTTATTCCTACTCATCACTAACTGATATACCAAGAGTAGGTTGAACGAAAAACCATAGAACCCGCAGGTGGAGAGTTTGCTTTAAACGTATTTTGTACATAGCGGGTTTGGAAGGCTGGTGGACTCAGACTGCACAAAGTCAGTGCAGTCTGAAATATGACCCTATTCCTTAGTCTTTAACTTTTTTGCACATACTTGGACCCCTACTGTGATGTAACTGAGGTTTAGGTTCGTACTGATCAGAAAACTGGTGGCATGTATAGATTATTGTGTTGTATGCTACAGAAAAAGATGGTTTAGGGTCATTTTTCGGTTTAATTTTTTATTCCTGCACATCACTAGCTGAGATACTAACATTCAGTTTCTAACTATAATGCCTACTGTACTACAAATAATTTGAAAAGTACAGAACATTGAGTCAGATATCCAAGAAGAGAAAGTTGAAGTACTGGAGCATATTTTAGCTGCAATGGAAACGTTGACAGACGTAAAATATGCCACCTTTAACATAAGCTTGAAGAAAGTGGAAACATTGGATGTCATAAATTCACACCTTCAATTGAGGGATGACAGTTGCCTTAGCTGTACGTTTGCTAAACTGCGCGTACCTTTATCTGATGTGCCCACAGATGCTGTTGTGAGCACTGCTTTCTATGAATTTAAAGAAAGCCCTTTTCCATGGTTAAGAAATGGAAGAGATATTGATACAGATATAGCTGGGTACTAAATAGTGGCTAGCAACAGCATGGGAGGTACTACAAATCTAATACCAGACATGGTAGATGTTGTATTGGACAGAACACACAAAAATTACCTGTTTTTGACTTGGCGTTTACCCAGTTTATTTATCTAGGACAGATGCCGTTTGCTATTTCACTTTATATTGGAAGTAATCTAACAAATAATACTCTGATTGCCCTGTTAATATTCCTAAAATGATAACTGGAGCTACTAAGACTGGAAATCCTAAAATGATCAGTATTCCAATGGAAATGTTCCCAAAGACTGAAGCAGTAATTGACCTATCCATTGAATTGACGATGAGTTACTCCATAACTTCTCATACAAGAGTTCAATATTTAATCTTTAATGTACTTGCTTGGACTTCAGTGGAGCTGAACATGAATGGAATGATGGTAACTGCCATGCAAGACCTCTAACAGACAACATAGTAATCCACTCCATGTGTGAAAACTTAACAAAAGTACAGACGAGAGGTGAACCATTTCTAAACAACAGACACGTTTCTTACAGCCAGAGCAATTGTTCTACTTAATCCTTTTGATCTCACAAAGGTTACTGTGGAAACTCTAAAGGCAAATTTAGTGCCCCTAGTCATTGTCATTGGCATAATTGTCTTTTATGCTTTTTTTTGTCTTTTTTTCAGTTTTGTATTTATTTAGGGGTACAGAAGAAAAAGGGGGGAGGGGAACATGAATGGAACACAAGTAAATGGCAAAGTTAGCATGCAATATAGAGCATTTTAAAACAATCATTTCCTTCATCTTATACCTGGTTTTCCCTTCTAAGACTATCTGATAACCTTCTCCTAGTTCTAGGTATACTTCCATGTTACTATACTGTAGCTATATAAAATGGGGGGGTTGGAAGCAGAGAGAGATCTACTCTATTTTAGTCATTCTCTTGTCAACACCTATTGTATCCTTTCCTTTTCTAAGTGTTCTGTCTTAGATTATCCTAGTCTTTTGTTTTCAGCCTGTCTATATTTATTTCTACTCTGTTTTGCAGTACTTTCCATTCCTTCTATTTTTTTTCAAATTGCTTCATGTTGCCATTCTTTAATGCCATTAGTTCTTCCATTGTCTTCGTCTCCTCTAGTTCTCTGATCCAATCCACTTTTTTTGGGGGGTTCCTCGTCTTTCCACCTCTTTGGTATTGTCATTCTCACTGCTTGTAGTATGTGAAGAATTAGTTTGTCTTTTATTATTGTATTTGTCATTTTATTTACACTGAAAATTACTTTCTCTATACATTTTGTGTATGCCCTGGGTCTTAGTTTTTCCTTTTCCATTGCTCTAAATATTTCTTGACAATAGCATTTAAGTTTCTCGTATGTAAACCAGATGTGGCTGAAGGTTACCTCCTCCTTGCATCTCCAAAAATCTCCAGTGACATTATTGTATATCCTATGTAGTGCTGTGGATGTTCTGTACCATCTGCTGAGAAGTGTGAAATTAGCTTCTTGTACTCTTACTAATCTTGATCCTTTATACACTGAAACCTTATATTTTCCAAAATCTTATCTGTGACTCTGAAGTTTGTTTCTTTTTCTCGTTGTTTTTTGCACCCTATTTCTTCTGTTTGTGTTTCCTCAATCAATTTTTTGTAAAACTTTGCTATTGGATGACCCATTTGACTGATTCCATACCTCAAGTGTTGCTTCTATTGTGGGGTGCATCTTTGATTGTTGTGGTAGTTTGTTAAATTTAATGTTTGTAATGTTACTTAGGTTAATTTGTGTCTCATATTGTTCTATTTCTTTCCACAGCTTGAATATACCTGTTTGTTTCCAGATCCATATTCTAGTTGAAATGTAATACGTCTCTGGATTTGGAAGGGTCAGTCCCCCGTTTTGTTTAGTTTTCATTAGTTGTGATAGTTGATGCTGGGTTTTTAAGATGGCCACAGGAATTGTGAGTTTAGCTTCTGGAAGTTTTGTTGTGGTTGTGAGTTTTATGGGGATCATCTGGAATAGGTATAATAATTTTGGCATTATCATCATTTTCAATACATTCACCCTTCCAAACCATGAAATTGCTTTGGATTTCCATTTATTTAATGAGGTTTGTAGTTCCTTCATGAGTGGTATATGATTTTCCTTGTATAGGTCATCTGGATGTTTTGACAACTTAATTCCCAGGTATGGTAATGAGCGCTGGGCCCATTTGAAAGGGAAGGTTTGTTCTAAGCTCTCCCGGGATGCTGGTATGTTGATGTTTAGGATTTTCAACTTTGAGTAGTTTATCTTAAAATTTGAAACCTCACTGAATTTATTAATTATTAAATTATATTTAGAAGAGATATTTCCAGGTTACTAATGACTAGCCATTGGTCCTCTGTAAATGGCGCTACCTTATGTTTTTAGATACCTATTTTTAATCTTGATATTTCCTTATTCTCTCTGATAGAGATTATCAGAGTTTCCCTTGTGATTATGAAGAGGATAGGAGATAGAGGGCACCCTTGTCTCGTACCATTTGTTATTTCCAATGGTGGGGAAAGAATTTTGTTTACCTTTATTCTTGCATATGGAGACTGGTATAGGGCCATTATTTTGTCAATTGAGTTAGAACCAAAACCGAAAGCTTGTAGAGTGAGTTTTAAGAAGGACCAATCCAACTGGTGCTTTCTCAGCGTCTGTTGTTAACATCAAGGAGGGGATTTGTTTTCTGATTGCATAATGCATAAGATTAATCAGTTTAATTGAGTTGTCCTTCCCCTCTCTACCATTTACAAATTCCACTTGTTCTGGGTGGATTAGGGTAGGAATAGTTGATTGTAGTCTATTTGCCAACATCTTTGCATATATCTTTTGTTCTAGGTTTATTAGTGAGATGGGTCTGTAGCTCCCACATGCTAAAGGATCTTAGTTTGGCTTGTGCAGTACCGTTATCTGTGCCTCTTGGGCTTGTTTTTGAAAATGTTTGTGGTCTGAGATAGAGTTGAAGTGGTTGAGCATTATGTGTAGAACTTGCTGATGATATTCTTTATAGAATCCTGCACTGAATTCATCAGGCTCCTGGCTTTTATTGGGTGGGGCTTTGTTAATTTCTTTCATTAATTCCTCCTTCGTAAAGGGTCTTTCTAATTGTTTTCTCTCAGTTTTTGATAGTTTAGGTAAGTGTAGCTGCTGTATGTACTTTTCTTTTTCTTTCAGTTTGTCTTTAGACTGGTCTCCTGGATTCAAGTTGTATAATGTGTGGTAAAATTCTTGAAAGCACTTCGCTATCTCTGGGTAAGTATGATGTACTTTTTGTTTAGAGTATTTCATTTGTGTTATAAATGTTTTACTGTTTTGTTCCTTTATTAATTTAGTTAGGATCTTCATAGGTTTATTCCCCATTTCATAGAAATCTCTTTTACATCTCAAATAGGCTTGCTCTGGGAGTGTGTCTAAGAGTTGTTTTAGTAGGATCCTTTAACTTTCCAATTTTTCTTGTATCTGTCTCATTTGCGTTTCCTTATGTTTATTTTCTAGTGTCTTTATTTCTTGTACTAATGCTAGAATTTTTTTCTCATGTTCTTTCTTCACCTTAGTGCATAGCGCTATGAGATTGCCCCTGGTGACCACTTTTACTGTTTCCCAGAGTATTGAAGAATCTGTACCAGGTAGGTCATTGTATTTTATTGTGTTTTTCAATTGCCTTGCAATAGTGTAACGGTTGGCACCCTAAACCCAGAACCGATGCCAAGCACCCTGGTCTCGGCTCGTGCTTCTGCCTGTAGCAGCCGCCTCTGGCCACGGGAGGAGCCCTCAGCTACTCAGATGCCGCCAGGTCTTATAACGAGAGGTGCAAGGCAAGGGGTTCTGGACAAACAAAGGGGTACAACTGTAAGCAAAAGTCTTTGGGCAGAAGGTCGTGGTACAAGGCGTTAGACAGAATCATAGTCGGATCAGGCCGGGTTGAGGCAGGCAGGGAGTAAATGTAATCAGGCATGCAAGGGTCAAACCAGGAAGTCAATCAGAAGGGTTAAGCAGAATCAAAGTCGGATATCAGGCAAGGGTCAGGTTTCAGAAGTCAGGATAGTCGAATATCCAGGCAGGGGTCACAAGAGGAATCAATCAGAATCATATGCAAATAAGGGTTTGGATTTGGTTCGGTATTTGGACGAATCCTTCACAAAGGATTCGGGGGTTTGGCCAGATCCAAAAAAGTGGATTCGGTGCATCCCTACAATGAAATAAAAATAAACATTACTGTCATGTCAATAAGTCATTAACAAAGCAAAGTCTTATGGGCTACTGTCCATTCAGGTATGAAGAGCATGGGCGTCCACAGAAAATGTTTCAGGGTGGGGTAAGTAGCTAAAAGCACCACAAGCAAAATGTCTACAAATATTTTCATGGCAAAGACACAAATCTAGGAATGGAATATACTTGAAAGAGAGAAATTTTAAACAGCCTGATAATGAAAAAATGCGGTGCAGAGGAAATGATATGAGTCATAACTGTGAGCCAATGTGGCCATCTTTATCCACTTTACAAGCAAATCATGCCTTGGGCACACACATATTAGCAGGTGAATCTGTGCATCAGATGCAATGGTCTCAGACTAGTGAGAAACAACATATCTGCTGGAACCCACTCACTTTTGCCTCTTCATTGACAGGCACAGAGTTGGCCTGGGTGCATACACACACACAGCAGATCAGGGCTGGAACTAGGGGTGGGCAGAAGAGGTGGGTGCCTCTGTGCAGTCTCTGTGCATGCTCTGCTCTCACCCCTCCTCCACAAATTGTTGTATCAGGCACGCATGCGCAAACTCGCAGATGGACATGCACATGCGCACTCAATGGTGTGTTGGCAAGGGGGGCGAAGTGGCCACCCGGGTTTCCTTGGGAGCCCGGGTGGCTTGGCCTGGCCCTGCAGCAGATTTTGGATTGAAAACATGCATTTGTGCAGAAACATCTTCTGTGTATATTCATACCTCCCAACATTTTGGAAGTAAAAAGAGGGACAAAAAAAATTTTCCCGCACGCAACACAGCAATTTTTTGACCACACCCCTTTCTGTGGCCACACCCCCTAATTACCATGTTTGTTTTACAAAATTTGGCAGGTTATGAAAGTTTGAAAATATTTCTCCTCATCTAAACTGTGTTTTTGTATCTATGTTTAAGTATCTTATTTGCACCTGTTAGCTGTTCTGGGCTCTCTGCTAAAAGCCAATTAAGTGAGAAACTTTGTTTCTTTTTCTGGCTGTTCAGTGCATAGAAAAGAGGGACTTTCCATTACAAATGAGGGACTGCGGGTTGAGCTGTCAAAAGAGGGACTGTCCCTCGAAAAAGGGACAGTTGGGAGGTATGGTATATTTACCCAGGCTGAAACAGTGTCCTCTCATTGCAGAGATATAAGTAAGTGGGTTGAAGCCAATAAACATCACGTGTGGCACTAGCATGAGATGGACACAAATGTGAAAGAAAAAACCTGCACTTTTTAGAGAAGACATTGTTTGATACAATGCAGCTTGAAGATGCAAAACTTACACATGCAATATAGAGGGTTCAAGAAAGAATTTAAAGCTGTTTTAGCAAACGATAAGCTAATGACTATTGCAATTCCTACTCACAGAGTAAAGCTGATCCAGGCACTTGTCCAACTGTTTATGTGAGTGAAGCAGTTCTGCTACAATAATAGTATCTTGTAGCATCTGTACTATTTTATATTGTGCTACTAAAATATTGGTATTTTTACATATTATATAAAGAGTGGTGTGTCTTTGTTTAAGTTAAATTAGCTTATTTTATATTTACATCTGTCTAAAAGCCAGTCCAACATTATCATAAAGCAGTGGTATGGTTCTGGTAAAAAATTGGGTGGTGAAGGCATGGTTCACCGTTAAGTTAACTTTTCGTTGTTAATAGAATAGCTAATTCTAATCAACTTTTTAATTGGTCTTCATTTTTTCTTTTTTATAGTTTTTGAATTATTTGCTCCTTCTTCTGACTCTTTTCAGCTTTCAAAGGAGGGGGGTCACTGACTCCATCTAAAAACTGTGAGGCTATGGATGTATTGTTATTGCTGCTTTTTATTACTCATCTTTCTATTCAGGCCTCTCTATTCAAATCCCAGTCTCTTATTTAAATCAATGGCTGGTTGCTCGGGTAACTTGTATCCGGGCAACCAGGTTACTGAAACTGCAAACCAGAGAGCTGCTGAATAAAAAGCTAAATAACTCAGAAACCACAAATAATAAAAAATTAAAACCAAATGCAAATTGTCTCTCTCTGCATCATAATAAAAGTTTATATAAAGATGAAGAACCCCTTTAAGGTTAGTTCATTTATAGTTGAAGGATATTAGTTCCCCCTTAGTCTTTTGGATTGAAAATCTAGTGCTCTGTACAGAGAGCAGTGTCTGGAGTCTGTACTTACTACCTGCAAATAGGGTTGTCATCAGGTCGGTATTTTACCAGCCTGGCAGTAAAATGATGGTTGATCCCAATGTTATTAAAAAGCTAAATATATAGGAAGGCAACCCTACCTGCAAATGACGTGCAAGTTAGGGGTGGTTAGGGGATGGGAGGGGAGGACACCTCTATTTCTCTTCCAGTGCCTTAATCTGATTAATTTCTTAATTTGTCAATTTATAATGGACAAGCACACACAAAATGATTTAATATTATAAATGTAACATATGTTATTTATCAAATGTCTAAAATGCTGTTGAGTAACATTACAGAGATGTCACCATAACAACATATAGGTTACAATAGCAACTGTTAAAGGAACAGTAACACCAAAAACTGAAAGTGTATCAAAGTAATTAAAAGATAATGGGGCTCATTTATCAACACTGGGCAAATTTGCCCATGGGCAGTTACCTATAGCAACCAATCAGTGATTAGCTTTAAAAAGCCAGCTGCAAGAAGAACAATGAATGCAACAATCTGTTTGGTTGCCATGGGTTACTGCCCATGGGCAAATTTGCCCAGTGTTGATAAATTACCCCTAATGTGCTTTTGTTCTGTGCTGTTAAAGTTGGTGTGTTTACTTCAGAAACTCTACTTTAGTATATATGAACAAGCTGCTGCGTAGCCATGGGGTCAGCCATTCAAAGCTGAAAAAAACAAGCAGCGAGAAAAGAAGTTACACAACAGATAGTAGATAAAACATCATTGTATTGGACAAGGCTTATCTGATATGTGTGGCGTATGCTGTGCCTTTTCTCCTTTCTTCCAGCTTGAATGGCTGCCCAGTGTACATGATATGCTAATTACTTTAAAATGCTTTCATTTTTTTGGTGTTACTGTTCCTTTAAGGTTCTAAGGTGGTATAAGTGGGTTGCATTACAGTGATGTCACAATGTTTGTTACCATGGCAACAGTTACCATATGAGATTACCTTAAAAGGTAATTGATACCTTAACATAGTGAGTAGCATTACAGTGATGTCACAGTGGTGGTTACCATGGCAACAGTAAACATATGACATTACCTTATAAGGTAATTGATACCTTATAAGGTAAACTTAGTGGGTGGTATTAGAGTGATGTCATAATGGTTGCCATGGTGATGCCATCAACCAAGGTGACTTTATGAATCCATTCCCATCCTAGCTGTCATTTAGCGAGTTGAAGAGCAAGAGTGAGGATGTCTGCTCTAATCCTCTTCTCGTTCTTCTCTCTGCTAATCTTATCTAGTCATGGTGTGATCGTAAAGGTCCCACCAGTTACAATTAATTGTTCACAACCACATGGGGACATTTTTAGCCCCCAAGACACACTCGAAAGTAGAACATGTTTGTCAGGAGAGGAGATTAAACTTTTTTATAATTCAACTCCTTCAGTCTCTGTAATGGAGGCGTCTGACAAACCTCCGGAATGTTCCTGGTATAAGAATGGTGCTTGGTTTTATAAAACATCCCTTTTGTCAGGTAGTGTCATGATACCTGGCAGAGCTGGGACCATTATCACTGTGCAGTGTTTTACATCTGAGTGTCCAATAAATGTCTGCCAGCATCAGAATATCACTATCACTATTTCTGATCAGCAGATACATTTCTTTATTCTCTCACCTGCACCACCTATTTCCCAGTACCAGCTTGTGCGGTTCGGATGGTGTGCCAAGCTGAAAAGTACTGCCTGGGAATATCATTTCACCAGCCACCAAGGCGTATCTAGTATAATCATTATGAGTGATGAGTACACAGAGATTGAGGCATCGGCATATCCACCAGATTTCCGTGAAATATGCGCTGGTTATTATAAATACCAAGCCAATGCCAGCTATGCTGATGCTGGAAACTTTGTCGCCTCACTGTCATCTCAAAATGTGCCCATGAATACACTCACAGTCTCGTTGCTGGTGGAACAAAGTCTAGACCCCGTTCTATCAGCAACTGCAGCGATAAGTCCAAATTCCCATATACGCCTGACATGGACATTAGTGCCCTTAACTAACAAAGCTGTGGCTTTCCAGCTTACAGATGAAAACAGTGTAGCCAACTGGAATCTGTATGTCGAAAAAAATGCCAAAAAAATAGATTTTTGTTCCCCTCTTACAAATTCTAATGGGAATGAATTTGCTAAAGTAGTTTTCCTAATAAATGGAAGCAAAATACCTCAAATCACTGGAGATATAGGGTATCACAAGGGCACTATAATGCTTTCTACGAATAGATACCTTGGCGAGGTGACTCTAAACCCCACACTGAAGCAAGTCACCTCCTATTACTTCAGCCAAGCCAGTGGACTTTACTACTCTTCAAGTGATAATGAGACAAAGCCAAATTACAGCGAGAATTATGTGTTTTGTGACCATGAAAGTCTATCTTTCCTTTTTAAATTCAAATATGAGAAACCCTCGCTATTAAGCTTAGCAACATACGTGTATTTAAACAAGAGGAATGCTCTATATAAATCCCTGACGGATGATGCTATTGAAGTACATTTGTTTACTAGTAGTCTATCAATTCCAAATAATCTTACGTACATTGTGTGGTTTATACCGAACCAGCATCCATCCTTACAATGTCATTGGAAATTTATTTTAGGAATCTTTGGTGCGAGACAGTCTTACCTCGTTCAGCTCAGCACGTATACTTATAATGACTCTGTAGAAAATGCAGAAACCTTCCTTCCTGGAACTGTATTGCCATTTGATGTGAAGAGATACAAAGGCTTTGTAGCCAAGGTGAATTTTACAAGAAGTGGGGTAAAGCCTGTTACTCTAAAAACACAATTTGCAATGCAAGCCAGCAAAGTATTAGAAACTTCCATTAATTGTCAGAAGTTTCCTTGTGAATTACTGGAATTTCATATTAGCAAACCAAAGTCTACTGATTCTATAATAACCACAAGAGGAAAGCAGTTGACATTGTATTTATCCATGATGTTGAACTGTGTGGCATCACACTCAACAACTATAACATGGAAAATATATAGCATCTACAGCAAGAATTCAGTACCAGACTGGAATAACTACTTAAATGTTCCTGAGATATTTCCAATGAATCAGACTACATTGGTCATACCAAAGAATTCCCTCAACGTTGGATTCTATCTGTTTCGTGTCTCCACTGATATTCCTCCGGACGATGACGACATAGAAAATAGGCGCAGCAATTCAGATACTGTTATTGTTGAAGTTCGAGAAAGTGAACTTGTCGCAGTCATCTCAGGTGGATCTTTTAGAACAGTTGCTTTTAGGAGTGCATGGATTCTAAACGGGAACAGTTCTTCAGATCCGGACGTACCAGATGATCTAGATGACCTATCATTTCTATGGTATTGTACGAGAAATATAGACGACTACAATGACATGAAACTAAGCAATAATTCAAGCTGTCACCCAGCTCAGAAAGACCTTACATGGCTAAACCCTTTTGATGCCACTCAGACTGTTGATGCTGAGCAACTTCAAGGGGGCAGAAGTTATCACTTTCGCTTGCTTGTTGAGAAATACAAGAGAAGCAGCTATTTTACCCAGACTGTTTTTGTTCAAAGTGGTTCTCCACCCCTTCTGACTTTGGAATGTATTGAGAATTGCTTTACAAAATTTATTCCAACCGAACGATTCTCATTATCGGGAAAATGTACAGATTGTAGCGCAAGCAGTTGGCCAGAATATCAATGGTCCCTGTTTCAGGGAACCACTGAATTGGACTTTGATTGGGCCGCTAAAACTACAACTGGAAGGTTTGCTCCCTACATGTCTATAATGCCCCTAACATTTTTAAAAAATGTTGACAGGTGGTACACTCTAGTTTTAAAAGTCACAACCTGGTCTGGGGCACAATCAACAAGTAAATACTCATTTTACGTCAATGCTCCCCCAGAAGCCGGAAGATGTTTCATAAAACCAACCACAGGGGTTGCATTGGAAACTAAATTTATTATAGGCTGTAGTGGATTCAAAGACCAAAATCAGCCGCTTATGTATAAAGTCTTCGCAGCTGCAGATAAGAACAGCAACATAAGTTCTCTGCGGGACAATCCACTCGGAGTAATTGTTTATCATGGATACGAATCAACAACACCACCAATTTTTCTTCCTGTTGGAGAGAAAAGCCAAGATTATAAATTAAAATTATATGTTCAAGTATACGATGCTCTCTCTGCTTACACAGAAATATCATTGTCTGCAACAGTTTCCGAATTTCAGGACGGAAAACCAAAAGAGACAATCCTTGAAAATTTAAATGCAATGGTAAATGGATCCAACTCATTAATGAATAATTTAATTAAAACAGGAGATTTTATCAATTCAGGGCATCTTATATACACGGTAACATCCAATCTGAACAACTTTAAGACCACGGAAATGACGTACTCTCTGAAAGAGGAGAGAACTCAGCTACGAGAACATCTTTTGAACGTGTCGTCTAGTTTAACAGTCACAGACATTATGGGTGCGAATCAGGTAATTACCTGCATTGCCGAACTCACTAAAGATGTTAAAGAAGTGAATCTCCACTCCCAGCAGCTGGCGGTAAGAAAGCTAAGTGAAGTGGCCAGTAGCTTAGCTACACAAAGACAAGAACCACTCGGTTCTGCTGAAAAGGAACGTCTGAGCAGTGGCATTGTAACATCATTATCCAGTGTTATGAGTGCCGCACTACTGGATATTCCTCAGTCTGAGTCAGATATCCAAGAAGAGAAAGTTGACGTACTGGAGCAGATTCTATCTGCAATGGAAATGTTGACAGAAGCCGTGTTACAAGGCAAAGTTCCTGGAGAAAACAAGACAACAATAAAAGCTGCCACCTTTAACATAAGCTTGAAGAAAGAGGAAACATTGGATCTCATAAATTCACAACTTCAATTGAGGGACGACAGTTGCCTTAGCTGTACGTTTGCTAAACTGCGCGTACCTTTATCTGATGTGCCCGCAGATGCTGTTGTGAGCACTGCTTTCTATGAATTTAAAGAAAGCCCTTTTCCATGGTTAAGAAATGGAAGAGATATTGATACAGACATAGCTGGGTACTACATGGTGGCTAGCAACAGCACGGGAGGTACTACAAATCTAATACCTGACATGGTAAATGTTGTATTGGACAGAACACACAAGTTACCTGTTTTTGACTTGGCGTTTGAAGTAAGCAATGTAACAAGGGCTGCATTTACTTTCCAACTGAATGTTACAGTGAAAGCAGAATGGTTTATCCAGTTTATTTATCCAGGAGAGATGCCTTTTGTAGTTTCACTTTATATTGGAAGTAATCTAACAAACAACACTCCAATTGCCCTCTTTAATATCCCTACAATGATAACTGGAGCTACTAAGACTGGAAATCCTAAAATGATCAGTATTCCAATTGAAATGTTACCAAAGACTGAAGCGGTAATTGACCTTTCCATTGAATTGACGACGAGTTACTCCATTACTTCTCATACAAGAGTTCAATATTCAATCTTTAATGTGGCTTGCTTGGACTTCAGTGGAGCTGAACATGAATGGAATGATGGTAACTGCCATGCAGGCCCTTTAACAGACAACACAGTAATCCACTGCGTGTGTGAAAACTTAACAAAATTACAGACGAGAGGTGAACCATTTCTAAACAACAGACACACGTTTCTTGCAGCCAGATCAATTGTTCTACCTAATCCTATTGATCTCACAAAGGTTACTCTGGAAACTCTAAAGGCAAATTTTGTGCCCCTAGTCACTGTCATTGGCATAATTGTCTTTTATGCCTTTATAAGTGTATTTGCACACATAAAAGATAAGAGAGACGTAACCGACAGACAAAATGTAATAATATTGGAGGACAATGATCCCTATGAAACTGACAGTCTCTTAGTTACCATTTACACCGGCAGTCGTTTTGGATCAGGTACAAGAGCAAATGTTTATATGAAAATCTTTGGCAAGGATGGAAATAGCCATGCACATCACTTACAATGTCACAGGCAAAGGGTTTTACAGACCAGAGGATGCGACACCTTCTTGCTGAAAACTAATCAACCTTTAGGAGACATTCATTCTATTGAGATATGGCATAAAGCGAATATGAAATCTACAAGTTGGTATCTGAGCAGAGTTCAAATTGAAGATTTACACACCAAGAAAAAATGGTTTTTCATATGTCGCACTTGGTTCGGTACCAATAAAAAGAATGCCGTCCCCCAAAAGATGTTTACCCCAATAGACATAAAGCAGCCTTTAGAGAAAAAAGACTTTTTCCTAATCAGTTCATACTACGATTTATTTCTCGGCAATTTGTTGCTGTCTGTATTTGCTCCCGATGTTCCGACAACTTCTACAAGAGCCCAAAGACTTGCTTCTCAGTTTGTGAGCTTCATCAGCGGTCTGTTTTGCAGTATGATGTACTACAACAGAAAAAATGATGAACAAGAAACATGGAACATGGAACACCTCCTCAGATCCATAGCCGTAGGAGCAGTGACCTCAATCATTACAAAAATTTTTAGATTAATAGTCGACAAATTGTTTGCTGTTGCACGAAATACGTCTTTAGACAAACAGCAGAAACTGACTGAAAATGTCTCAGAAAATGAATTATTGGATAGCAGTTCAGCACCTAGGTTCTTAGAATGTCTGTATGAGGAATATTCCACAACTGATTCCACATCTGAAGAGAAGATGAGTGAACAAGGCCAGAAAGATGCACCAGAAACAAATGGGCAAAACAGCCCATCTCACGTAGATGAGGTAAACATTACAATTGAGGAAGAGAATCTTGGAGAAATACCTAAAGGCAAAGTAAAAAGGGCCAGAAATGTCTATCTTTGTGTTGCCTGGAGCACGGTTATCTGCTTCTCAACCCTTTCTGCTGTTTTAATAGTTTTGTACGGACTCTCATACGGACATGAAATTTCAATGGAGTGGCTCATAGCTTCTGGGACGTCATTCCTCATGAGTGTTTTTATTCAGCATGTTCCTATTATATTAGCACTATCATTGATTAAATCAATACGTGCAAAATATTGTAACGATATTCCATGGGTAATAAGGAATTATGTTCCTGTGATGAATGAGCTTAAAAGTGAAGAAGAAATTAGATATATGCAGTTTAGAATAGAAACACTTCGGAGCAGCGAAGCTTACCAGCCTATAACACCTACTGAATTCCAAGTAATAACAACGGCTTGGGACTGCAATGTGTGAGGCCAGTTACTTAAAACATCTGCATGATGTTATATAAAAATTGGAAGATCCAAACCCAGAGGTTGGAAAGAGCATATATTATAGATGAGCAGGTGGGCCCAAAAACTCATGGAACCCGTAGTAGGAGGGATTAGGTTGCAAAGTCAGTGCAGTCTGGTATATTTCATAGACTTTAACTTTTTCGCATATAACTGGACCCCTACTGGGATATAACTGGTTACATCTTTAGATTATTGTGGTGCATGCTACAAAAAGGAGGGTCAGTTTTTTGATTCTATTTTCTATTCCTGCTCATCACTAACTGATATACCAAGAGTAGGTTGAACCAAAAACAGTAGAACCCGCAGGTGGAGAGTTTGCTTTAAACACATTTTGTACTTGGCGGGTTCGGGAGGGTGGTGGGCCCAGACTGCACAATGTCAGGGCAGTCTGGAATATGACCCTATTCCTTAGCATTTAACTTTTTTGCACATACTTGGACCCCTACCATGATGTAACTGAGGTTTAGGTTCTTACTGATCAGAAAACTGGTGGCATGTTTAGATTATTGTGGTGCATGCTACAAAAAAGATGGTTTAGGGTCAGTTTGTGGTTCAATTTTTTTATTCCTGCTCATTAGTAGCTGAGATACCAACATTCAGTTTCCAACCATAATGCCTACTGGACTACAAGTAATTAGAAATGCACAGAACATTGCAATGTATTAGAAGAAATTTCACACAAAAAATAGAAGCTTTACACTTAGAGTTTGGAGAGAGTCTAGATTTATTGATGAGTAGGTTGAACCAAAAACCATAGAACCACCAGGTGGAGAGTTTGCTTTAAATATATTTTACACTTGGCGGGTTCGGGAGGGTGGTGGGCCCAGACTGCACAATGTCAGTGCAGTCTGGAATATGACCCTATTCCTTAGCCTTTAACTTTTGCACATACTTGGACCTCTACTATGATGTAACTGAGGTTCAGGTTCGTACTGATCAGAAAACTGGTGGCATGTTTAGATTATCGTGGTGTGTGCTACAAAAAACATGGTTTAGGGTCAGTTTTTGGTTAAATTTTTTTATTCCTGCTCATCACTAGCTGAGATACCAACATTCAGTTTCCAACCATAATGCCTACTGGACTACAAGTAATTAGCAAAGCACAGAACATTGCAATGTATTAGAAAAAATATTCACACTAAAAATAGAAGCTTTACACCCAGAGTTTAGAGAGAGTCTAGATTTATTGATGAGTAGGTTGAACCAAAAACCATAGAACCCGCAGGTGGAGAGTTTACTTTAAATGTATTTTGCACTTGCCGGGTTCGGGAGGGTGGTGGGCCCAGACTGCACAAAATCAGTGCAGTCTGGAATATGACCCTATTCCTTTAACTTTTTTGCACATACTTGGACCCCTACTGTGATGTAGCTGAGGTTCAGGTTTGTACTGATAAGAAAATTGGCTGCAACTTTTAGATTCTTTTGATGGTATCTAGATTATTGTGGTGCATGTTGCAAAAAATATGGTTTAGGGTCAGTTTTTGGTTATGATACCAACATTCAGTTTCCAACTATAATGCCTACTGGACTACAAGTTATTAGAACAATACAGAGCAATGCAATGTATGAGGCCAGTAAGAAAAATAAAATAGAAGACCACAGCCAGAGTTTGGAGAGAGTCTAGATTATTGATGAGCAGGTTGAAAGTAAAGCTGGCCATAGATGCAAATATCCGATCGTATGAATCGAGGATTCATACAATTTTCGGATTGTGTGTGGAGAGTCCCGACCTTTTTCGTCTGACGGAGATCGGTCGTTTGGTCGGACAGGTTAGAAAATATTTTTATTGTCGGCTGCCGATAATATCTCTGCGTGTATTGCCGATCGCACGATTTTCAGGGGCAGAACATCGGCTGATCTGTTCTTTAACTACCTTATTTGATCTGAATGGTAAGAATTTGATCTGAATGTTTAGTGGTGGGTCGGGAGATGGGAAAGTCCGATCGTACGTTGATTCGTACGATCGGATCTTTGCGTCTGTGGCCAGCTTAAGTACAGTTGGTATATTGTCCTATTGTATACTAAGTTACATTCAAGTTGCAACTCTTCGATTATTTTGCTGCATAATGAAAAAACTTGGTTTAGAGTTGGGTTTATGTTAAATTAGAGTGATGGAAGAGTATATCATAGGTGTAGAATAAACCATAGCATGCACACCAGCTAGTATGCATTATGAACACTGGCAATTGTTAGATAAGTGTCTAATTATAGTCAGAAACAGTTTAGGGCAGATTTATCAAAATATGATTTTAGAGCTTAATAAATAAAAACTCACCCATGTTCTATTTATTTCTATGGGATTTTTAGAATTGTATTTATCACTGGATGAAAGTTAAAACTCACCTTTTGATAAATTCGGTTCTAAAAATTTGATGGCATTTGGAATTAGTTCTATCCAATAATCTGGACCCTGGAACCTGCACCCTGCTTGCATCCGTCAAGACACGACTGTCGGATGTGAATGCCGCTCGCTGCATCTTCATCCGACAGTCGTGTCAGATACATGCAGTGAGAAGGTCTGACATTTCTATTACTTGCCTTATATTCACCAAATCTGTCTCCTCGCATGCGCTTCCTCTCAGTGGTTCGGATCTCAAGAAGACGCATCTTGTAGTTCTAGCCTGTAAGACCCTGCATTAATCACACCTCAGACCTGTCAGTGCCCATATTGGTTACCTGTTCACACGTCAGACAGAATGTAGAAACAGAACTGACACCGTGTCACTGTGCATATGAAACGCTTTGGGTATTCCCGAAATAGCACAAAATTTCCTCATGAGGCAACTTTGGGTGAATTCGGAAAAGAAGTGATCCGAATGCCATCCTGCCGGCAGTTCACATTCATGCTGGTGGGAAGGCTTGTCGGGTGATTAGTCGACCGAAGAAGAGGAGATTTGTCGCTGGGTGACTAATCTCCAACACCCATAGTGCAATGTTTTATGTGTTATAACAGTTTTGCTAATGTAAGTTGGGAGGTAATATATTTTATAGCTGGAAATGCAGTACCATGCATTTAAATGTATATAAAGCTTACGATATGCATTATAAAACCACCATCCATAAAACCACATCTTCAAATAAAACCTCTTCTCTTCTGAGAAAAAAAGAGGAAATAATTGCCCTAATAATAACAATAATCACTTTAATTTAATGTATATAAATATGTGTGTAGGGAACTGATAAACACAATCCCCTATAGTTTGGCCATTTAAGGCCCCCTTAGTTATACAAGCGCTAGACTCCTTTTACTGGGTCAAAACATGATGTCAATTATCCCAAGTTAAACCACTTATGGCACTATGTCCTAATATAAATGCTGACAAATACAAGAGATCCTCTGCACTCAACCCATTAACAATATATTTAAGACATTGAGAAATGTTGTGCATACAGCTACTAAAATGCCTTACCCTTTAAACAAAACAGGGATTGTTTGTCCATATATTGCAATAGATTTAAACTGACCAATCCACGGTCTGGCCAGTCCTACACTCAATTTTCATCTGATTCATTAAGAATTCTAGTACTTCATTATACATTTTACACAGGGACTACATTTTACCTGCAACTTACTTGCTGCTTTCAAGGTTAAAATTCCCAAACTTGGCTGCCCTTTTATTGGCCTTTTATAAAAGCTGAGCACACATGTGTCTCCATACCTGAGCAGGCTGGAAGGGAGAAGTTGAACCTAGATAGGTCAGGTCTAGCCAATGATATGTTATTCTCCTTTATAGGTCACTCTAGGGGGTATATTTATCAAAGAGTGAAGTTAGAGATTGCAACAGTCCTCTAGAGTGAAATTCCGCAACTCTCCATTCATTTTTTATGGGATTTTATAAGGCGTATTTATCAAAGGGTGAACTTTCACCTATTAGTAAATACTCTTTTTTATTGAAATAATGAGAAAAATTCAGATTTTAGTAAATAGTCCTCTAAAGGTGGCCATACATGGACCAATAAAAGCTGGCGACAGACAGACTGCAGCTTATTGGCCCGTGTGGGGGTCCCTCCAACGGGCTTCCTTGATTGATATCTGGCTGAAAGTCAGCCAGATGTCAATCGGGCAGGGTAAAACTACCGTTGCATCGCGGACTGCATTTGTTCGTCAATGCGGTCCCACAATCCAACCACCCGTATATCATACATTATGATCTGATCGGATCAGCCAAATATCATCCACCTCAAGGTGGGCATATCGGGAAGAGATCTGCTTGTTTGGCGATTTTGCCACCGTAAGTATCAGAGTTCGCTCTGTTTAGAGAAAAGGCTGAAAGCTGGGTGTACCTCCATACAAGCTGTGTTCTCTCTCTCACACTGACCAATGGTACTTGTGAGTATATCTACTGCTGTTACATGTTCCTGCTTATCTATGACTGAACGCCTATGTGGATCATATTGTTCTTTAATAAATCAGTTCTATGGTAAAGTTGCAAGAACCACTGGTGCCCAATTGTTGTCCAGTGCATACAGTTATAGTTGCACAACACCCTGCCTCCACACTGTTGCAAGGATTCACCCCTTGAGGAATATAGGTCTCATTTGGAGCATTGGGGTAAAGTTATCAGTTTGAGAAACTGTTCCACTCCACTTTACTACAGCTTTATCCAGGGCCGCCATCAGAAATTGAGGGGCCAGTACAAGATTTTCTGGGCCCCCTGGTCCCCTCTCATACCTCTCAACACTTTGGAAATAAAGAGAGGGACAAAAATGTTGGCGCGCACAGCGCGGCAAACTTTTTTGGACCACGCCTATTTTTGTGGCCACACCCCCTAATTACCATGTTCATTTGGCAGGTTATGAAAGTATGAAAATGTTTGTGTTTTTTTCAGTTATTAAAGTTTTGCTAATGAAGGTGAATTTCCCTTTAAGCTGTGAGTCTTTTTTTCCCAAGGGACCTGTTATCTTATATTGCTACAATTACTTATTTGCTTACCTCAAAATTGTTACAAAAGTATCTTATCTTCTGCTATGGCTGTTCTGGGCTCTCTGCCAAAAGCCAATTAAGTTAAAAACTTTGTTTCTTTTCCTGGCTGTTCAGTGTAGAGAAAAACTGGACTTTTCAGTACAATTTGAGGGACTGCGGGTTGAGCTGTCAAAAGAGGGACTGTCCCTCTAAAAACGGGACAATTGGGAGGTATGCCCACCCACCACGGCCCAGCCCCCAATCCCCACCTCACACCACAGTAAAAAGGCCACACAGACATCGCGCTAAAAACAGTAAAGCCCCCTCACACACAAGTTGTAGAAAGCCATTGGTGGTTAGGACCCCATTATAAGTTATAAAAAAACATTAGTGGCCTGGGTTCCACATAAAACTTTTTTTTAAAAATGGTGGTCAGGGCCCCCAATAAAAGTAAACATTAGTGGTCAGAGTCTTCAGCGTTTCAGGTTCAGTTCGGTGGAGCGGCCCGGTTAATTGCAGTGCAGCAAAGCCAGGCCCCCCTTTGGGCACAGTACAGATGTACCCCCTGTGTCTCACAGATGGTGGCCGTGGCCTTACATGTGCATTAAATATCATCAAGGGCACTTCTTTTCTTTTGGCTGTCAGTAGTGGCACTATGCCTCCCCCTACACTTGTTATCCTCTGTTTAGAGATCACCATGTAGTAGGGTTGCCACCTTTTGATGCCATTAAATTCTGCCTGGATTTCCTAATTTGGAAAACTGTGCAAGCAGGTTTTAACCAGACAGCCCTTCCAAAAACCAGGCTGTCCAGGTCCAAATTAAACAGCAATTGTACAATGCAGAGTTCCACCACTTCCTGGCACAGCTTTGACTTTCTGTAAAATTTTGATTTGATTTTATGAAAAATTCTGAATTACAGCATACTTGACGGCCATGGTTTTTAGACTTCTTTGATTCAACTCCTCCTCTATTGTCCAGCATTTTATCAGGACCCCCTGTAGCTAATAAAAATACAATACATATGTGAAAATATTGCTTTTTCAGCTACTGAATAATAGCAAATAATCTATTGGCAGGGATGATCCTGACCCTGCATCCTTATGCCACCACCCCCCGGAAGGGTCCTCAATGTCACCTGGAGAGCGCAGAGAGTCACTAGAATTTTGGAATTAGGAAATTTCGACTCATTTTTGCTACCCATGGTAACCAGTGGGGAGCGACCACCTGAGGTGAGTTTCTCAACTTGCCTCATTGGCACAGCTCCCCGTCTATTGGGTGTTTACTCTCAGTACAGACAGTGTGATTAGCAGTTATTGTTGTGACTAGTGATAGGTAGGGATGTAGCGAACTGTTCGCCGGCGAACTAGTTCGAGCGAACTTCGACTGTTCGCGTCCGCCGCAAGTTCGCGAACGTCGCGCGACGTTCGCCAATAGGCGTTCGCGTCAAAATCGTTCGACCATTCGATCGCTAAAATCGAACGATTTTCGTTCGAATCGAACGATCGAAGCCATTGGATTGAATGAAATCATTCGATCCAATGGCTTCGATCGTTCGATCCGAATGGAAATCGTTCGATCGAACGATTAAAATCCTTCGATCGTTCGAATCGAACGATTTTCGGATGTTCGAAGTTCGCGAACTGTTCGCATTTTTTGCCGGTGTTCGCGAACGGCGTTCGCGAACACATTGTCGGCGGTTCGCTACATCCCTAGTGATAGGCGAATCTGTCCTGTTTCACCGAAAAATTCTCAAAACTCTGGAAAAATTAGCAAAACTGCGAAAAATTTGCAAAATGCATTAAAGTCAATGGTCGTCAAAATTATTTTGAAGCGCAACAATTTTTACACGAGCACCACTTTTTACATGCATGACTTTTTTGTCCAAAGTCAATGGGTGTCAAAATAATTTTGATGCGAGAAATATTTATGGGCTTTTTTGTCCAAATGCATACAAGTCAATGGGCATCAGAATTATTTTGACACGCGACAATTTTTACAAGAGCGAATTTTTCCGCCGGCGAATTTCTGCAGCAGTTTTGCAAAAAAAGTCAGAGGGGGCGGAAATTCGCCACAAATGCATGCCTGTTGAATAATTTTGCCCATCACTAGTTGTGACTATTAAAAGAACAGTAATTAAAAAAAAACAAAGTGTTTCAAAGTAATAAAAATATAATATAGTGTTCCCCTGCACTGATACAACACAGCAGATAGCAGATACGCTCTATAGAACATCATGGTGTTATCTGTTATCCACTATTTAACCTGTGCCATATAGCCGTTTTTTCAATTTCCACCATTGCTACACAGCAGCTTATTTATATGAACTATAATAGTGTTTCTGACGCGAAAACACCAGTTTTACCAGTGCAGGGCAACACTACATGATATTTTCATTTGGGACATAGATAGAAGTAAATGAATGTCCCTAACTAATTGTGTTTTAGAAAAAAAGATGCTTCCAGCATTTTTAAATATTGCTATTTATTATAAGTTATATATGGTATTCTGATCAGTCTCTTAATTGTTCATTTTATGAAGTGAATATGAAAATACAGCATAAAAAAACAATATGACCAGCGATAAATCATTAGTACCTGTACTACGATATACCAATTTTATGATCATAACTTTGTAACTAAAAACCCCTTTTGTATGTTTAAAACTGACCAGATCAGTTGCACTTCCATTGTATTTTATTTATATTTTATGTAGCCTTGAAGGTATCAGCCTGTTAGGGGGTTATTTATTATGCTCCGAATATGCACATTTCAAATAACTCATCGTTTTTGGACTAAAAAAAAAAAACGAAGAATTTTTCAGAATTTATTAAAGCTTGATGGTCTTAAAAGTCAGACTCTGAAAATCCGGCATCTCAAAGCTCTCAAGTCCTGTATAAGTCAATTGGGAAGGTCCCAGTGTCTGCGCTGCTGTTCGTACTGATATCCCATCATTTTCGGGGATTTTGGACCAAAAAGTTGTAAAACTCCTAGCATTTGCGGAAAAGTATGTTAGAAATACTTAGAAAAATTCAGACCTTGATAAATAACCCCCCTTAGCCTATGGAAAATATGAGGGGAGGTAAATAGTTAGAACCATCATATGGGGTTTACCGTGACGTGGTGTGGTGGCTTTGCAATTTTATGATCATAACTTTGTAGCTTAAAACCAATGCAAAATGCACCATATCACAATGCAACCAATAGACTATTTTTCCACTTTTTTTTACTGTACATATAGACCTATGTAGCGCTATAGTAAATTGAGTGCACCTAACTCTACTATGGGCTTCAATCCTATTACATATGCTCCGGATGAGACCTTAAACCTTAGGGAGTGAGCCTTCGCATCGAGGTGGAAGCAGGGTGTAGTGCAACTGTAACTGTAATCAAGGTGCAAAGAATTGGGCGCCAGTGGTTCTTATAACTTAACCAAATAACAGATTTATTGAGCACAGTATACAATCCTCAGTGGAGTGTACATAAAGCAGAGAAATGCAGGTTCATACAGTACATTGAATAAGCAGTACTCACAACACCTTTGGTCAGTATAATTCTCCTCAGAGATAGGAACAATACATGCAGCTTTGAGGAGGTACACCCAGCTTTCAGCCTTTTCCCTAAGTGGAACCTGAGGGGAATCTATCTACCCTAGGTCTGTACATTTAGTCCCTACTTCTGGGCAATGAGTACCCTGGGATCTTAATCCCACTACAATCCTCGTAGGAGCCTCAGACTGCTCAGCTAAATAAACTGACTGACTATCACTCCTAGAGTGATCTATAAATGTGAGTAGCCTATTCTTACTAGACCTGACCTGTCTAGGTTCCAACTCGAACTCTGCCTCCTGCACAGGCTAAAGCCAGCACAAGATGGACACTGAAGTCTGCCTTCAGAGCCTTTTATACTCTAGCCCAGCCCTTTGCTGGTCACTATGGGCAACAGCCAGAGTCAACAGTACCCCTCCCAACTGTATTTTAGGACCCATTTAGGTGGCCATAACATGGAGGGACTGCCTGCACAAAAATACTAGGGGTGGCTATTTACACATCCCTACACCTATAACATAGTAATTATAATTAAACTAGGAGAACTAAAGCATAACTAAAGAAGTAGCTAGAAATGTTGTACTTTATGTTTTAGGCTTCTGTACCAGCCCAAGGCAACCACGGCCCTTTAGCAGTAAAGATCTGTGTCTCCAAAGATGCCCCAGTAGCTCCCCATCTTCTTTTCTGCTGATTCGCTGCACATGCTCTGTGCTGCTGTCACTTACTGAGCTTAGGGACCCACTCACAATATACAGTACACATAGATAAAATGTTACAATATAAGGCTGATTAGTAATTATACAGATAATTACTACATGGCAGCACAGAAACCAGTGCAATTAGCATCAGAATTTAATAATCAGCCCTGTAGCATCATCTTATATTACAGACAAACTTCATTTCAAGAGCCACCATTCATTCCATGCCCCAAAAAGAGCCTGTCTTCCTGCTAGCTATAGGAAGAGGGTGAGTTTTTTGCTTGGGTGGGCTGAGTCTAGTGTTACATCAGCAGTTTCTTCAACGGCGATTTTTCACTGGCAGAGAAACAGCTGCTTCAGTCCCTTGGTTTTTTTTGTGTCATTTATGGGATATCTTATGTATAATACAAATACAGAGGGTCCTTTTTTACTGCAGTTTCAAAGTAATACATTATAATAATAGATGAGGTTGAAAAAAAACTTGCATTCAACCATCAACTCAAAATGTGTGTGTAAGTAAAAGTAGCTGAACTGATCTGCTAACTGACCCAGAGGAAGGGGGGAATACATTAAACACATGTATGCTACAGTCTGATACAAATAAAGGCAGCACTCCAGTAGGAATGAATGGCATATTTATTTGGTAGGCAGTTTAAGTTGTAAGGCCTTTAACCCCTTAAAGGGGTGGTTAGTATGTTATAGAATGGCCTATTTGTGGTGTTTATACAAATGGCCTGTAGATGTCACTGTGCTCATACTTATAATGTGTATACTTCCTGAAAGCTTAAAAGTGAAAGTGACAGCTTACTGTTGTGTAATGCCTGCATGACTCTGCTAATAAAGCACTGTTATACTCTCCTCATCCTATCCAAAACATAACACTATTCTAAGCAACTTTATTTATTATTAGGTTTTTAATTATTTGCATTTTCCTTCTGACTCTTTCCAGATTTCAAATGGCAGTCATTGACCCTTTCTAAAAACAAATGCTCTGTAGGTTACACATTTATTGTTATTGCTAATTCATATTTCCATTCAGGTCCTCTATTGTTCATATTCCTGCCTCATTAAAATCAATGCATGGTTGCTAGGGTAAATTGGACCCTAGTGACTAAATTGCTGACATTGCAAACTGGAGAGCTGCTGAATAAAAAGCTAAATGACTCAAAAACCACAAAGAATAAAAAATTAAAACCTATTGCAAACAAATACCACCCTCTACGTCATACTACAATATAACCCAAATGTAGCAATCTTAATGGTTCCATAGAACTACTCAGGTAGGTGTTGTCTGAAACTGTCACTGTCATCTGAAAGTGTCATCTGGTCACAATGGCACAATAATGACTGCATCACACCTGCACACTTTCTTCCAGTTTCAGCTAACACCTACCTGAATAGTTCAATGGAACTACCATTGGCCTTTTATGGTATTTATTTTTTGTGCCAATAACCCCTTCTAAAACAAGCTAGCCAGGATGAGTTCATATGCAATTATTAAACAATCCCCACATACCAGACAAGCAGGTGGAGGGATAAGATGCTGCTTTGTCTCTTGTTTCTTGGTCCTGATCCCCTGAACAAACAACCATCCATTGAAGAGATGAATTGGGAAGAGTTTTCATTATCCTGGCCATGAGCATGGGTTTTGTTTAAATAGTACTGCCCCTCTCCTTCTCCCATAGGTATGTCAACCCAGTCTGCCCCAGTAGCTGGACTCTCTGTCCTTCCTTTTCCTGGGTTTTCTTTCCCATTCTTAGACAGGGTTGGGGCTTGGACCAGACAAGGATCCAGTTGGAGAGTTTCCACACTGGATTGATGACTATGGCCAGTTTAAGTGGGTTGAAGTCATTGTAGCTACTAGGGGAAGCTCTTATCAATCAGTATATTAGGGAAAACATTTTCAGCTCTTTCAGTACTGTTCCTGGGGAAAAAAACCCGGGGAGTATTTGTAAATGGTAATGGGCCAGTGTTTTTTTGTAAGTACCGGTAGTCTAAACTCTGGAAGTGGAAGGGGTAGTTGTTTAGAGTTTAGTTACCTACCTGAAGGAGTGGAGACAAGCAGCTCTGACCATCAAAAGTTAAATTATCTAACTAAGCAGTGAGTAGAAATTAAAGGTTTTATCTGTCACAATTTTATTCTAAAACAGAGTTCCATTCCACCAAGAAGAGACACCAGATAGACTTTTCTGTTGCATAGATAATGCTGGACAGAGCCATCGGTCACCCCAAACAAAATGGAAACTATACCCTGGCACACTCCAAGTGGGTGGGGGTTGAAAACTGTCTTGCATGGAAGTGAGAGGAGAGTTTTAGGGCATATTGCAGAATTTATGGATGGTGGACCACATGCTAGCAGTCAATGGCTGTGTCAGTCTAAGCATTTGACTTAGAGGTGGAATGAACTGAGTTTTTTACAAGTATTTTGTTGAGTAGATAAGGGTGCTAGATGCTAAATGCATAGGTTTATAACCCAATCCAAAAGTGTGACAGATGTTTATTTAATTGCAATATGGTTTCGGGGAATATCTGTCACTAAATATAATTTACTACACCATATGTCAGGTTTGCACACTCAGAGAAAAAACATTTGTCTTAGACATGAGTGGTATCACAAAAAAAATCTTTTTACTGTTTAAAAAAATCAATTTGGCAGTTACAACAATGTTTACATTGTATACATTATATATAACAATGATATACATAGCACCCAATGGTGTGTACAAGGCAGAAAGAAAGCAACAAGGAATCCCCAGTATCCCCTTGACAAAGGCCGCTGTGCCGAAACGTTGGGGTTATTCTAATTTTTTGGCAGGTGCATCCACTCCTTGTTGCTTTCTTTCTGCCTTGTACACACCATTGGGTGCTATGTATATCATTGTTATATATAATGTATACAATGTAAACATTGTTGTAACTGCCAAATTGATTTTTTTAAACAGTAAAAAGATTTTTTTGTGATACCACCCGTGTCCAAGACAAAAGTATTTGGTTACTTGATGTAGGAGTAACTTTTGGGTTTTTTTGCACCTCTAACCATACATTGACAAAGATTTTATTGATTGCCGTGCCCTCCATTTATCTGTATTTTTGTATTCACTAAATACAATTCAGTTGCACCATTTAACCCATCGTGCACTTATATGTTATCTTACTGACCTTATTTTGCCTCTATGGGGCAGTAACTCATAAAATGTCACAAATAGGCCAGAACCAAATACACGCGGTGCAATGGGGGTCACCCTGCGGGTATTGTACTGTAAAACAGTTTAGATACCTAGGTATTCACACCTGCTAAATTTATATGAATTACACTCCCATCTCACTTTCTTTGTTGTGTTCGTTACTCTTTGTTTTCTCCATGTTGACATCATGTGCAAATAACATGACATCACTACCTGCTGAGCGATCTGTCTCTTTATTTCACTTTCGCATTTTATTATCGAACAATACTTCCCCAACAATGTAAAGGTCATATACTGGGGGGGCATTAATAATTCAAGTATAAAGCAGATGCTGTGCAGGAAGAAAGAGCTGTCCTCCTCCCCATGCACCTCCTGTGCAGCAGTGGTACAGTGAACTGCTTCAATATGTAGGATCAGAGCTCCAAAAGGCATTGAAAACAATTATAACAATAAATTATCATTTATTCCTAGACGTAAGCTA
This sequence comes from Xenopus petersii, assembly GCA_038501925.1. Lineage (NCBI taxonomy): Eukaryota > Metazoa > Chordata > Amphibia > Anura > Pipidae > Xenopus > Xenopus petersii. The sequence continues at coordinate 111,643,039 of CM076677.1, forward strand.
AGACTAATACTGGGCAGAATAATGTAGCAAATAGAATAAAGTGTGAGGGAAAAATAGTCTTTACTGTACATTCAAAAAATATATAATAAGTTAGATCTAGGTCATTGGAATAGTCTACAGCAGGGAAATCCATCTAACTACAGCTCCCAGTATTCCTTAAAGATGATGTGAATTAGAGCCAGCTAATCGGCAATAGCTTGGATATCACTGGCATACAGGAAGGATCACAGTTACTGCTGGCAAAGGATGCTGGGAGTTGTTGATACAGACAGTGGGACTTTCTGTCCCGAACCAGAGGGCATTGCCTTAAAGGCTCTTGCTTTTTAAGAGTATGCTAAAAGATTCAATACATATATGTACATATGGATATACTTAGTGGAGGAAAATTGTGCTTAAAGGAGAACTAAAGCCTAACTCAAGAAGTAGGCTAGAAATGTTGTACATTATGTTTTGGGCTTCTGTACCAGCCCAAGGCAACCACAGCCCTTTAGCAGTAAAGATCTGTGTCTCCAAAGATGCCCCAGTAGCTCCCCATCTTCTTTTCTGCTGATTCACTGACATGTGCTGTGCTGCTGTCACTTACTGAGCTTAGGAACAAATAATTACTACATGGCAGCACAGAAACCAGTGCAATTAGCATCAGAATTTAATAATCAGCCCTGTAGCATCATCTTATATTACAGACAAACCTCATTTTCTGCTGGATAATTTGCGACGACCCCTAAGCTTAGCTTCTCACCAGCTGCTCAGAGCCCACTGAGCATGTGAGTGTCACAGACACTTTCCAAGATGGTGACCCCCTGTGACAAGTTTGAAGTCCTGGATCATTGCTGCTATTGTGAAGCTGAAACTTTAGGCTGGTGCAATAAGTTAAGTATATAAAATATGAAAATTTTTAAACATATACATTTTTAGGGTTTAGTTCTCTTTGAGTGATAAGCTCTAGCTTCACAGGTTATTGCAGAATAGAAAGGGAAAAGCATGGATAATGATGCCTAATGATGTGCATGATATATTTTGTATTTAAAGGAGAACTCAACCCCCCCACTAATAAAAACCCCTACATAGTACCCTACATAGTCCCCCCTCCCTGCTCCTCCCCCCCCCCCGCAGAGGTGATAACACCTATAAGTGCCCCTAATCCTTTACTCGCCTATAGGTGCAGAGTAAGCACAGCGGAGCTCATGGGCGCCATTTTACAGTTCTTTGGATTTCTTCGGGAAATGAACTCCATATTGACATATGCTCAGATGGAGCAGTCTTTCTGTCGTAGAAAATGCGCCAAAACTAGAGGAAATTGACAAAGAGAAGGAAGAAATCCGAAGAGCCGGATGATGACGCCCAGGAGCTCCGCTGCGTTTATTCTGCAGGTGAGTAAAGGATTGAGGGCACTTATAGGTATTATCACCTATCCGGCGAGCAGGGAGGGGGGAACTATGTAGGGTACTAGGGATGGGTTTTTATTAGTGGGGGGTTGAGTTCTCCTTTAAGGAATGAACCGACACCAATGTTTAAAAGGTGGCATTGTTGTGTAACATAGGAATGTGGCATGTAACTGCGATGGTCTGGTGCTGATCATGCACTCTTCAGCAATCTGCCTTTATGTTCCCCCAGTAAAGTTCCACTTATAGAGGAAGGTGGTAAGTACCCAACAGAGATGGGAGTGGTGGCCTGTAGTGGTGGCGGGTACTACATTTGCAGCACTGACTGCACATAATCAAGTAGCCATAGGAATAAAATGTGGGAGATTGTAGAACAGTGATTGTAGGCATACTCCCCAGTTTAATAGCACCACTATAACAAATGGGTAGCAGCAGTCATGTTGTGATAGCACCAATGTTAGCCTGACACAGGGCCAAGGAAATGGGGGCCGCACCACTTATAGACAGAATAACACATATTGTACCTTTCAACAAGCAAAGCTTAGAGTCCTGCTGAATTTTGTTTTTTCCTACAGCACCCAAACTCAAGGACTGGCATTCACATGATATAGATTTGGCTCAATTCTTATCTTTTCATACATATTGTGATATGGCAAAATGAGTACAGACCAAGGAATATGTCATTGAAGCCCCGAATAAATGTTTCCCAAATTCCAGAGGAATTTTCCAAGCCTGCCCGTTCTACATCACACGGCTGGAGAGGTTCCATTGTTAATGTGAATATTGTGCTGCATTCAAAACATAAACAGTCCTGAGCAATGACACGGGAACAAGTGGGATGGAATGTATAATGCATAATACGCTCACAGGAGCTGACAGTTATTGGCTGGTGGTTATGAGAGATCTAGATGCAGTACTAGTAGGAGCTCGTGATCCCTCTGAGATCGGGGTTCAGTGGTGCTCCCTCTGCATGATTCTAGAAGCCATTGTCCCATTGCATGGAATGTCTGTCTACCGAGTGGAGAGCTGGTTATTGAGGAGCCCACTAAAATGTTCAAATTTCTCCTCTGTCTCTGTGCTGTACGATCCTCCTGCAAGCAAAAGGCAAGAACATTTTATTTGTATCATGTGCAGCCAACAGTGTGTCTTAACATAACCTCTGTTTATAAACTCCACAAGTGTTATTCCCTTTGTGTGCTGTCCATCATTATATTTGCCCTCTAGCACAACCTCATTTTAAATTTCTCGGATAGCTCTATAAGGCTGGATATAACTGTAGAAGCTTAAAGGAATAGTAACGCTAAAAATGCAAGTGTTTTAAAGGAATGACAATATAATGTACTGTTGCCCTGCAGTGGTAAAAGCTGTGTATTTGCTTTAGAAACACAACTATAGTTTATATAAACAAGTTGCTGTGTAGCCATGGGGGCAGCCATTCAAGCACAGGCTATACAGTTGATAACAGATACTTTCTGAATAATCCCATTGTATACTACTGTTATAGCTTTGAATGGCTGCCCCCATGGCTACACAGAAGTTTAGTTGTGCTTCTGAAGCAAACCTACCTAGCAAACTCAGTGCAGCACAACAGTACATTATATTTGCATACTTTAAAACACTTAAATTTTTTGGTGTTACTGTTCCTTTAAGATACTAAGGGAGGAAGCATCTCCTGATGGTTTCCTGCTCAGTTCTATTGCTCAGTGTCATAGGGCCAATGTGAGCAGAGACGCATCAGGAGAAACTTCCTGCATTAGTAACCTATACTTCTGACGTTCTGTACATACACATTCATGATATTAGCAGGGATTGACTGCTAATATCATTAAAACTAATAAAAAAATAATGTAAATTGCAAAAGTGCTGACGATGATACAGACCAGTTTTACATTAAGCTGTGCCAGAGAGTACAGGACACAGAATGGGTTATGCTCCCAATGACTCTTTACATACAACCCTGTGTGGGCGCATTGAAGGGTTATGTGCGACTCACCTATATGACAGTTGTACATCCAGATTCGGTGTCCGTCATAACGACAGCGGCACTTCATGATGTTATTTGTATAGTCTGACTCTGCCACCTCCTGGTTTGGATTGACAACAACCTGTAGGCAGCAGAACATGGGATAACAATAAAGATGAATGTGTCATTGTATGTGTGTGTAAAGCTTGCAACAGAATATGTTGGTGAATCACTTTGGGTCAGTACTACTTTCACCCCCATAGCACATACAAGGGTATGGAGTAACAGTCTGTTGAAACCAAAGAGGAAATCACAGACAGACTTAAATAACCTACTCTACAAGAATTGCTGGTTGATAGAGAGCTGACAGAATACGAGGCTGTGTATAATACCCTTCAGCAAAGTAGAGCAAGGCCACAGAAATACCCACATGCCTGTGAGTGTGTTTGCAATACAGAGTGTTAAGTGTAAACCAATAAATTGGCCACTAGTTGGTGCAAGAAGGTAATAGAAGTGTGGATGCAGTATAGCCCCCCATCACTATGGTGAGTCTAGAAGTATAAATACTGGACCACACCAGTGTCGGAGTGTGGATACCAGGAAAACTCCCGGTGGGCTCAGGCCCAGAAGGCATATTTCATGTGCCAGAGCTGCCTAATGTACAAAGTAAGGATGGGACATTCACCAATCTCCAGCATATAGATTGAATACACACACACACATATATATATATATATATATATATATATATATATATATATAGAAAAATTCTTGCCGTCACTGCACTCACCACTCATCAGCATCGAGGCTGGGTGCTAACCAGAAAATTATAAAGTTCAGCAAATGAAAGCACTCACAGCTCCATCATCGATTTAGAATTTAAAAGGTTTCTTTATTAAACCCACATAAGATCAAAGCGTTTCAACCCCCACAGGGCCGTCATCAGGATAGTGCAATCAAGTGAAACACCCATTTTAACTAGTGATAATCCAATCAGTGATGTGTGATCGTGATTACATCATCATTCATCTATTAACCCATGGTATAACAACTTTAACACCAATAAATCCATATTTTTAAAACCTCAATCATTGTCTACTCAAATTCATATCTGTTATTAAAAAAACACAATTCATTATATAAGTATCAATATAAATACGAGCCTATTAAATACAGCAGTTCAGATAATAAATTAACTAGACATATAATAGACTGGGAGTTAATATCTCAAAAGTGATTAAATACAATTAAAAGTAATTAAAACGTGAAAAACCATTTCATAAAAAACATTTCATTATAAGATGAGATAGATAGGGGAACTCAATCCCACTTGTGATCTCTCAATTAAAACCCCAGTATCAACCGTGAGATATTCTTATATAGTACACTGTGCATAATTTCTGCTGTGCAGTGTTCAAAAAGTGCCATGTGCCCACATCGAATCATAATACATCATATGGCATCATCTGGAAATCCAGATAATTCGCCAAATAAATTCACACAATCACATTAAAAAAGTCTTCTCGACTCAATAATCCTTAATTATTCAAACATTTAGGAGAGATCATTTTCAAATTTACGGAGATTCTGAGATTCATAGCTATATCCCAGGATTATAATTACTACAACGGATGTAGATTACAGCAGATTACTTGTATTTTCATATTTATCAGGGCCAGCGTTATCAGTAGCATGGGAGGCATAAAGGCCATCTTACAGGAAGCATGATAGAGACTGCATCTCATTCAACCCCTTAGGGGAAATAGTATCCAGAGTTCCTATCCATCTAGCTTCCTTCTGTAGTAGGATTTTACCCCTATCGCCCCCTCTTCTGGGGGGTGGGACACAGTCAATTAGCATTGCTCGCAATGCGGGTAGTGAGTGGTTGTTGGTCAAAAAATGCCTAGCGAGAGGGGTATCAGCTTTCCCAGTGCTCAAAGCCAGGCGGATCACTGATCTATGATTATTCATCCTTATTCGGAAGGATGTAATACATTTGCCTATGTAATATAGGCCACACGGGCACATAATGCAATATATTACATATTCTGACAGGCATGTCAAATTGTGACGTATCGGAATTCTCTTACCGGTGTGGGGGTGAGGAAAGGTCCCCCCTGTCATGAGGCACCCACAAGTTTTACACCCCCCACAGCGGTAGCACCCAAGTTTACCCGCCTTCAGCCAGGTTTTATTCTTATCCTTCCGCAGATCCGTCTCCATTAACATATTTTTCAGAGATCGTCCCCGCCTGTAAGCACATAACGGAGGAGGCATATCTGTAAATGGTAAATTTGTATCTAATTGTAGTATTGGCCAATGCTTTCTCATCACTGAATTCACCTGTTTGCTCACAGGCATGAAATTAGTCACAAATACCATTTTTTCATCCATTTCCACATTAGTCACCTCACCCACTTGTCCAGTCCCAGCATTTTTGCATGCTCTCTCGAGTTCTCCATTGAGGAAATCCCATTCATATCCCCTTGCAAGGAATCTGTCTCTCATTTCCAAGGCTTGTATTCTAGCCGTAGCCCCATCTGTGTTGACCCTGAAAACTCTTAGAAACTGAGTGTACGGAATTGATTTCAAAACTGCAGGCGGATGAAAACTATGAGCGTGCAGAACCGTATTACGGTCTGTATGCTTCCGATAAAGTGTAGTCCCCACACCTTCTGGGGTACGAAATAACCTGACATCCAAAAAATCGACTGTGTCGCTATGACAGTTAGCTGTAAATTTAACAGGAGTACATAAGGTTCAAATGGGTTACAAAGCCCTGGGCACTAATGAGGTCCCCACGCCAAATAATCAAAATATCATCGATAAATCTCCGATATAAGAGAAGATGTTGACTGAAATTAGGATAAATATACTGGTGCTCAAAAAAGTCCATATATAAGTTGGCGTAAGAGGGGGCCACATTAGAGCCCATGGCGGTCCCTGTCTTCTGTAAATAAAATGTCTGTTCGAATCGAAAATAAATACACCTTAAGACTAACTCCAATAGGGTACATAAGAAATCAATCGGTGGGTTACCACTATGTTTAGCCTCTAGTGCTCTCCTACATGCCATCACGCCTTCATCAGTGGGGATAATTGTGTATAAACTGCAGACATCTATTGTCATAAAAATAGTGTCTTCTGGCAATGTATCAATTTGTTTCAGTATTTCCAATAATGCAGCCGTATCTGCTACATAAGAATTCATGCTAGCACATAAGGGCTGCAGGTGGCTATCTAGAAAGCATGCGACATTGGAGAACAGAGATCCCCTTGCTGATATAATCGGTCGGCCGGGTGGAAAGGTGGAGTTCTTATGTATTTTCGGTAACGTGTAAATTATAGGACATTTCGGATGTTTATTCATCATATATTCACCACAATTTTCACTGATCCACCCGGCCGATAGCGCCATCTGTAAATGAACATCCAACATAGCTTTAAATCTATTGGTGGGATCTCCAGACAATCTCTCGTATACATTACCATCAGACAATTGTTGTAACAATTCCTCCCTATAATAGGATTTATCTAATAGTACCACTGCACCTCCCTTATCCGCAGGGCGTATTATCAGCTCACTATCATTTCGCAGTGAAGTGATGCCATCCCTCTCTTGTTTGGTCAAATTAGAAAAATACTTATTTGCTCCTTTTAGTATCTCTGAATTCTCCCTCTGCACTATGCCACAGTATGTCTTACTTGAGGTGGCTGTATTGGGGGGATCGAACACGCTCACTGGTCGAAATCTCTCCTTCTGTTCAAGTTTAGGTTTGTCTTTAAAATAATCACGCAATTTTAATTTGCGCTGTAATCTATACATACCAACCTCCAAATCAAAGGCATCATTCTTTGTCACTGGTACAAAAGACAAACCACGAGACAGAAGGGAAATTTCACCTGGATTCAGAGCGTGCTTACTCAAGTTAAAAATTACTGTAGGGGCTTCCTCGGAGGTCTGCCCCTGCGGTTTGCCACCCCTGCGCCTGATATGTTTTCTCCTCCTACCACTCCTAAAAAAGGAGTTTGTGGACGACCAGCCACCGGTGCTTCCTCCCGTGTGGCACATGGTAAAGACTGCTGAGGAGTATCAGGGTCAGAGTTGGCAGAATCGCCAGAGCTATCAACCGTGACTAAGTCTCTTGGCTTCCTAAATTTGCGTCTATATCTTTTAACAGTATCCGACCTCCCTATCAGCCAACCATAGACCCTCCGGTCTTTATAGTCCTGATTTACTTTTACCACCTTAGTTTGTTTAAACAAAATCAATTCCTGGTCGATATTGCTGGATATTAGTTTCCAATTTCCGTAACCAATTAGTTGTCTGGTCCGCCCTTAGGATAGATAAGGAGCGTCCCTCTATTTCATCAATTTCAGCCTTTACTTTAGCAAGTTCTCTGCCCGACTCCTCTATTACCAACAGCATAAGATCGAGGGAGCACTTATTCAATATACCGCACCAGCGGCTACAAAATTCTCCATTGGAGCGCCCAACCGTTGCTACTGATAACGCTGGCCCTGATAAATATGAAAATACAAGTAATCTGCTGTAATCTACATCCGTTGTAGTAATTATAATCCTGGGATATAGCTATGAATCTCAGAATCTCCGTAAATTTGAAAATGATCTCTCCTAAATGTTTGAATAATTAAGGATTATTGAGTCGAGAAGACTTTTTTAATGTGATTGTGTGAATTTATTTGGCGAATTATCTGGATTTCCAGATGATGCCATATGATGTATTATGATTCGATGTGGGCACATGGCACTTTTTGAACACTGCACAGCAGAAATTATGCACAGTGTACTATATAAGAATATCTCACGGTTGATACTGGGGTTTTAATTGAGAGATCACAAGTGGGATTGAGTTCCCCTATCTATCTCATCTTATAATGAAATGTTTTTTATGAAATGGTTTTTCACGTTTTAATTACTTTTAATTGTATTTAATCACTTTTGAGATATTAACTCCCAGTCTATTATATGTCTAGTTAATTTATTATCTGAACTGCTGTATTTAATAGGCTCGTATTTATATTGATACTTATATAATGAATTGTGTTTTTTTAATAACAGATATGAATTTGAGTAGACAATGATTGAGGTTTTAAAAATATGGATTTATTGGTGTTAAAGTTGGTATACCATGGGTTAATAGATGAATGATGATGTAATCACGATCACACATCACTGATTGGATTATCACTAGTTAAAATGGGTGTTTCACTTGATTGCACTATCCTGATGACGGCCCTGTGGGGGTTGAAACGCGTTGATCTTATGTGGGTTTAATAAAGAAACCTTTTAAATTCTAAATCGATGATGGAGCTGTGAGTGCTTTCATTTGCTGAACTATATATATATATATATATATATATATATACTGTATATATATATTTTTTTTTTTTTTTGAATGTCCCCTATATGTATCATATACTGTCGGGACACATGGAGTATAGCCACTACAGGATTCCTGTTAATCTCACCTGGAAAAAGTAATCCCCTGGTGCAACATCTGTGATATCAACCCACTGACAGTCAATATCGTGCCTGTAAAGGTCCCAGCAGCCCACTGTGATCCCTTGCTCCCCAAAATTAGCACAGGCGTACTGCTTCTGTATATCTGCAAGAGAAGGGAAGGAGTTACTGGCAGGGGAGGTAGAACGGCTCATCATTATGATCAATAGGAGATCACATGAGTACAGTGCTACGCAATATGTTGGCACTATATAAATACATGTTTATAAAAACTAAATAGTGGCAGGAAGCAGGGGTCACAATAAACAGGGACAGGATCGTGCTGCTTGCTGCTGCTTCTTGCTCAACAGATTTGGAATTTAAAGGAACAGTAACACCAAACAATATAATTAATTGAAATATAATATACTGTTTCCCTGCACTAGTACAATTGGTGTATTTACTTTAGAAACACTGCTATAGTTTATATAAACATGTTGTTATGTAGTCACGGTCATTCAAGCACAGGTTACATTGCAGATAACAGAATTCTGTAGAATACCATTGTATTCTATTACAGAGCTTATCTGTTATCTGCTAAGTAACCCACGCCTTTTCTCCACTTACAGATTGAATGGCTGCCCCCATGGCTACACAGTAGCCCATTTGTATAAAAAATAATAATCTTTTTATATCAAACACATAACATTTACCATTGCAGGGAAACAGTACATGATATTTTAATCACTTTAAAATGCTTTGCTTTTTTGGTGTTACCGTTCCTTTAAACTTTTTGTTTTGCTAGGGCCCTATTTACTGTAGCAATCAGAAGTGACTAGAAGATAAACTGAAGACTGTATATGTAATATAAAGATAGGTGATGTAAAAATAACATCTTTCTGATTGTTAGGCTGCATTGACATTGGCATATTTTTGTTATAGAAGGGCAGAAGATAAAGGATGTGAAGCCAATGATACGAAACTGGTCTATGCCATTATTGGCAAGCTATCCTAGACATTATCCCATGGCTGCAGTGGACCATGGAGTGGAAGTTTTAAAGAGGCATTATACCCCCTCCAGCCCCATATTAAGATTAGTGCAATAAATAATGTTTGGCTGAAAATACAGTTTGCCTCTTGTTTTTAATTAGGAATTTGTTCATCCCTGAACTAATCAAAAATCTGAAATTAAAACTAAACTCACATTCTATTTTTGGTTCATATTTGCACAATGAATACAAATGAGCAGTCTATTGAGAATACACTGTATAAACAAACCCCTCCATTTGATTTGAATACCAAAAGTGCTTACAATTTGATTTGTGAGTTTTTCATGATTACCTTTAAACCCGGGCCTTTAACATTAACCTTAGCAAAATGTGACACATACTAATTAGAAGCTTATAGTTGTGCTGTACAGAGTCCAACCAGTATGTGTGTAACAAGGTGATGGTGGGGTGTGACTGCAGGAATGGGAAACTTTCTCTGACCTGCTTCACATTCGGAATCTTCTAGGCAGAAGCTGGCTTTGTGTCCCTCTGCAATTTTGGTTCCATTCAGACTCAGCAGATCATAGTGGGTGAAAACCTCCATGCTGTGGTAATGGCTGGAAAACAGATGGGCGGGAGAATGTGAGGAACATGATGTCAGAATGATGTCATTAGTCAGCACTCGTGGTTGAAGTGACTTTAGAAAGAGAGTTGGGAGGGGTGCAGGATGGTATGGAGTAAACTCTGTTTTTCCTCCCTAATGTTCAGCTGCAGAATACTGCTGTATTTTTGCTTCGACCCAGACATACCTAAACTCTCTTCTCCGCCTCCTACGCCCTGGCTTCACCTTACCACAAACCCTTTAATGTGTAGCTACCCCACCCCTTCCCACTGCACAGACTGCCCACTGTCTTCTCTTCCTACATACAGGCATGTCTTTCACTCTCCAGTCTGGGACATTTTCTATTCCCAGTACATATAATTAGCAGGTAAGACATTCCCAGGACTTTAATATTGCATTACCTGCTATTTTAAGGGGTTGTTTTGTCTTTTGTGTTTCTATGAAGGGAATAAACTTTATATTAGAGCAGAACTAACATGGGCTTATTAAGAGAAACAGGAAGGGGGTAAAGAGTTAGACTAGTATACTGCACTACCACCTGTTCTCCCACATTCCTGTATATATCTGTTACTATTCCTCCTGCTTTTGGCAATGACTTAAAAGGCACAAATACAACAACTAAACAAACACAATATGGCCAGAAGTATCCAGACACTTGCCTGCCCAACATCTCATTCCCAAACCAAGGTTGGTCCTCCCTTTGCTACTATTAACTTTTCTGTGAAGGTCTCCACTAGATGTTGGAACATTATTGATGGGATTTGCTTCCATTCAGCCACAAAAGCATTAGTAAGGTTAGTTGCTGTTGGGCATCAGGTCTGGCTCACATTCAGCATTACAATTTATACTGCAGATGTTCAGTTGGCTTGAGGACATTTTCGGTTTACACCATTTACTTCTGATTTTAGGTACTCTTCACAATTATGTCACCTACAAAAGTTTTGAGACGACTGTAATTGTGGCCAGTATCAGAGGGGGACAGAATGCTGAATAAAGAAGTGTAATTCATAGTTTTGTGGTATGGTGTGCTGCAAACTGTCTACATTTAAATGTGGCCAAAACTAAGGAGTTAGTAGTGGATATTAGAAAGTTGACAACTGATCTTCAACCAGTCAGTGTAAATAGGGTTGTTGTAGATATGGTATAGGAATATAAATACAGTACTTGGGTATTTTTATTAATAATAGATTGGACTGGGCCAAAAACACTGAGGTACTATATAGGAAGGGCATGAGTAGGCTTTTCTTCCTATAAGGTCATTCAATGTTTGCAAGGAAATTATCACCAAAATATATCTTTTCTCCCACTTCCATCTCTGCCAACCAATTCTGTGCAGACCTTGCATTGTGAATCGGGGGGGGGCATTATTGTGCTGAAACTGGACACATCTTTCCCAAACTGATGCCACAATGTAGGATGCATGAAATTGTCATTGTACGCTGTAGCCTTAAGTGTTTTTTTTGCTTCTATTCATCCAGAAAACTCCCCATGTTACATATTTTTTGGGTTGATGTTATTTCCAGAGTCAGTTGTCAGTGTTCCCCTTTATTTTACAGGGGTGTCTGGATACTTCAAGTGATCTAGATTACCTAATAATACTAATCAATATATAGATTTGAGACGTATCTGGGATCCTTTGCCGCATCAAAATCCCTACAACTATGCAGCATCTTGTCATTTTCATTTCTTCTCCCTTGCCATATTCTATTATAATAATGAGTTTTGTGTTGGCATTTTCACCATTGGAGGGTGTATAGTGTGTTGTAGGCCATGATGCTCGAGGATTATACTTACCGGTGACAGTCGTGCCATATCCAAGCATGTCGACCAGTCTTAGGACGAAAGTCAGCCTGTCCGTTGTTGTGAATTTGGGAGCTGAAGCGAAGGAGGCGGCGGAAGCCGGTAGTAGGACTAGTGCGATCGGCAGAGGAGGCCAGACACTGCTCCTCATGGGCACACTGCAGCATGAACATTGGCCTGTCCTCTAGATATGTGGTTTGCTCCACCAGGGCAGCATTTAGCACAAGGTCTGGGGCAGCTGGAGGAAAGAAGAGCCATAACTAATAAGCCATTAAATAGTATAGAATTCATAAACTGTAATTAGCACTGTCTATAACAGAGGGTTTTACACTGATTAGCGTTTGTGCCTTACTTCTTGTGATGGTTCCCCGGATGCTCCGTCCCTGGCACCCTGTATACAGTAAATCCAATGTATTGTGAAATGTGGGAATCACTCACGACGCAAATTGCAGGTAACCTGCTGTCGTGAGTGATTCCCACATTTCACAATACATTGTAATTAGCACTGTCACATATAATTAGTCTGTCTGTCCTACAGATAAAGATGTAGCAAAATTATAAATACCAAAACTCTTTTGTGTGCCTGCCTAAAACTGCCAAAACATAAGCCAATAAAAGCTGATGACTCTGCCCCTCCAGACTGAGCTGGCAGCTTATTTGCAGGTGTATGGGGCCCTCAGGAGGTCATGCCCAATTGATATCTCGGTGAAAATCAACCTGACATTAATCAGGCTGGTTGAAAATTGCATCAGGCAAGGATTACATTGCTGCTTTGATATGGTCCTCTCCCGATGGATCTCCATTATGAACCAACACCATTGGCCATGTTGTTAGTAGAGCAATGAGATTGCTGATAGGTTCTGGTAACTGCCCGTTCATCCCTGCCTTTCTAGAACTGATGCTTCCTGAGTGTTTCAGTTCCCATCTTTATACCTTTATGGGCTGTAAAAAGGGAGTTTTGGGGTGGGATGACAATGGTTACTTCTCACCATTCTTTGTGATTTACTATGTATTTAAAAATGAGAATTTGAGGATCCTGGAAACAAAAATGACTTTATACAGATAATAGTTTGGAGAACATAATATTTCAGCGGCTGAATAAGACAAGGTAATTTAATTTTAAACAACACAGAAAGGGACGGGTGGAAATTTGGGTTAGATCACCATGAAAGAGGAGACGAGATGCTGAGTGTGTGGAAAAAGCCACTGGAAAATTTTTAAAAAGTGCATTTCACATTCAGCACAATAAAGGAATGATGAGCTTACGGAAAATAATGGTATTGGATTTCTAGCTGCCCTAGAACATATTGGGGGTGGATGTAGATAATACTGTTAGCACACACTAGAGCCACTGCCATAGACTGCCACACAACAGAGCCACTGCCAATATGTGCTTCTCTTTAATAGAGAATTAGACCAATATGTGCTTTTCTTTAATAGAGAATTAGAATTACCTAGGTTATGATTTATGAACATAAACAGCCTATAGCAAACAACCAGGAGCATAGATAACTGGCGGGGCGTATTTAGCGCTATCAGACTCAACCCTACCACTTTTAAGGCAAGCGTATGGTGAGTGATGCCTCGGTTGGACATACTTACTCTCCACACAGGACACTCCTGCAGCAAACCTTCCACCTCCTCGGGGGCAATTGATGTTGACACCATCATGCCGGCAATGTGACAGAGACATCTCTGTACCTGAGCATTTTACCCCACTCATGACAACATCATCAGCATTGACATCTCCTTGCCAGTACCAGGTCTCCTGTGTGGGAAAACAAGTGCACACAAATGTGTATTACAGCAATACTGTTTTGCCATCATGATTTAGACTGTCAAGGTTTGGGTTGTTTTCACAGGAATAAAGGCGCTTGCGCGGGGACATAATTACACTTTACAATTACATTAGAGGGCATTATAGACAAATAGCAGAGGAGAATTTTTGCATAAGGAGGATCACCGTACCAGAGGACACCCCTTCAGACTAGAAGAAAAGAACTTTCATTTGAAGCAACATAGGGGGTTCTTCAGGACAGTCAGGTTGTGGAATGCACTGCCGGGTGATGTTGTGATGGCTGATTCTGTTAATGGCTTTAAGAATGGCTTGGATGATTTCTTGAATAAGCATAATATCATAGACTTAAGGATAATATCATAGACTACTGTGATATTAAAGGAGAAGGAAAGGCATATTTACTTGGGGTGCCAAAAGTTAGGCACCCCACGTGGTTGTATATACTTACTTCACACCCCGGGCTGGTGCTCCTATCAGCAGAAAACTGCACCGGGGGGGGCACAGAGTGATTGGCTTCCTCCTTCTTCTTTAAATTTCCCAAGGCAGATGCATGCGCAGTAGAATGAAATAACTAACTTCATTAACGTTCGGAAGCTGGAAGCCAATCGATCTGTGGTGGTCACTGGGAGAACCCCAGGCCTGGGTAGCACCGGCCCGGGACGTGAGGTAAGAATATACAATCAGTTGGGGGTACCTAACTTTTGGCACCCCCAAGTAAAGAGCGCCTTTCCTTCTCCTTTAAACTCTACAAGCAGTATAAATAATGGTATGTGCAGTTTATGTGAGTGTATGGAGGGTTGGTGTGAATGTGTGTAGGTATGTGAGCAGGTTTTGATTTGGAGGGGTTGAACTTGATGGACTTTTTTCAACCCAACTTAAAGGGGAAGGAAACTTAGTCGGCGCAAACCCCCCACCCCCCCTCCCGTTTGTTGCCCACAGTAAGAAGATCACGTGGAAGAAGATGTCGTCGGTGAACTCCCTGGACTGGACCTGCGCAGAAGGGTAAGTAACAAGTTAGGGGCATGTGCCCAGCGGGACGGGTAGGCCAGGGGGGAGGAGGGAGGGTGGGCAACAAACGGGAGGGGGGGTAGGGGGTTTGCGCCGACTAGGTTTCCTTCCCCTTTAACTACAGTATGTAACTATCACCTTAAACCATGGTCAGGACACCATCCAAAAGCTAGTTCCAATGTGTTGCTGAGCAGTAGAACATCACATTTCCTTCAGGCCATAACTGCATGTTTAACAGGATTAGTCTTCCTATTTCAAAGCTGCCCTTATAGTTGTCTAGTGTTTTTCCTCTATACATATGATAAATTGATAATGGAAAACAACGTTAATGGTCAGACTGAAACCAAGGTTCAGGAGACACTGATTACAAGTAATGCTACTATGCAGAGGTACAAACCTTTTTATACTATGACTGGAGGTAAACAAGTTAGGGACCACCGTGCGGGGTTTACCTTGGTGTGGTATGGTGGCTTATCATCTTTATGATCATAACTTTGTAAATAAATACCCCTGTAAAACACATGCACTTGCAAATACACTGAATTACTTATGGGGACTAGGGAATAGGGAACTAGGGAATATGCATTGATTAATTGGCCAAATCAGTAGCACTTCCATTGTACTTGAATATATTTTAATTTAGCCTTTTGAGTGCTCCCACAACCCCCCTTTTTGTATAATGTTAATGGTCAAATAAGCTCTTTAAAACAATGAACCAGACTGATGACACTTCTGAACACTCCCACTGGTAAATTCTCTTACCTGGAAGGCATGGCTAGCGAAGCCAAGTCCCAGTTGTCGGCAAACAATCATGGCTTCCATTGTGCCCCAGGTCTCACTGCACACAGTTCCCCAATGCAGGGTTCCATTTCGTTCCATCAGAACCTCCACTCGTCCCTCAGTTGGATGACGTCCTCCACTCAGGCGTATCTAGAGGATTAGAAAACCTTTTAATTTGCCATTTGTATGTTTTAAAATAAGGACTCTTGCAGTTCAAGGCTAATGAGGTCTACATTAATTCTGTGGGATTCCATAGTAGAATTAGTACACAGTAAAGGCACAGTCTTGATGAGTGCATTGCTGACCTGGTTTTCAAATCCCATGGCTGGTACATTGCACCTCACAGCAGCGTCCTCCTCATGATTGCAGCCTTGTGAGTGGACATTGAATTTGCAGTCTATAAGTGTCTTCTCAAAGCCATTGCACTGGATCTCACTCATGTGGATTTGACCCATACCTGTAAGGAGAGCCGTGTGTAAGGTTAGCATGGTCTGTGCTCACTCTATACCAATAGTGTTCATCAGTTATTGGTGTCTATGTCCATAAACGGAAAGCTCGCAGAAAACGTTCAATAGTGCAGTAGAGCAGACAGTGCAGATTAGAGATCCCAACAGTTTAAATTGGTTCACCCAGGTTATGGAAAAATGTATGGCAAATGGTTAGGTCCGGGCCAGCACTCATTTTGCCCTAAGTGTAAATGTGAATCCTTTTTCATTACCTATGGAGTTGTCCTAGAGTAAACAAAGTTTGGCTGGATTTGGAGGAATTTATCTTGCTTAAACTAGGATTTCATATTGAATTGTCCCCGGAATTTGCTTTGTTAAATCTGGGTTCTCCAAGGGGCTCAGTAGTGGGGCGTTCTCCTGCAGATTATAATATTCTTTGTAAATTAACCTCCCTTTTTAACGCTGCCACTAAAAATATCTTTATTCTTATTTTGGTTGTTGGAAGCCACTCCATCGTTAAAAGATATTCTTTCCCAGTTAAATCTCCTATGCTGGCAGGATGTGATAAGAGTGAGAATTTTGGATCCCCACCTACAACATACTTTTCTTGAGATGTAGTCTCTGTTCTTCGATCGAGTTGATTCTCGTTATAAATCTCAAATTCTATGTATACTCCTTTTACTTAAAAGGGGACCCATCATCCAAAAAAATTATTCCAAATCCTATTTTATCATGTTAGTCAAGCAAAATTAACTTTACTTACACTGTATAAATTATTTGAATCTTGTTTCCTTTGGTCTGGGAACTCAGAATCATAGCAAGCTTGCAGGAGCCATTTTGTGGACACTGTTATTAAGACAAGCCTTGTGTCATCTCAGAATCTTGTTTGTGCACCAGAATGGGGGACCTGATGTCCATTCCCAAGCACTGGCTACACAATTAAATGGTTAAGAGAAATTGGGGAATGTAGGGAGAGCAGTGACATCTAGGAAGTGCTGAATGGAAAGCAAAAGTAATTGTCTGCCCTGCCTCTATGCCTAAGGCATAGACGAGGGGCAGACAATATTTGATTGACAGCTGAGATTTTTTAATGAGTTTTCAACAGCTATGCATGCTTTAATAAAAAAGAATTTGGATTTCATGTTTAACTTGAAAGGGACTTTTATTAAACAGCTTTTTATGTCTAGGTGACAGGTCCACTTTAATTAAACTAAGGTAAATATCTTTGTCTTAGTCTAACTAATCCTCATTTATCCACCACATTTTGTTTTATTAATATATATATATATATCTAAATGGACTCGCACTCCATAATCAAGTGAATAAATGTGTCTTTATTCTTTAATGCGTATCCGACGTTTCGGCCCACATTAGGGCCTTTTTCAAGGATCCTTGAAAAAGGCCCTAATTTGGCCGAAACGTCAGACTACAGTCCGGTAAGAGTGCATACGCTGAATACAAGTTATATATATATATATATATATATATATATATATATATATATATATATATATATATAGAAATAGAAAAGATCGCACCCGCAGGACTTATTCTTTAACAAAAATGGTTTATTGTGAGTAGATGCTCACAATAAACCATTTTTGTTAAAGAATAAGTCCTGCGGGTGCGATCTTTTCTATTTCTAATTGATGGTACCGAACCTGGACTGCACCCAGGCACGCCAGACCTCCATTTCGTGAGTGCCGGATCTCCTGCTCTATATATATATATATATATATATATATATATATATATATATATTTATTTGTTTATTTATTGTTCTCCAGTTAAGTTTAGTTATGAAAATCTCGCCTGATGAGAGATCTATGTTCTGTTACCTTGCCCCAACTGTGCTCCTACTAGAGCTTCCTTGGCGCTACCAAACCCGAGTTCCCTGCAGACCACACTGGCGGTAACCAAGTTCCACTTATCATCACAAACTGTTCCCCATTCTCCATTCTTCAGAACCTCCACACGCCCTTCTCCAATGTTTGCTCCACCCCTTAGGCGTATTAGTGGCTGCTGCAAAGGGGAAAGGCACATGGATTAGAAGTTAGCAGTGTATTTCTCATCTAGTGTGGCAGCCACTGAAAGTACTAATGGTCAAATCTCTCACTATGAATCCCTGTGCATTTAGTCGGGGCATAAAGCCTGCTAAAGGAACAGTAACGCCAAAAATTTAAAGTGTTTTAAAGTATTGACAATATGTACTGTCGCTCTGCACTGGTAAAACTGGTGGGTTTGATTCAGAAACACAACTTTAGTTTATATAAACAATCTGCTGTTTAGACATGGGGCAGCCATTCAAGCACAGGATGCACAGTAGATAACAGATAAGTTCTGAAGAATCCCATTGTATACTACAGAGCTTATTTGTTATCTGCTGTGTATCCTGTGCCTTTTCTCCTTTTTCACCTTTGAATGGCTGCCCCCATGGTTACACAGCAGCTTGTTTATATAAACTATAGTTGTGTTCATTATATTTTCATTACTTTTAACACTTACATTTTTTGATGTTATTATTCCATAAGACTACATATTTGTAGTATCAGTTTTTGGTGCTAATATCCCTTTTATAGAATCAGAGGTATTTAACATTTTAACCAAGAGGTAGATATTCTTCCCAATATGACAATAACCCACCCCCCAACCCTCACCTCTTGTCGAAATGCTTTCCTGAAGCCTGTGCCAGGACTGGGGGCAAAGGCCTGTCCAGGGGTACAGCTGACCACGACAGGGGCACCATCACTGCACGTCTGGTTGGTTTTGGGATCGGGTAAGATGACACCCCCCACCTTGCAGGAAGACAGATGGGGCTCGTTTCCTGTGCAGTTTGCAGAGAATTGCCAGTAAGTGTGCGTCCGTCGGGATGAAAATATCCTTGGAACAAAATAATTACAAAATAAGCAATGAATTAATTTTAAACTAACACTGAGGTGGCCTCTAATCACACAACCACAGTCCCTTCCCAGACACTATTATCCCACTGTTACTGTAGGCATCATCTCTCCCTACTATACCTGTTATCCCACAGTCACACTCCCTTCCCAGAAACTATTATCCCACTGTTACTATAGGCACCATCTCTCCCTACTATACCTGCTATCCCACAGCCACACTCCCTTCCCAGAGACTATTATCCCACTGCTACTATAGACACTATCTCTCCCTACTAAACCTGCTATCCCACAGCCACAATCCCTTCCCAGAGATTATTATCCCACTGCTACTATAGGCACCATATCTCCCTACTATACCTGCTATTCCACAGCCTCAGTCCCTTCCCAGAGACTATTATCCCACTGTTACTATAGGCACCATCTCTCCCTACTATACCTGCTATCCCACAGGCTCAGTCCCTTCCCAGAGACTATTATCCCACTGTTACTATAGGCACAATCTCTCCCTACTATACCTGCTATCCCACAGCCACACTCCCTTCCCAGAGGCCTTTAAAAATCTTTGCAGTCCTTAGCTGTCGGTGGGCACTTACTTGTACACCTTGGTGTTGTATTTCTTTTCTGCAGGGAAGCCAAACATGCCACACACCACTCGGCTGTTCTTGCTGCTCCACTCAGTATCGCACACTTGCCTCCAGTTACCTTGCACTTTTACTTCCACAAACCCCTCCATCACTGGCACACGTTTACGAAGGGCGGACAAAATAGCACGGATTCGCACATCCTCTACTTGTATATTTAGCCCCTGTGGAACAAGTTAGGGGCAATAAAAATAGCATATTGAGAGGCAAGAGGTTACACATTCTCATGGTTCTTACACTGTCTCACGACTTGGGGGAGCTCAGCAGCTGAGCTGTAAGTAAAGGGGATGTTATTTGAGTAATTGCATTAATTTCTCTGAATGTCTGCACTATAAACCATACTGTTTTGGTCTGATAATCAGTTCAGCAGGGGCCTGTTTCAAGGCAGCAAATGTACTAAAAGCCACTACAGAAAACAAGAGATCTCATCTTGGCATCCTAACATCACAAACTTTTGGCTGGCAACAAAATAAAAGCAAAATGCTAACATTTAATATTCCATTTGTTTGAAGTTTATAAAATCAGGGTAACTGGCAGGCTGTGGACTCCTCAGGCCAAAACTAACACATTAGCCACTGCCCCCCATGTGCAGTGAGTTATTGAAAAACACTGTGCTTTAAAAAATGTCCCTCAATGTGTCAAAAATAGAGAAAATCGGGATGAATAAAGCTGTTTTATCTGTTAGCTAATGGGATGTGGGGCATCGGGGTTAGTGCAAAGCACAAAGCACATGGGAACCGCATCCAATGAGAGGCCTTGTTCAGGTACCTGCTGTGAGTTCACAGAAATACAAACCTCTGACTGAATGCTTTTCAACAGGTCATGGAACTACAAGTTAACTTTCTGCTCTCATGTAATGGGACTATATATTTATTTTTTCTTAAAATACTCAATAATCACCAATGATACCCAATGACATTATTATACAGGTAAGTAATTAGGCTATATATTGTAGACTTATAATACCAAAGAGCCACCAATCTGTAAACGATATCCTTACTAATGGTGCTTAGTGATGTCATCAGTTATAATCAGTGCTTAGTGATGTCACACTTAGTTAGATGTTTTCTAAGTATTAAGAGAATGTGATCTTTTTTGTATCATAGGAAAACATTAGAAATCAGTCACCTTGGAGTGTCATGCATTGCCTGCCTTTCCAAAATCTCGTTCCCAAACCCAGCCTCTACTATTATGGGAAGGGTTTCCACTAGATGTTGGAACATTGTTGGTGGGATTTGCTTCCAGTCAGCCAGACACCTGGCACACAGTCGGTGTTCCAAAGCAATTCACAGGTGCTCAGTTGGGTCGAGGTCAGGGCTCAGTGAAGGCCAGGCAAGTTCTACACTCCCTTCTCAGCAAATCTATTCTGTATGGACCTTACTTTGTACATGGGGCATTATTGTGTTGAAACAAGCATGGGCCTCCCCAACCTATTGCCACAAAGTAGGAAGCACAGATTTTTCAAGAATTTCATTGTATGTTGTAGCGGCCCCTGTGTCCTTAATGATGACTGTGGCTTGAATAGCAAATTCCAGTAATTAAAAGAGGAACCCAACTACTTTTACCAAATAGTGTTCCTCTATATGGTTATAGAACCCCTCAGTGACTGCTCTTCTGAAATACGACCAATGACCAATTGAGAGAAGGGTGCCATGCGAAACACAGTCCCGTTGAACCCTCAGAAGAAACATTTTGAGATGTTCTGCAGACTTAGAACCATCTGTTTTTAACTTTCTTACCACAAATAATCTATTAATGGAATTTGGATCCCGCAGCCAT
This sequence comes from Xenopus petersii, assembly GCA_038501925.1. Classification (NCBI taxonomy): domain Eukaryota; kingdom Metazoa; phylum Chordata; class Amphibia; order Anura; family Pipidae; genus Xenopus; species Xenopus petersii. The sequence goes on from CM076677.1 coordinate 111,664,611, forward strand.
GTGTATTAGGCCTTCAGAGCTTGGGGAAAATAAGATCTTCAGCAAACCATGCAGCAACCTGTAATGTCACAACTGATTCTAGTTTGAGTATATCTGGCTACAGGAAGGTTTGTTTTTCTAATTTTATCAATGGCCATGGTCAAACCCTGGGCTCACATTTAGTTGTGGGCAGCCACGCAGTAAACACGGCCCTTTCATTCAGTAGAGACATTGAACTTGTGACCCAGACGCTTCCTAGGATATGCACGCCAGACTTTCCCAACAAAACTAGGACAGGCACGGAGCACAGCTGGGAATGGCAAACACAGGAACACTGTGTAGGGTTGGGTGGGTGAGACAACGGTGTGGTGAGCAGAGAGATGTGTGAGAAACAGGAATAAATTGCACACAGGGTGTGGGAGGATTAAGAGCAACAAGTGCAAGGGAGATACAGTATAGGCTGCATGGAAAATACAGTAGCAGGTTACTCATTTCATTTGTAAGTTGTTGCCCTTATCATTCATCTCTACCGGACTCACCTCCAGCTGTCCCGGTAACTCATTGCTGACTTTAAATCCAGGGATCCTCCGGTCGCTGCACTGTACCCCGACATCCTCACTGTGCTTGCAGTCTGTCACACCCCATCCATTGGAGCTACAGGAGGCAATGCTTCTCTCTCTTCCGTTGCAATTCACATTATCCAACCAAATACGTCCTGTGGGGGAGTCAAAAGTATATTGTATAAGGAGAGACACGACACTGACCTCATAAAACTGCCCAATACAGCCATGTTGATGTGCTATACATTGTTCCCCACAGCCACAGTCCCTTTCCAGATGCTATTATCCCGCTGCTACTATAGCCACCATCTCTCCCTACTATACCAGCTATCCCAGAGTCACACTCCCTTCCCTGAGACTATTGTCCCACTGTTACTATAGGCACCATCTCTCCCTACTATACCTGCTATCCCACAGCCACACTCCCTTCCCAGAGACTATTATCCCACTGTTACTATAAACACCATCTCTCCCTACTATACCAGCTATCCCAGAGTCACACTCCCTTCCCCGAGACTATTGTCCCACTGTTACTATAGGCACCATCTCTCCCTACTATACCTGCTATCCCACAGCCACACTCCCTTCCCAGAGACTATTATCCCACTGTTACTATAGGCACCATCTCTCCCTACTATACCTGCTATCCCACAGCCACACTCCCTTCCCAGAGACTATCATTACTCATTACTAACTGTTTTTTCATTAACTCAATTTCTTACCAACTGTATCTAATATGTTAGCCAAAATGAACAGATGGTGATGTTCTTTAAAACATATAAGCAAAATAAGCACTGTTAACATCTTCAAAACAAGATAAAAAAAGCAATTAATGTATTTCTGTTTTGAGGGTTTATGTTTCATTGAAACAAATTTAACACATTTAGGCAATGTACAACTGTTAAATTAATTGACAGTGAAAGTGTTAGTACTACCTTCTCCTTTTCCATACTTGGAACTTGGTGACCATGATACTGCGTCTTGGTAGCCCAACTCTCTACAGACTATATGGGCAGCATACATGGAGAAGTCATCATCACAGACTGTGCCCCACTCTCCTTCATAATAAACCTCCACTCTCCCCTCATTGTGCTTCCGCTTCTCCCCTGCCAGCCTGACATGGATCTGTGGCCCTGTTTTGGGCTGAGTTGGTGGGGGTTCTGGAGCTTGGGGCTCTTGATATTCTGGGTAATAGGGCCAGTGCTCATATTGTCCAAGTGAAGGCACAGAGAGCGGGAGGATGAGAAGAAAAACATGGGTCACCAGCATCTCTAAGATGGTCCTTGGTCAATGGGAGCCACCTCTAAAAGTAGAGAGATAGTGTGAAGAACATATTATAAGGCTGTGAATCATTGCAGTAAACATTCCAATTAATTACCCCCATATTAATATAATATTAGATACAGTACAGTAAAATCAGTCTTAATTTGGTGCTTGTTTATTGAGAGCGGAAGTACAAACACATACACACCTACCCAATGTCGGACTGGCCCACCGGGATACCAGGAAAACTTCCACTGGGCCCAGGTGTCAGTAGGCCCTCAAGCTGCTAAACATTTGGCCTATTTCATGGCCATTCCCTATTTATATGAGAACAAAAGGCTAAATAGATATAATAATAGATTATAGTATGTAAAGAAAAGAGACTATGAGAATAGAGGTTGAGCGAGGAGAGGAAGAATATTAATACTGAGAGTGGGCCCCTGGTCTACATATTTTTGGTGGGCCCCTGGTCTCAGGTTTTTGGGTGGGCCCCTGGTGTCCAAGTCCGACACTGCACCTACCTACCACAAGGTGAGAAGTGATAGGACTGGACTCTTATGTAACATGAAATGAGTAGAACTAGTTCTGTCTGGCTTTTCCATAGGGCTCAGTTATAACATATTATAGATAAAACCCGACAGCTCCTCATTATTAAGTTAATTGCAGAAAGCATAAGAGCATTCCTGTTCATAGAGGAGATGAAAGTACCTCACCCCAGGTTGGACACTCTCTCCCACCCCCTCCCTGTCTGCCACTCTCAGACTACTGGGGGTGATGGTGGGGGAACAACTGAATATTTCCATAGTGAGGTCATTGCGACTATGTTAACAGCAGTGCAAGGGGATATCCCGATGCTGACCCAAACTTGAAATGCCTGGGGACTACATAGCGTCACGCCATTAACCACTTCATTGCACATGCCACACATTCTCTTTACTCCTTTTCAATCCTTACTATTTAGTCACTTTTACATACAGTATCTGGCATGTATATAAAACTATTATTAACAGGATACATTTAGTTCTCTGCAGTAACTTTACTATTTACAGTCCAATAACCTCAACACCATATCAACACCCAGCTGGGAAAGAACACAATGTGTTGTGCAAATGTTTAGTAATAGTAGTCAAACTGGCTGCAGCCCTCTAGCTGCTGAACTACACCTTCCAACACCTGTTGTCTAGGGGTTTAGGGATGCACTGAATCCAGCATTCGGGTTCCGTATTCAGCCATGATTCGGATTTGGTTGAATCCTAGTGTCTGGCCAAACCAAATCCTTGGTATGGATAAATTAAAAAACCCTAGTTTTGTAGGCAATTATAAGTAAAATATGGTGTTGCTTTTACAAGGTGTTACAAATTAACATTATCTTTAAAAATAGCCCCATTATTGGAGCTCCCTATAGATGTTCACTGGTCCCTGTCCGTGTTTCAAATGAGGGGTGGGCGTGTCATAACTGTCCCTGCCAGATGCACAGTAGGAGGGGAAAGGCTAATCACAGCCCTGCAGTCATACAAGCAAAGACATGCTTCAGTTCCCTATCAGGTCCTGCTAGCTGCTGATTGGTTCCTGTGCTACAGTGCAGTGAGCTGAGAGCCGGCAGCTCCCCTGCACAGCCTGGGAATTCAGGGAGCAGGAAGTGGAAGAGAAGGGAGGGATTTTTAGGGTTTTTGCAGAAACATTCAATAAATCAACCTGAAACTACTTTTTTAAGAACAATTCTTCTATATCTTAATGAGTATAACGCACTGATACATCCTTATTTTTTACACAGAATGTCTCCTTTAAAATCATGTGACTTTTCATCACAAAACAATAATACTTTATTTCCAGAGCACAGTTTCCCTCCTTCTCCCTGATTTGCATATGCAAAACGTATTTAGACTAATCTTTCACAAAAGTTTCAGGGGTTCGGTCAAATCCAAAATAGTGGATTTGGTGATTCCCTGGTTTAAACATTTTATTTATAAGCGGAAAAGAGGAGTGGGTCAGCTGACTCCAAAAATATATGGTAATTTCTGTCTTCTATGACAGACCTTAGAAGGACTAGACCTTCTAGGGCCCACCTGACATCTAGGATCTACACAAACAATTAGGTGTAGCTGATGCTAAATACTAAAGATGTTATATTTTCATTTGGTAGCAATAAAAAAGCTGATGGGAATTGTCCCACACTGGCCCCACCAGGAGCTCCTTTGGTATTCTGACTCTTCTCACAATACTAGATCATGAATGCTGCTCCATAAAAAGGTTCCCTAAGGTTAAATATTAAAATATAAAATACAAAGGCAGGGGCAATTTATGGGGTTTCTCCTTCAAGCATTGGTCAAGCTTACTTTATAAGGACTGACAATGAGGTTGTTGGAGCCGCTGCTGCTATTTTTACTGGTATGCAGGCGACTTGTGACCTTTTAGGTCTTTAAGGTCTTCAGGAATTAAGTGTTTATTCTATCCTTACATTTTCCAGTTAAAGAACACAACGTCATGGTCTCATGAAGATGACATGATCTACAGTAAGAGTCCTTAGGTGGAAAGAAGTCAACCATGCAGCAATCACTTAGCACCTTGTATGCATTTCTTTTGGCTCCATCCTTCTGATAGGCTTCATTGAATGCTAAGGCACCAATATGGGAGAACATGGCACAAATTAAGTGAAAATCATGCCTTTATCCCCCACAAGTGGCTCAGTATGACTATAGTCTTTAACATACAACTAACACTTTTATCCATAAAATATTCTTCCAGCTGAAATGGGGCATTGTGGTTTGGCCACTGTGCAAAGCTTTACGTGGGGGTCCCAGTAGTGGCAAACCAGCAATAAAGCCTTTGTGCTCCTGAACTGCAGGCATGTATTTGAGCACAGATCTTGACCACAATCCATTAACCGCAATCCATTAACTGTGACCCAGTTTACTGCATCAGGTTCAGAACAGAAAGTAAAGAGAGAGGGCTTTCTATATGTTAACAGCAGACAGGCTGTAAAATGACTTTTTTACATCAATAAATCAAGGTCTTAATGTGCTAAAGCACCTATAAAAGAGGCCTGAGATTATTTCTCAGTATCCTGGCTCTGGCCATATTCATGTCCCCAAGAGGCACTTTGCATGAAGCCTACCTCCAAGGTCAATACTACCTTCACCACCCAGGACTCATTGTTAGGACCCATCTCTGTCTCCAATCTGCGTTGGTCAGATGTGGAGGTTCTTGAAGAAAGAATTACTGAATATCTCTGAAAGATGGAGGACAAAGGGTTTCTGTCTGCAGAATTAAGAAGGAAGTCAGCTGAGATAAATGTTCGCATGGAATAAGGTGCTGAGCAAACCAATGGTTGCTTTAAAAAAGGTGAGGCCTGACTGCTATGGAGCTGTTAGGTTGCACATTCCACTCCAATGGAATCTCGTTCTGTATCCTGTATAATTTATGGACACCGCAGCCCAGTTTGTGTATAAAGTCCATCAGTAGCTCAAGTAAACTTCCCTCCCTTCCTTTCCAGGAAAGTGGAAAATATGAGCTGTGTGGTGTGACTAATCACTGTGAGACAGCATGAATGAAATAGTTCCATGTCAGCTTCTGCTCAAGCTCCAGCATTGACTCTTTCACCAGATTGGGGCTGTAGCTTCACTTAGCCATGTGCTTACACAGACCCCACAATGACTGACAAACAGAACATACATTTAGGTCCTGTTTAGTGCTGATGGAATCTATTGAGACTCCATGGGATCTCTTATCTGGCATCCTTTTATGCAGATTGTTCCACAGTCAACAATGGTATTCAGTGGAGGATATAAACCAGGGGTCCCCAACCTTTTTTACCTGTGAGCCACATTCAAAAATAAAAAGAGTTGGGGAGCAACACAGGTATGCAAAAACCTCCTGGGGTGCCAAATATGGCCTGTAATTGGCTATTTGGTGGCCCTATGTGGACTGGCAGCCTACAAGAGGCTCTGTTTGGCAGTACATCTGGTATTTATACAACCAAAACTTGATTCCAAGTCTGGAATTCAAAAATAAGCACCTGCTTTGAGGTCACTGGGAGCAACATCCAATGGGTTGGTGAGCAACTTGTTGCTTGTGAGCTACTGGTTGGGGGTCACTGATGTAGACTAAAAGGCCCTACAGTTAACTTGTGTGTGTAAATTAGTAAATACATGTTCAAATGAGGTGGGTCAACAGATCAGAATGAGATATTTAGATTACATGTAATATTTATAAGAATTAGTAAACAGATGGAACTCAAAAGAACTGATTAAACCCCTTTTGAACACACAACAAAGACCAGTGGTAACCCAATCAGATATGCTAACTTTAATTAATGGAGGCAATAAAATTGCCTTTTACTGAGCTTGAGAGTTGTCTCGTGGCACGTTTCCATTAGAAGCAAATAGAGACGGCAGTCATTTCCTATTGCCTCATGCAGTATTTGGACGAGTGCCTAGTTTATAACCAGGGGCGTGTATCGTCATCATCAGGAGAGCCTGCTTCACATTCTGACATTATGTCCTTTTGGAAAAACTTCTCATTGTAGTTACATGTTATATTCTGCCTCCTTTATAGCCCTGAGGTGCTTTTTCTAGAAATATGTGCAAATAATATCACCTAGTTGTGCTGCTCATCCATGTACATGTCAGGAACAGCATTGAACAAACAGATGCATCTGCTCCAAGGCCTTAGATGAACTAGAAATATGTAAAGACTTAGCCAAAGCCCTGTTGTCTGTCTGCTTAATTCACTGTAGATAAGGATTCACCCACTTTCATTTACTAACAAAGGCAACTCCCAAATTGGCGCTAGTTTGCACATCAAAATATTATATTAGGTCTAATTTTTCTTAAGGTTAGCACTAATGTGCCTATAGTGCCCTTAAATTGTAGGCAAATGTGCTATTTAAATACACCCACAGAAGCATGATGACCATATTGAGTTGAGTGCAACTTTTGGCAAGATGTGCACTTTTCTTCGCGTCTAAGGTGTAGTTACACTGAATTGTTGGGACATATGCAGACTACATCTACACCAATTGAAATGTCCTATTTAATTAGGGCACTGTCTGATTGGCCTCCTATGGCCCACAAAAGAACCTGACATCCAGGGCCCCACTATCACAACAATAAGATGCCAAATAAAAATTATATGCTGTAGGTTTATGGTGGAATTTTCCAAGACTGGGGCCAACTAGGACCTGGGGCTACTTCTTTGGTGCTCAGGGAGGCCCATCATGTGTGAGAGTAGAATTAAAAATGTTAGATAAATGTGATAGTTGACGTATTATTGGTCTTCCCTGAAGCATTCTCCCCAAATTTCCACAGAATAGGACCACCTTGAAGCCAGATAATAATACAGCATATACAATTCTGGCATCAAGGTGGTCCTATTCTGTGTCTATATTTGTCTGTGTCCCTTACCACCAGAAACATCTTCTGCATTATAACAGCTAACACACTTTTCTTGTTAATATAGAGATACTATAGGTTGCCTTGGTTGGACATTTTGCAAGGTTGCCAAAAAACCAAGGGCACTGATCCACAGCCAAGTAAATTCTGCATGTACCATAGTACCAAAGGTTCATACAGAGCCAGGTTTAAAACAAATTCACTTTGACGATCTTTAGACCAAGATCACCTTGCTGGGGTTATGGGGTTATAAAATGTTCTTGCTGTGGGGCCCAGTAACATCTAGTTACACCATTGGCTCGCCCCCAATTACTGAACTGCAGGGAACCATTATTATACAGTAGAACCACATGCTGTCAAATTCCTGTGCCTTCCAGGTTCCACCCATTCCAGCTGATTTTTACCCCTGGTCACATAAACACATGGGTGTACATTGCCTTTAAATTTACATGCATGTAACAAGGGTTAACAAGTGAGAATTTACAGTACTTTTTCAGTCTTTTATTAAAGGGATAATGAAGCCCCTTTTTAGTATAATTGCTCACACACGCTTTCATTTATTTCTGTTATTAGAGGATTCAGTTTCACATATTTATATAGTTTATTCATTCGCTGATCTTTTAAGTTATAGGCAGTCACACCCCTGACTTTCTGCTGGTGGGCTGCTTTCCTCCCAGCTTTTGTTGAGGGACATTGTGCTTTTATTTTACTAGACAGGGTAGGCTGGGCAGTTTGTTTTTCACACACTTAGGGGCACATTTACTTAGCTCAAGTGAAGGATTAGAATAAAAAATATTTCAAATTTCGAACGATTTTTTGGGCTACTTCGACCATCGAATTGGCTACTTTGACCTTCAACTACGACTTTGAATCGAACGATTCAAACTAAAAATCGTTCGACCATTCGATAGTTGAAGTACTGTCTGTTTAAAAAAAAACTTCGACCCCCTACTTCGCCAAGTAAAACCTACCGAACCTCAATGTTAGCCTATGGGGAAGGTCCCCTTAGGCTTTCTAAGCTTTTTTAGATCAAAGGAATTTCGTTCGATCGATGGATTAAAATCCTTCAATCGTTCAATCTGAAGGATTTAATCGTTCATTCGAAGGATTTAATCGTTCAATCGAATGAATAGCGCTAAATCCTTCAACTTTGATATTCAAAGGATTTAACTTCGACAGTCGAATATCGAGGGTTGATTAACCCTCGATATTCGACCCTAAGTAAATCTGCCCCCTTGAGAGCTGCGAGATAAATACTGGACATAGGAACTATAGCCTAAAGTATAATAGTAGTAATAATATATTGTGCTGTTTGTGTCTTCCCTATAAAGGTATGGGACCTGTTATCCAGAATGCTCAGGACCTGGGTCTTTCTGGATAATGGATCTTTCCATAATTTGGATCTTCATATTTTAATCTACTAAAAAATCATGTAAGTATTAAATTAACCCAATAGGCTGGTTTTGCTTCCAATAAAGATTAATTATATCATAGTTTGTATCAAGTACAAGGTATTGTTTTATTATTCCAGAGAAAAAGGGAATCATTTTTAAAACATTTGATTATTTGGATAAAATGGAGCATATGGGAGAGGGCCATTCCATAATTTGTAGCTTTCTGGATAATGGGTTTCCGTATAACAGATCCCATGCCTGTATAGTATTCTTGCAGATATAGCATTCAGTTTTCTTGTGGGGTTCCTGTGCTCCTTGTAATGTAAGTATGCCCCCATGAACTCCTTTTGGCACCTGCATTTCTATCTATAAATTTCTCCACTGTCAACATTTGTAATACAAAGAGGCTTAAAGTTGAAAGGGTGTGTGTAAGCAGTGTGTTTGCCCCCCAGGCAGACCCCTCTATTAGAACCCAGAGAGAGAATGTGGAGAGCTTGTATCTGCTTGCCTTGGAAAGGAAAGTACTTTCCCTGGTTTACCTTGTTCTTCTCTATGAGCTAAAATATTTCACGACAAAAGACAGCATAATAAAGAAATGACTGAAACCATAGGCAGCAGAAGATGGTTTCAGCTGGGGGGGCCAGGAAGAGGAGCAATGGAGGCGCGCGTAGCGCGGCGCAATTTTTTTCGGCCACACCCCCTTTTAGCCACTCCCCTTTGACTCCACCCACTTTCCCGTGTGTTTTCACTGAATTTCCAGGGAATTTCAATTTCACATTTCAGGAAATTTCATGTATAAATACCCCCAGACTGAATGGCACAGTGGAAATTTAATGTGACCTGTGGCATAGACCCTACCCCTCACAAATGACACACATAGGCCTTTAAGGACTAACAGCATATGTGCCCATCACTGTGGCACTGAAAGAGTAAACAGCAGTAGGGCAGCAAAACATCAAAATGCATGCCTAGCAATCCTATGAGCAGCAATGAGGAAGCAGCAACTTCCCAGCAGTTACATTCATTGCACATCATTCACAGCTCCCACCGAATGATGTGCAATGAATGTAACTTCTGGGAAGTTGCGGCTTCCCCATTGTGCTTATTGGATTGCTAGGCTAAAGGCTAGCCTAGCAGCTCTATTTGCACAACAACTCCCAACATCAGGCAGCCTGTAATTAATGGTGATGGAAGTAGGGACTTGTAGTCCTCCAAGAGCTGAGGACAAAATGACCGAGTACCAGTGGCAATGGTACCCTCCCCCGCCCTTTGATTGTTCTAAGCCCACTATTGAATGCACTCATGAAGCAGCTGGGCACCGAGCAGTGGGGGGCTCACTCATGCTGACAGGTGTCGCAGCTTGCACCTGTGCCACCATGGCATCATCTTCTGCAAATGTGCAGCCGCAGCCAGAGCCAGCTCACTGCGGCCGCTCCATCGATGAGGCACATGGAAGAGGTAAAGGCAGGGTCAGTCTTAACAACTGCGGGGCCCAATTGGAACCATTTTGGTGGGGCCCCCTAAATGGAGTTTTGCCATCTGGCACAGGGTTCCTGCCCAATGATAATTACTCACTACATTTCACTAATTTATTTCTAGAGTTCAACTGCATACAAAATGCAGGAATTTATTTTCACAGTATATGTGCATTTTTAAAGATTTATCCTCAAACCTTCCTGTTGTATGGTAAATAGTACAGGGGAATACCTATGCTGTCATAGTTTTATGGGATCTCTCTGTACAGACTATGATCAAACTTAGGGACTGTTCCTGCTGAATTGTGCTTAGTACAGGGAATACCTACCTATGCTGCCATAGTTTTATGGGATCTCTCTGTACAGACTATGAGCAAACATAGGGGCTGTTCCTGCTGAATTGTGCTTAGTACAGGGAATACCTATGCTGTCATTGTTTTATGGGATCTCTCTGTACAGACTATGAGCAAACTTAGGGGGCTGTTCCTGCTGAATTGTGCTTAGTACAGGGAATACCTATGCTGTCATTGTTTTATGGGATCTCTCTGTACAGACTATGAGCAAACTTAGGGACTGTTCCTGCTGAATTGTGCTTAGTACAGGGAATACCTATGCTGCTATATTTTTATGGGATCTCTCTGTACAGACTATGAGCAAACTTAAGGGGCTGTTCCTGCTGAATTGTGCTTAGTACAGGGAATACCTATGCTGCCATAGTTTTATTGGATCTCTCTGTACAGACTATGTGCAAACTTAGGGGCTGTTCCTGCTGAATTGTGCCTTTGACCATGTCCACTATAGGAAAAATATTGAATATATAGATAGCTAAATTTTTCTTTTTAATAATGCAATTTATTTTATAAAAGCCAAAAGACACATTTGCAATTCCATGTATAATACCCCAGAACTTAAAGGATGAATTCCATGAATTTGATGTTTGATGTGGGAGGAAGTCAATTGCAAGATTTTGCTATGGTGGGGGCCCCATGGGCACGGGGACAGATTGGGCCCAATAGGTCTCATTAGCCTAAGACCGGCACTAGGCAGAAGGAAGGTGCAGCAAGTCCAGCTGTCTGTGATCTCTCCCTCCCCTAACACACGCCCCCTCCCATCGTTTATTGGAGACAGAGCAGCAGGCAGAACGTCTTCATCCACGCAGAGCCACACACCAGATCCTCTCTCTCAGCAATCAGTGTGTAAGCGCAGGATCAGCCTATTTGCTGAACACGATTGGCCAGTTTTAGTCATCTTTCGGCTTCTTCAGCCCCAAAATAAATGATAATGGCATCGGGTTTTGGCGCAAGTATTTTGAAAAAGGTTGCTCAAGCTGTTATAAGCAGAATTCTTAAAAAAAAAAAATCCAGGAGAATTTTTTTTGGGGAGGCCGTGGCCCCTGTGGCCCCCCTGGTTCTGAAGCCTATGACTGAAACCATTAATACCCTTTATACCATCTGCTCTGGCCTATGGATAGAGAGGTAACTGCACCAGCCCTGGCACTGCCAGCCTCCTCACTCACTATTGTGTATTTATTGTGTAGTATGACTACATAGAGCTAATACAACATATACAATCATACATAATATTCATTCACACCTAAAAAGAAGCTGCTTTGCTGCTCAGATTCAGTGTGACGCATTGGCAGTGATTAATTTGGGGCTTCATTTGCCTCTCAGCATGCAGTTGTCTCAAACAAACGCTATCACAAGTGTCCCTTTTGCAACTGTAAATGTCCATGTCACTATGTGGCGACACAGCTGCTTTGTTTATTAGCAAATACAGCTTGGGTATACTTGGCTCAATTGCTATTCACTTGCTGTTTGGGGAACCCGCTGGGGCTGTTAATGCAGCCCCCAACTACTCCCTACCTCTCCTCCAAACTGAGGCAGAGCAGCAATTTTTTAAAGCACTACAGTATCACCTACCAACAGCTTGTCTATGGGGCCATAGCCCTGTGGAGTGTATAGAAATAAACATTCTGCCCTGAATAGCACCGCACAGAGCAAAACGCTAGCACATTCTTGGGGCTGGATTGTATTCAAGACTAGAATATTGTGCTTTAAAACATAAATAAAGGTTACCTACAGTATATGCTGAGCTGGATAACTAAGCACAAAGCACAGCTACATGATAACTGTAAGCAATATATTTGGGCATCTCTGCCTGCTATTGGGTCTGTGCTATAAGTTATCAGTAAATAAGAAAATAAGCCAACTCAACCCGACTTCCTTCTGGCCAAGCCAAACAATGCGGCACATAGACCTGCCCTGAGAAATGTTGTATGTTTACAGGCATTTTGTGTATTTTTACAGGTGCAATAAACACAAAGATACTATTCTTTACTGTTAAGTGTTGAACAAATTATTTTAAAATAATTAAGTAAAATCCTCTCCCCGCATTATCCCCAGCTGGCCAGGATCTCATTCTCCAGCCACAGGGTTCCCCTGGCACCACCACATCATGTAACTTATTACTAAGGAAATAAAGTAGGCCCAAAGGCCCCATTAGCAAATCCTCACATTGGAGTGAAGTCATGGGCAAATTATGGGTGAGAAGAATAGACGGAGGGAAGGAAAAATAATATGGAAGAGGAGAAATGCCAAGCTCTGAGTGAATAACCATAGGGTGGAATGAGGGAAAGTATAACAGTAAAAGGGAAAGAAGAGCTGAGTAAGGACTGGGACTCGTTTACATGATACAGGGTTACAGAATGGAGAAGATAATTGATGGTCATATCGAAGGCACAGAATGCAGTTGAAGATTATGATCATTTAGGAATGAGCAATGAGCAGCTGGGGCTAATGAAATGGGGCAGTAGCTGTTTATTGACCCTAGCGCATGTGTGCATGCCAAATATATATGGGATTGATGAATCCAATGGAACCCTTCAGCAGGATAGTGGCCATTATATTCCTATGGAGAAACACATATGGCCTCCAGTTGGATGGCCTTGGTTTTGACATTTCTTTTGACCAGAAATATTAACAAGAGAAGCTGATCCTGGAATTGCTACAGGGACCAGAAATATAAAGGAACAAGTGAGACCATGATTGATGTGCAATTTTTTTTGTAATATGTTGGATACTGTCTTGACAACACCAAGAACATTTAGGATCAAAGTGCAGTATACAAAAGAATTGCCTCTTCTTTAGAAGACTGGTCCAAAGTAGTCCACCATGATCAATGGGAGTGGAATGCTCTGTACCTCAGTATATGAATCTGCAGAACTGTATATGCCAAGAGTATGGAGGGGAGCTGATACACAGAGTAAAGTAAAGGTATGACCAAAGGCTAAAAACAAAAGGCAAAGGAGAGAAGGGAGGGGGTGAAAGGGAAACTAAACAAGAAAAAGTCAAGTAAGAGGGGGAGGGTGAAGAATCCAGTGGAGAACAGAATTATGGGGAATAGGAGAGGAAAGTATGGTAGGCTGTTCTAATGCGGTTCCTTGGGGATGCCTGTTATATGTCTGAGCTGTATTTCACAAGATAACCTTTTTCATAACTCAGGCAGGAATGCAGCCCCTGCACATCTGGAGCAGATCTGGGCTCATCTCTCATGCACACCTCATAACACACAGCTCTCATATACAGGCAAGCCATAATACCAGCTATTTGGACTAGTTATTGTTGTCATAGGAACCAGCTCCCATCATGCACTTAGCCAGAGAGCAGCCACTGGCACAGTTTGAGACCCTGCTCACTTGGAGACTAGTCATTTCCGTGGCGGGGCCCTCACAAGTTCTATACAGTACCAACCAGCTGCCCTACACACACATACCTTTAGAGTAGGGGTCCCCAACCTTTTTTACCCATGAGCCATATTCAAATGTAAAAAGAGTTGAGGAGCAACACAAGCATGAAAAAGTCCCTTGCGATGCCAAATAAGGGCTGTGATTGGCCATTTGTCAGCCTCTATTTGTACTGGCAGCCTACAGAAGACTCTACTTGGCACTATACTTAGTTTTTATGCAATTAAAACTTGCCTCCAAGCCTGGAATTCAAAAACAAGCACCTGCTTTGAGGCCCCTGAGAGCAACATCCAAGGGGTTGGAACATGTTGCTCACGAGCTACTGGTTGGGGATTACTGCCTTTAGAGGGTGCAAATCTGGGCAACTGACCAAGATCCCTGCAAAGCAGCAGTTGACAAGTTATAGTGATAAGATAGTAATAAGATAGGTATTGTGGCGGGAAATGGTGACAGTAACTCTTTCTTTCTAAGTTGCCCAGTTTGTAGTTGTAGTACAACTAGTAGCAGAAGGGAGTGTGTATTGAAGGGCCATATGAACCAGTGAAAGGCTATAGGCCAGTTGACCCTTTAATATATAAATAATGGGGATCAGCAAAGGGGTGTTGCCAGGCCCGGATTTGTGGAAAGGCCACCAAGGGCCAGGCCGGCAGGCTTTTAAACGGGCGGCATGAAGTTCAACTACACCAGCATTTGCTCTGGGGCTGATCATGAGATACAATCGTTTTTTAAATTTCCCATGTGCCAATACCCAGTGCTCCCGACCTGATGATGAAAATTTGTGCATGTGCACAAATAAAGGGGAGGAGAAAGGGGTGACAAAGACCAGCGATAGGCCCGCTGCTGTTTGTCACCCCTTTCTCCTCCCCTTTAGGCACCCGATATGTAAATCCTGCCCTGGGTGTTGCACCGTTCTATGCCACAGCATTGCTTGCACAAACATGGTTTACCTCAGTAGAAAGCCTTACCTGCAACCTCATCACAAACATCAATGTCCCACAGATGTATAACAGCATCTACACAAGCCAAAGGCTGTGGGACTGATGAAGTACAAATTGAACTTTTTGGCCGCATTCACCAAAGGTTTATTTGGAGAAAAAAAGGAGCAAAATTTTATAAAAAAAAAAAAACCACATTGCAAACTGGAACATGGGGATCCATGATGCTTTGGAGCTGTGCTGCAGCCAGTGGCCCGGGAACATTGTGAGGCCGATTCACTATGGGTCGAATATCGAGGGTTAATTAACCCTCGATATTCGACTGTGAACTAAAATCGTACGACTTCGAATATCGAAGTCGAACGATTTAGCGCAAATCCTGCGATCGAACGATTCGAAGGATTTTAATCCAACGATCGAAGGAAAATCCTTCGATCAAAAAAATCACAGGCAAGCCTATGGGGACCTTCCCCATAGGCTAACATTGACTTCGGTAGGTTTTATCTGCCGAAGTAGGTGGTCGAAGTTTTTTTTAAAGGGACAGTACTTCGATTTTTAGTTCGAATCGTTCGATTCGAAGTCGAAGGTCGTAGTCGAAGGTCGAAGTAGACCATTCGATGGTCGAAGTAGCCCAAAAATACTTCGAAATTCGAAGTTTTTTTTATTCTAACCCTTCACCCGAATTTAGTGAATCGGCCCCTGTATGTGTGGATGTAAGAATAGATTCTACGAAATATCAGCACATTCTGGATGAAAGAAGCTGAAAATGAAAAGGGGACCTGGCTCCCACTACAAATGATGATCCTTAACATATCTCCATGAGCTACATGTAGAAAAGCACAGCTGAGGGTTTTGAAATGGTCCTCACAGCCCCCCAAACTTAAACATGCAAGGTGGCCCAAGAAGAGCTTGGATTTATCAGTAACCTACAGAGAAGAGTGGGCAGAAATCTCTACACCAAGAATTGAAAGAATCCTACAAGTTGCAATGTTGTTTCTTAACTGATTCCTGCAGCAGCTGTTCCCTTACAAAGTTAGGAAAGTTATGGAATTTGGCACACACATAATTCTATGTAATGACTGACCCAAGATTGCATGCTCTCATGGGCTAGGGCCAGTGCACTGCACTCTTGGACTGATGGTCTCAATAACAAATATGAGTGGCCTGATACTACAAAACTTAAACAAATGGAAGCAGCAGCCAAACTATCCCCCTTAGTTAGGGATTCCTGATTTGGCAAGATCTCATGTTACACAAGAGCCTGGTGCTCCACAGAACATAACTCCCCTATAACTAGAAGCTATAAATTTGTGTTTTCATTAATTCCACGTCTGTGCTTACCAATAATTCATAAGTAACTTTAGCTTTGTGCATGGCAGTCTATCAGGTAATTCAATAGGGTCTAATTAACCTACAAGGCATATTATTGGCTTTGAACCCAAGACCACAAGAGAATCTGAGTTCTCTTAAATCCCTCTTCATTTCATTGTTATTTTCTATGGGTTTCATTTATTATTACTAATTTACATGAGTATTCCATTTTCCACACGCTCATTTTATTTGCTTATGAAGAGCAATGACAGATGGGATGTTTTGTCAACCTCGATTAATCTTGGCTATGCGGGTGACAAAATGTTTCCTCTCCACTGCCTGTTGAGTCAGCAGCTTATTTATTCATGTATGGGTGCCTCTGATGGTCCTATCCAACTGATATCTGGACATAATGAGATGGATAACCCCTGTATAGGTTATACTGCTGCAGTATCTCCCCAGGAAGAGTTTCAGCAGTGAGAGGGTTAAAGTGGGTAAAGAACAAGAGCAGGAGAATCAGAGCCAGGAAGTACCCCTAATTGGGATAGCAGAGGTGCAGGAGAAACATTGTGTATCCAAGGAAATGGGGGCTGCACACATATGGAGAGCAGCTGCCAATTATACAGAAGACTAAGCTAATCATATAGCCCCCAGGTCAATATCAGATCACAAGAAAGAACATATCTGAATCCATAAACCACAGACTATACCCATCACCAACAAATATTTCACTCTAGTCAAGCCCCAAGTATGAGCACCTTTGCACTGTAAGCATCTATAGAAAGCAAATATGAGCCTTCCAGCTTTTTTCAGAACTGCAGCTCTTAGGCATTCTGGGATTTGTAGTTCTACAAAAGACAAGCCTAGCCAATAGCCATTAATGAAATGTTTGTCATATATAACTTGAGACTATTGCTGCCAGGAGGAGCTGGACAAACAGACACAACCTTTAAATAAGGTTCATTTTTTATTTTAAGCTGCTGGCCCTTTAAAATGGCAGCTAAGTGCCCAGTGTCATTCACCAGATTTAATGTAAGGGGCATTGTGGGGACAAAGCCATAACCTTTGCACCCTAGTGTTTGGCACTAGGGTGCAAAGTGTCATTTCAAAGGATAAGTAAGTTTTGCAGTGGGCCCCCTTAGGATTGAGAGTACCCCTCCTCATCATGTGTGTGAGTAGAGATTACAAACCATGCTTATAAATTCCCCTTATGAGGGTATCTATACATCCTATTCAGTGACTGCCCCTCTAGACCTTCTGTAAATTGTGGGTGCCCCTATCCAGAGTATATACAGTGGAACCTCAATTTAACATCCCCTGATTTTAAGTTTTCCCAAATGTTACATTGTTGTTTTGTGGTCCCACTTATATATTATGCATAAGACATTGCCCTGATTTTACATTTTCCTGGACTTTACACCATTTTTTTTCTGCTCCCCTGAAAACCGTAAAAAGGGGGGTTCTACTGTATATCATTTAGTGAGTGCCTTACCCTAGAGTGGATATTAACTCTTATGACCTTGGTTATTGAGTGCTCCTCGCTACAGGGTATATTGCTTAATAAGCCCCTCACGAGAGGCTGCCAGTGACACTTGCAGTGACAATCACTGTATAAATCCTGTGTGTACATTGTGCAGCATTGCCTCCTCAACATGGACAGTGCCCATTTGTTTTCACTTACTGTTCCATCTACAAGTTCTATCACTGGATCTGGGTGTGTGTGTGAGTGGAACAGTCCAAATTCTGCATTGTCCTTCTGTAATACCACACACACACAGCCCCAGATGTTCAGAATCCCCCCATCGTTACACAGTGGCCTCCCCTAAGTAAACTGATGTTGCACTCACAGTTCAGAGGCAGTTGCTCCTGGCACTCAGAAGTGGCAATTGTGGTGTGTTCCTCAGAAGGCTGGGGAGGCTCCCTGCTATAAGGAGGCTATATGCAAGTCTCCCTTGCTCAGCTCTAACTCTCTCCTGCACACTTTTTGAACACACAGAAGTCTCCCAACCCTCCCTCACTGCCCCCTCTCCAGCCCTCCCCTCCCAGCCCCCAGCAGACATCTCCCAGCTACTGAGGGTGAGCTCATGGATATGTGCTGTAATTCGGCTGCCCAGGAACTCCATGCAGGGGCACAACGCTGAATAATTAACCCTCTTTAAGAGGTTGAGTGAAACAATGGGTGTGTATGGGTGTTCCATTCTTGCCATTCAGTATTTTGTGCAGGATCTGGGCAGTAATGTTTATAACGTCTGTACAACATGAGTCAGTGTACGCTGGTAGGCAATCTGGACCTCACTTATCCACGTGAATAAATGAGATTACTGAGAATGACCATATACATGCCTAGACAGTTACAAGGAACTCCTTCTATGGCACACAGGGTCATTGAACTTTTTGTTCCCCAAATGCTTTGTAGCTGAGAGGGAGGGGACAATACACTTAAAATCACCCTCCTTTCAAAATAAGTGGGAACTACCTAAAACATACCTCCCAACTGTCCCTTTTTCGGAGGGACAGTCCCTCTTTTGACAGCTCAACCCGCATTCCCTCATTTGTACTGGAAAGTCCCTCTTTTCTCTGCACTGAACAGCCAGAAAAAGAAACAAAGTTTCTCACTTAATTGGCTTTTAGCAGAGAGCCCAGAACAGCTAACAGGTGCAAATAAAATACTTTGTAACAATTTTGAGACACAAAAACACAGTTTAGATGAGGAGAAATATTTTCAAACTTTCATAACCTGCCAAATTTTGTAAAACAAACATGGTAATTAAGGGGTGTGGCCACAGAAAGGGGTGTGGTCAAAAAATTGCTGCGCTACATGCGGAAAAAAATTATTTGTCCCTCTTTTTACTTCCAAAATGTTGGGAGGTATGCCTAAAAAACACCTAGCACTGGAAAGTGACAGGTATTTATTGCTGAAAAATGCAGCGTTAAGGCACTTACAGGTGATTTCCATTCACACTGAATGGGACTGTTTTCAAAATCAAAATGGTGTAATTGCTGTATGTGCCATTCAGTGTCGGACTGGCCCACCGGGATACCAGGAAAACTACCGGTTGGCCCAGGTGTCAGGGGGCCCTTGTGCTGCTAAAGATTTGGCCTATTTCATGGCCATTTCCTATTATTTTAAGAGGCTAAATAGATGGAATAATATATTATAGTATGTAAAGAATAGAGACTAGGAGAATAGAGGTTGAATGAGGAGAATAATAATAATAGCACTGAGAGTGGGCCCCTGGTCTAGGTTTTTTGGTGGGCCCCTGGTCTATGGTTTTTGGGTGGGCCCCTGGTGTCCCAGTCCGACACTGGTGCCATTAACCTCCCAAAGGGAGACCATACCAATCAAACAGCCTTCCTCATACATACATCTAGGGTGGCCACCTTTTCTGGAAAAAAATACCGGCCTTCCTATATATTTATCTTTTTTCCCTATTAATAACAATGGGATCAACCATAATTTTTACTGGCCAAGCCGGTAAAATACCAGCCAGGTGGCAACCCTACATACAGTACCTCCCAACATTTTTGTTGAGTGGCAAATCACCCCCTAATTACCATGTTAATTTTACAAAATTTGGCAGGTTATGAAAATTTGAACATATTTATGTGGTTTTTGTTAATGAAGGTGACTTGCCCTTTAGGGTAAGGGCACATGCTAAAATTCGGAGAGATTTAGTCACCCGGCGATAAATCGACTCTTCTTCGGGTGATTAATCTTCCCGAAAAGCCTTCCCACCAGCTAGAATCTAAATCGCCGTCGGGGTGGCACTCAGAGCGATTCTTTTTCCAAAGTCGCCTGAAGAAGAGTCAATTTTTCGCCGGGCGACTGAATCTCCCCGAATCTTAGGGTGTGCCCTTACCCTTAAGTTATGAGTCCAACTTTTCCCAAGGGACCTCTTTATCTAAATTGTTCCAATTACTTATTTGCTTATCTCAAAATTGTTACAAAATTGTTACAGTTGCACCTGGTGCCTGTTCGGGGCTCTCTGCCAAAAGCCAATTAAGTTAGAAACTTTGTATCTTTTACTGGCTGTTCAGTGAAGAGAGAGTTGGGACTTTTCAGTACAAATGCGGGACTGCGGGTTGAGCTGTCAAAAGTGGGACTATCCCGCAACAATGCATTGTGGGTAAAAATCATTGTGAATTAAGAGAATTTTTGCAACTTAGTTGTTAGAGTACCGATATTTTACACACAAATGGAAACTTTTTTTCCAAAAATCTTAATTTATGAATCTAATTCTAATGAGTTCTAATTCTTAATTAATGAATTGTATTCCTCTTAGTTATATTAATTTGCTACAGTGTAATGTGTTTCTTTGTATAAATGTGAGTGTCAAGAAAGCAAAGAGACATCAGGCGCACACTATACTGAGTTGCGTCATGTTAAGGTTAGATGTGGGGGTCCCTATTCTCGGCCTATGAGAGAAAATGAACATTCCACATCGGGTGCAACTGGTGCATGACTTTTTATATTGCTAATATGCTACTGGAAAATGTGTTTTGCTTTTCCCTAGAAACCCAGTGTGTGTGCGTGCGGGATAGGGATGCCTGGGAGGGGGAGGACTGGAAATTTCAGACACTGTTCTGGCCTGTAACATCTTCATGGGGCGCAGTCATGTTAAAACTGCTTGCTAGGAGCTGCCTATTGATTCAGTATTGGGCAGTATTCATAGAATTAACTATTGTGGAACTGGTATAATTAGGGACTTAACTGGGAAGCCTAGGAGGTATAGGGGGCTCCGAGGGACACTGGCTGGTATGTATTTAACATTGCCCGTATGTGGTTTTTGATAGGGGCTACTTGGAATAGAGATCACAGCGGCAGTCACTTCTCACTACATTTCCATGATCCATCAGTGAGATCTGACAACACCCACCCGATCCCTGTCCGGAGTTATTGAAGAAGAAAGACCCCTCACTATTTAGTTAGCAGGGTGCCGCCATCTTGGGGGCTTCAGTTATTAGACCAGTGGGCCCAGCCAACTATTTTTAAGCACTGTTTTATCTATGCTCCACTGCACCCCTGACGTGTGACCTGATTGTCTGATCTCCTAATGTAGAAATGCCCCCTCTAAAGAGAATGAGGACCCCCACCTATGTTGTTCCCTTCCCTGTGGAACCTCCAGACTTACATGGGTTCAGAGAGAAGCAGACAAGCAGCTGTCACTGACCCGTAAGTAAGGGATTTTCCTATCTACATGTCCCAGGCTCTTATAAACACCATATGTTCAGTATGTTTGTGAGCCCTGGGACATGAATCTTCTCCCTTTTAAACAAGGACACATTTTTCTTGGAAATCTGTAAATACAAAAAAAAAATATGTTCAGACAAAGTACTTAACCCTATATAAACCAGTATTAAATGAGACCAAGGTAAAAGATAGATTATCACAAAATGTAGGGAATGAACAGGCAACTTACAACCCTTCAGAGGTTGCTGAACTACAACTTCCAGCCTCCAGCTGTCAATGGGATTTGTAGTTCAGGAACGGGTGCATGCTGACTATGCATGACATAAGGAGAATTATGTTGTGGGAGGCCTGGCTAACAGAACATCTAATGTATTGCAGATGGCTGCCTTTGCATAGAGTGTCAGAGCTGGAAGGAAAAGGAATGCGGCCAATGTTCTAGATTGCACCTGGACAGATGGCCCCGTCATGGCAGTGTGGTGAGCAGGCGTGATGGGAGTCTATATAACGAGTTAACGCTTTCATGTTGAAAGCAATGGACAGTCCATCAAATAAACATCAAGGCTACATACACTGTTATGTTTGCTAAATGCAAAGCATAGACACAGGGCAACACAGGGTGTAAAAAGCATCAGATGATAGCAGGATCCTGGTTTTTATCTCTCCGAATTCTTCTGCCCGGCCAAACCGAATCCGAATCCTAATCCTAATTTGCATATGCAGATTAGGGGCAGGGAGGGAAATCGCATTACTTTTGTAAAAACAAGGAAGTACAAAATGTTTTTCCCGCCCCTAATTTGCATATGCAAATTAGGATTCGGTTCAGTATTCGGCCAAATCTTTTGCGAAGGATTCGGGGGTTCGGCCGAATCCAAAATAGCGGTGCATCCCTAATATATATATATATATATATATATACTTTGAGAAAAGACTTGGAGAGGCCAAAACTTTAGTCCTTAAGTTAATAAACCATATTTGACTTTTATTTAAGACCTGAGAGTGCGGACCTTCTTTGTTGGATAGAAATTCTAAAAATTTTGGACACTGCACCCAGGCACGTTTGCACCAAGTTACGTGAGTGCTGACTCCTCCACAGAACGCTATATATATATATATATATATATCTATATATTTGTGTGTAATACACAAAAGCTATGGATGTCCTGTAAGGAAAAATAGCTGCACTTACTTTTTGGGGAACATCCCTAGGTGCACACTGCAGAAAAGTCACATAGAATATCATGTAAAGCAAGGCATTCACAGGACTTTTTTTTCACCATATTTTAAAGTCCTGTGAGTGCCTTGCTTTACATCAGGGCTGTCCAACTGGCGGCCCGTGACCCCCCTTCTTTGGCCCCCCAGATGCTGTGTCTACTTACCATATGTAAACTTTAAAAGGTATCACTGTAGAGATAAACTGCACCCTGCATTGTTTAAACATCAAATTCAGTCTCTAATCCCCTGTATCACACCTGTGATCCCCCTGCATTGTTCACACCTCTATTGTTTATATCCTAAAGCCTGTACTGTTCTACCTGAGACCCAGACTGAAACTGCCCACATTGTTCACCTGTTCACACCTTATTCAAAATGCTAATGGGGCACCAGCACTGTGTCACTGTATGTAGTACATCTTAGACTGAGAGCTTTCCTTGTCTCCTGCTCTGTTCTGCCTTCCCTCCCTGCAGGGCTGGAACTAGGGGCAGGCAGAGTAGGTGCCCACCTAGGGCGCAATCATGGGCGGGGCACACTTTTAAGGGGAATTTCCTTTCTTTCTTTTTTAAACCCTGATTTGCTTGGCCTTTAATATTATTTTTCAACTTTATAAACCCCCTGTTCCAGACAGAATCACTCCCAGCTCCCTTTTGGCAGCTGCTGGCACAGGTACATATTTGTGGGCAATATCTTGGCTGTACTTGCACAGGTAAACAGATGATATGATGGATATTTGGCTGCTGCTGGCACAAGTACATATATGGAGGCAATAGTGTGTATTTTTGGCTGATGCTGGCACAAGTACATAGATAGAGGCAATAGTGTGGATTTTTTGGCTGATGCTGGAACAGGTACAGATTGGGGGCAATATAAGGGATTGGCTGCTGCTGGCTCAGGTACATGGGGCAATATGGTGGCCGCTGGCACAGGTACACAGATGTTTGAGGGCAATATGATGGATTTTTGGCTACTGCTGGAACAGATGCAAACTGGAGCAATATGATGGATTGTTTTGGTTGCCGCTGGCATAGGTACAGATTGGGGGTAAAAATATGATGGATGTTTTGGCTTATGCTGGCACAGGTACAGATTGGGGCCTGGGGGCAATCTGAGGGATTGACTGCCATTGGTATAGGTACAAATGGAGGCAATATGATAGGTGCTGGCACAGGTACAGGGGACTATATGACTGGTAAGGTGGGAAATGGTAATGCAGGACTGGGTGGGGGGGGCACGATTGAAGCCTTTGCCTAGGGTGCAAAAATACCTTGGCCCTGCCTCCCTGTGTGTGCCATTCTCTGCTTGCCCAGTGCTGTTTGCCCTACTCTACCTGTGGGATGTAAGCCTGTTAGGGGTTTGTTAGCATTTGGAAATTTGTTAAGGGCCCCTAAGGTGTTTAATCATGTGTTGGGGGGTTGTTGTATTATCCACAGGGGAGGATGAGGCATATGGATTTAAGGTTATGTTTTTAACATGACTTCAATTTTTCACAAATGAGTGATGAGGGATTTTCCTGCAGTGAGCACCAATCATTTGGTTTTTTGGTGTGCTACCACCGTTAATGTGGATACGGTCTTAAAAGTTCTTGTGGTAATATGGGTGTGGTTAACAGTGGGTGTGGTTTAAAACGGGGAGTGGCCAACACTGACTTCCATTATCGGCCCTCCTCCACATAGGCCAGTAAAATGTTGGCCCTCGGTACCACAGAACTTGGACAGCACTGCTTTATATGATACTATCTATCTATCTATCTATCTATCTATCTATCTATCTATCTATCTATCTATCTATCTATCTATCTATCTACCCAAAAAGTACAGCACTGAACAGGTCTTGTGCAGACAAAAGTAATCTTTTTTTAAAATGTAATATATATATATATTTTTTTTTGTGAGAGTGTTCCTACTTATATACTTAAATAATGAATAATAATAATTAATCCCATTAAGGTTGGGGGCCCTAAAAAGATTTTGCTTGATTTCTAGTTACACCATGCAAAGTTCCTCTATATCACTACTTCCCTCTGTGGGGGACCTAGGGCAGTGGATGTGGCATCTGGGCTAATAGCCTAATAGAGTTACAGCTATGGGTGCTCATACACCATGGAACAAGCACATTGGGCCTACTACACACACACAAGGCCCAGCTCCACCATACAGGGTTGGACAGGGGTACCTGGGTTCCACTGGAGGAGCTGACCTGTTGGGCCTGCCTGCTGCCCACTGCCACCCCAGCCAACCCCCTCCCCCAACCTGTGGCAAGGGGGGGTAAAAGCAGTAGGGTAAATAACGCCCCCGCAAGACCACACTGTGGAGTGGGGGTTGGCAGAGGCTGCCACTGCCGCTGCCAGAGTTTAAACAGAGCTTTCACACATTTCTGTTCCATTCAGAATAAATCAAAGATGGCCGTGTGTTCCACCTGGCTCATGCATGTGATCTTTAAACTTACCTCTGTTTGTCAGTTGGTATGGCAGCTTCTACTTCAGTACAACAGCTCACATATTTATATATAAATGGTAACATCCTGCATTTTTCCTGCATTTGGCACCTACATGCGCCTGTGTGATTACAGCCCCATTGAAAAAAAGCTAAATGCGTCTATTCCTGCGCTCCCCTGCGGATGAACGCAGAAAAACGGAACGCAGGGGAGCGCAGCTTCAACCGCTCATCAGTAAGAGCCCTTAGGAGCAAAAATTAAATCAGGATTTCCTGTAGGCTGTTTCTCAACCCCCAGGCTCAGGGAACCTGGTTCAACAACAGCTAGAGGGCAGCATACAGAATTCAAAATATTGTCTATGTCATGGGTCCCCAACCTTTTTTACCCATGAACCACATTGAAATGTAAAAAGAGTTGGAGAGCAACAGAAGCATGAAAAAGTCCCTCGGGGTGCCAAATAATGGACGGAATTGGCCATTGGATTGGGACTGGAGGCTCTGTTTGGCACTATACTTCGTTTTTATGCAACTAAAACCTGCTTCCAAGCCAGGAATTCAAAAATAAGCGGCTGCTTTGAGGCCACTGGGAGCAACATCCAAGGGGTTGGAGAGCAACATGTTGCTCACGAGCTACTGGTGGGGGATCACTGGTCTATGTGCTCAGCTCATTAATCAAGGGCCAGGTCACAGGTGGCCAATGGTATTTGGATGTCTCTTTACTGAAGTGGAACTGACAATGTAAAGTCCTTATCCAATTCACAACATGGTAGATTTTAAGGACCAATTAACTTGCCTGTATGTTTTTGGAGTGTGGAAGGAAACGGAATACCTAGAAGAAACACAGGGACAACATACACACTCCTTGCAGGTAGTGACTGCATCTATTCAGTGGGGATCTACAGAGGCAAAGCATACAACACAACAATGTGTTATAACAACTACAGAGGGTAAAAGCCTTTGTCTAGATCAGGACTGTCTAGCAGGAGGCCTGGGGCTAGATGTAGGTTGTCCTGTGTATATTTGTGGCTCTTGTCTGTCTATGGACATTCTTACCAACAGACCCAATACATGGAAATAGTCAGACGGTGCAGATATAGATGTTCAGTTGTATTAAGCAGTGTCCAGAGGAGCCGTGCAAAGCAGGTTGTTTGTGCATTGCTGCAATGCTGCTGGGATCAGGGTTCCCATAATAATTCCTGCTGGAGGATTAGATTGGATTATGGAAACTTGGCTCCTGTGTTGCAGCCGGATCCCAAAGACACTGGGCTGAACAGAAGATAAACAGGTTTGTGCATTACTGGGCCCAGCTGCTTCTCGTCATCTCTCCACTGGTCCCCTGAGCTCCTCACTGGAGTGGGTGACAAGGACACATTCCTCCTCTGGAAAGGTTGACTAGTTCCCCTGCCTTGCGTTGCTAACCTCTGCTTGCTCTGTGACTCATTCTGTCTGTCTGTCCGGCCCATTGCACCAAACGTCCAGCCTTCACAGTTCTACATCTGTGTGTAAGCTCACCTTGCTGAGACCTCATCACTCACCGGGGCTTTCCTCCCGACACACGTTACCAGCCCACCAACATAGCAGGATGAATGGCGTTCTTTAATCACCTGGAAAAAATATATATGAAAGTAACTCTTACAGTCACGGTTAAATTGTTACTCACTAACTGTCATGGAGTCTCTTTGATTTAGCCGAAAAAGCATTCAGTAATGGCTGGTGCTCAAGGGAAGCAAATGACATGAACGAAACCCCAATAGCTGGGGACACTGGGAGACGTATGGAAACACAAACCCCCTATACCTGCTCTATCAGCAGATATGTCTCATCTCCTGACCTAATTTTTGGCTTAATTTCAGTAATTTGCTGCTTTTTTTGTTTTTACAGATCTGCAACTTACAGTAAATACTGCCGGGAGGAATAAGGACACGTTTAAGGGGATGTTCATCTTCCAAACACTTTTTCAGTTGAGTTGTTTCCAGATTGTTAATAGAAAATAGACTTTTTTAAATTACTTTCCATTTTTTATTTTTTCCAAAATCTACATGTAAAGTTTAATGTCCCTGTCTCTGGTGTTTGAGTCTGGCAGCTCAGTAATTCAGGTGCAAACGCTAAACTGTTATAATTTTGCAACATTTAGTTGATACATTTCACAGCCGTATCTGTGGAATATTAGCAACAATTGTATCAATTCTAACAGCTGCCTGTAATGAAACTCAGGGATTCTGCTCAGCAGGGATAAAGATAAGAAATGTATCAACTAAATGTATCAATTTAGAGGGTCGGTGACCCCCCCGAGCAGCTTTACAAGGTGAAAAATTTGATTTACATTTTAATATTACAAAAACAGTCAAACATAGAAAATAGAAAGTTATTGGAAAAAAGTGTTTTTCTGGTGAACTGTCTGAAACCAACTGAACTGAAAAAGTGTTGGAAGGTGAACAACCCCTTTGCAAAAGAAGATGGAATTGGCTTCCATGCTGTTTATCATAGGATAATGTCTATAGACATGTTTGTGTATTTCGAAATCTTGAGTAGGGTTATGAATATATGAAAACATTGGCACTCTGCTCTAGTTCCATCGATAGCCAATACAGTAGATGAGCACTTACCCTTATATTTTGGGCCCCCTTTTCTACAGTTTTGAATTCCTGGCCCAAAAAAAGGACAGCCTTGGATTTTGAAAATGGTTATTTCTGGGGGTGATACATAAGTACTGCAATGCTGGTCTAGTAAATGCACAAAGGGACTGATTTTCTGCAGGAAAAGCATAGCCAGTGACATACCTATAAAGTAAGTAGACCCAGGGCCGCCATCAGAAATCGCAGGGCCCCATATGAAAAAAATTCCTGGGCCCCCTGGGCTGTGCCCACCACAAGCTCCACCTACAGCTCCGCCCTCCCCACCCCACAGGTCCACCCCCCATCACTCACTAAAAAAAAAAAAAAAACATTGGTAGCTATGGTTCCCACATGTTAATAAAAAACATTTGTGGTCAGGGCCCCCCATTAAAAAATATTGGTGGCTAGGACCCCACATCGGGAAAAAAATTGGTGGCCAAGGCCCCCCTTAAACATCCATGTAAAAAAACTTGCCCCCCCCCAGAAGTTTAAAAAAAATTTGGTGCCCAGGGTCCCACCACACAACAGGGACCACAAAGGGTTACCTTTAGGGGGGCCCTGCCATGTTGCACTTACTTCATTAGTGTGGCCCACCTGCTGTCAGTGAGCTGCCAATTACAGAAGGGAGGAGGGGAGCACAGTGACAGCATTTTCTTCCCTTATTGGTCACAGAATTTCAAGTCCCAGTAAAGCTGCATGGTGATTGGATGAGCTGGAGGAGAAGTTCAAACCTCAGCTATCCAATACCTGAGCAGCTCAACTGGTACTCAAACTCAGTGACCAATAAGGGGAAGTAATGGACAGAAGATACCTCCCCTTGTGTTCTCGCCCTGCCTTCCTGAAGTCAGTAGCTCTCAGAAAGCAGGGGGCATGGCTGAGCCCCCCTTACCCTCGGGCCCCCTACAACTCTCCCCCCCCTGATGGATGCCCTGAGTAGACCCCATAGGGTTGTGGAGGTGCCTGGGCTGTGGGGGTGGCTTTCTCCATAGTTATTTTACTCACCAAAAATTTGCACACCTGCTGCCTGCACTGACGCATGAGCGAACTAGGAGGGGCGGTGGCCAGATAGGTTCCAGTGCAAGCCAGCCCCTAAGGATTTTTGGCATGGGGGTCTGGTGCCATTTTGTTATGTGGCTGCACAAAGCAACTATTAACAATGGGTACTGGGCAGGACAAGGGGAAGCTGGGATGTACTATAGAGGTCAATGGGATGCTATAATATTCTGTATGCGACATTGGAACTTGTGATATATATTGCAGGGGGCACTAGGGAATGGGAATGTACTGCACAAGGGACTTTAAGAAATACATTCACTTATACTGTAGATCTGAAACAGGTTATACTGTATATGAAAGCCTGCCATACATGGGTCTGCCCTGCAGACCTACTCAGCAACTTATTGGCTGGTATATGGGGCCCTCAGCTCAGCCTGCCAGAATATCATCCAAATATCTGTTGGGCTTGTTTGAAAATCCTTAAAAGGGAACTATCATGAAAATGAGTATCAGAAACTTTCTTAATACAATCAATAAATCAATACATACAATCAATTAAAAATTTGGTACAGTTTCTGAAATAATCAAGTTTATCTTCACTATTCCTCTCTCAGCATCTATTCCAGTGGCGGAACTACCGGGGGAGCAGGGGGTGCGAGCGGGCAGGGCCCGCACCCCCTCAGGGCCCCTCCGGCAGCCCCTGCGCCACAGAAAATGCGGCCTTACGGAGGGGGCGGTGCCCGGCTGCTCATCACGCACCAGGGCCCACCCCCCTCTAGTTAGCTACTGATCTATTCATTGACAGTGAGATCCAATATATCTTATAGGGGGGCTTCCTTTACTAGCAGATGAATTAGAGCTCGCTCTATTTGAGTGAGCTCTAATACATCTGCTAGGAAAGGAAGCCTCCCCTATAAGATATATTGGATCTAATTGTCAATAAATATCTGACACCCAGAAACTGCATGAAGACAGAATAAAGAGAAATAGATGTTGAGAGAGGCATAGTGAAGATAAACTTGATTATTTCAGAAATGATGCAGAATATTTAATTGATTATATTTAGTAAGTTTCTTATTTCACTATGATGATGCTTATATTAAATTTTCATTTTGGAGATAGTTCCCCTTTAATATGTCCACAGTATGATTTAATCCCTGGCCCACCCAGTTGGGCAACGGTCTGCTAATTTGGTAAGACAAACATGTGCCAGCTTTGGGTTCAGTCTCAGAAACAGGATCACAGTTAATAGTTACAGTTCGTTATTTTTTTTTTTAAAAGGTCCCAGCACCCTTTAACATAGTGTAAAGCCTGACCAGGGCCCCTAGGCCCACTGCCGTTCGTTGCCCCTGTCCCCTCCCCTTTATTTGTGCAAATTTTCATCATCTGGACTGGAGCATTGGGGATTGGTGCATGGGAATTTAAAAAATGATTGTATTTCCAGCGCATCCCCAGTGTTTTTGAACCAAAGTGGGTGAGGTTGGGCAGTATGCCGCCCCCCTAAAATCATGCCGCCCTAGGCCCGGACCTAGGTGGCCTTTCCACAAATCCGGGCCTGAGCCTGACGCGTTAACTACCTATAAGGGACACTTTGTCATAGGGTATGTGATGAGGTGAGTCTACCTTTTTTTGTTCAGAAAACCTAGTTCATCCTTACAAACTTCACAGTTCTATCTACTTGATATCCTAGAGATCCCGACATAGATTGGGCTAATAGGAAACAGCATCATTAGTGACTAACAGGCCTGTAATATAAATGAACGGGAGTTAGGGACAGGAGGCTGGCAGCAGACAGACAGGGAAGGGAGAGGAAAAAAGGAGGTGGAAAATAAGGGTGGGTCCCAGAAGGAGCAGTAGATGGGAATGAAAAAATAAACCCTTCACGTTTCGTGGATTTCCGGAACTCTCATTTGCTGTGGTTATTTCAGGATTGTAACCATTGCAATTTCAGTATGTTGCACCTGATTTTAATTTCGATGGGTTTGAGGGTGTTATGGTCTCACCTTTGCATCCCAGCCTGGTATTTATTAGAATTGCACAAAGGGCTTTAGTTAAAAAATAAGGGAAAAATGTGAAAGTCAAGACAGAGACGGGAGCCACGTCCAACAGAGAATGTGTGGAAACGATACAATAAGGAAATAGTAGGGCGCTTACACGCAGACGTTCCACTGCACTGGAATGCAGGAGGTGGAAGTGTAAACCTGCAAACTTTCTGAGCCAGTTTGCAATTTACATGAATAATTTTCTTTCTAGTTTTCAAGATATTAGTAGCTTTGGCATTTTTAATAAGATTTTAAAACAACAGTGCCACCTGCTGCTCATTTCGGTCCATCCGGACCTGGTTCATTCTGTTAGTGAGTGCAAACGAAATTGCTCTCTTCACCAATAGCAAGTGGCAATGGTGTCTTTAAATCATAATGTTAACAGTTTAAAAACTGCTAATATCTTGAAAGCTATAATAAAAAATAAACTAGTGTAGGAAATTACGGCTAAACCATTGCACTTATATCTCTGTAA
The DNA here is from genome assembly GCA_038501925.1 of Xenopus petersii. Classification (NCBI taxonomy): domain Eukaryota; kingdom Metazoa; phylum Chordata; class Amphibia; order Anura; family Pipidae; genus Xenopus; species Xenopus petersii. Next base: position 111,695,629 of record CM076677.1, read on the forward strand.
TTGATCAGGCACAGAGCATGTCTGTGTGCTGTAAACTGTTACCTAGCAACCAGCTGTTCAGTGATCTCAGTGCAGCAGGAAGTGACACAGCAGCTAGTGAGTGGCTGGCAGGAACAGGAAGTTACAGATGCTGGCAAAAGAGAAAAGCCTGGCAGAGAGAACCACATGGTGGACAGAGAGAGAGACAAGCGAACTGCTGTTGGACCCAGAGAGCTGAGAGGCTTCACCAAAAGCAGACATTTGGATCAGGCTGGCACAGGGAAGCCACATACTGTGCCTGGAGTGACAGAGAATGTGAAAGGAATTCAGCCTGGAGGGGCTGGTAGTCGCACTGTATGCCTGAATGTGCTGGACTTGCCCGAAGAGTATCCTGTTTAAAGGGACAGTACCCCAGTGTCGGACTGGCCCACAGGGATACCAGGAAAACTCCTGGTGGGCCCAGGTGTCAGTGGGCCCTCATGCGGCTAATTTGGCCTATTTCATGGCCATTCCATATTTCTATGAGAACAAAGCTAAATAAATGGAATAATATATTGTAGTATGTAAAGAAAATAGACAATAGAGTTTGGGTGAGGAGAGGAAGAATATTAGTACTGAGAGTGGGCCCCTGGTGTCCCAGTCCGACACTGCAGTACCCTAAAGAAGCACTTGAAGATACAGAGACTGTTTTGAGGCAGGACAATAAAGGACTTTGCCTTCTTTAGTTAGCTAGATAGTTAGCACAAGCAAATTAGTCAGTGAGGCCCTACTCCCAACTGGTTAGGAGTGCTATTTGTACTAGTTGGCCATTTAATTTTAGATAAACAGTTATTCAGTTAACAAATACTGTGTGTTTTATTACTGTATTCCTAGTGGGTTCACTCGTAGGTTCATTCCCGGATCCCACTAGCACTGCGTTAGTAAGTACCAGGTACCCAGTCTCTCCCAATACCACTGTGGAGTGGCTCAGGTTTGTCCTGTGCCATCAGGTAAGCACTACACGTGGAGTGTAAAAGGGTTATACTAGTAATGTAAATTTCAGTAGTGCTCAAAAGAGCACTCTGAGCAATTTTACACTGATGTATAATTTTATACTGATGTATTCCTTCTCCTTTAAGTAACTGTATTCAGCCTGTATTATTTCAATAGGAAAGTCTCTACAGCATGGTAAGGACTAGACATCGGCTAAGCATGGCTCCCTCCTTAGCACAGGAGCAGATCCCTAACCTATTCTATGGACGGGGGACAGAGGTAGGGCCCAAACACAGTTTTCCAAGCACACTCTCAGCATGGTAATCCCAAATGTACAAAGCCTTTCCTTCTCCTTTAAAGTAGAGGCCATTGATATAAGTGGTAGCATTATATTTGCTATGGGACCTCTTGTGCCCAGGTTACATCCCTGAGTTATGGGGGTGGGGGTAGTGTTGCTACAGAGTTTTGTCACAAATTAAACCCCACATTAGTATGTTTATAACACCTACTGATCAGGCACAAGTCCCATTGTTCCTTGTAAACCAACGCACACTTCATCTAGGAATTACTGCAGATAAAGGCAGTCCTCTGGAAACAAGAATATGCTCTTGTGAGCAATAAAAAATACGTTTATTATAAAGTAGTAGAATGGTTCTTGCGGCCTTGCAGGACTGGGGACTTGGCATACACCCAATGGCAGGTGGTAAGGACAGAGCTAGACCTTAGATGCAACTGGTTTTTATATAAGCCCCAAATGGGTGAGCTTCAGTTCTTTTAGTCTTAAATCTGGGGTCAGAGTAAAGTACTCTGAATAGTCAAGAATGTATGACAGTTTATATATGGCTCCAATGTCCTCTATGATGCATGTTGCTTTAAAAGCCAACTCTATTACTTAGACATGGTATCCACATACTTTTGTAATATATATTAGTGATGTGCGGGACTTGGAAAAAAACTTGACCCTAATCCTCCTTATTTCATATATACCCAGAACCCACTGGTGACATCACCAAGTGGGAGGGGCCACACCACAGACACCACCAAGAGGAAGGGAGCCACAGGAGAAAAAAGCAGAAAGACCAAGAACATGGGCTAAGGCACATAAGAACAGGCATTGGAGCAGCCACCCACCCAAATCTTTATATATATATATATATATATATATATATATATATATATATATATAAAATTAGCGAATAAACCGCACTACCAGGACTTCCATAAAGGAGGCTTAAGTTGGGAGCCGAAACGTTGAAATAAAATTTTTGTTTTTTTTCACACTTTATGGAAGTCCTGGTAGTGCGGTTTATTCGCTAATTTGATTATTCACAATTTAACCAGCACCCAGGCAGTGACCATTACTTGGGAGTGCTCCAGATTGTGACTTTGGATATATATATTGATAATAATATATATATATATATATATAATATATATATAATAATATATATTGATAATGGGTTGAGTGCAGAGGACTCTTGTATTTGACTATATATATATATATATATATATATATATATATATATATATATATATATATATATATATATATATATATATATATAGGATTTTAAGGAAAAAAACAGAGAAATGGTGTCAAAAAAGGTTTAGAAGGGAGAAGCAGCAGGAATCAACGCTTTGGTGTGGCACATACCAAAAACAGACTTTTATTCTGATTTTAAGGGGTTGATGATCTGCATAGAAACATGTATTGCAACTTGTAAAGGTACTGGACATGGGGACAATCAGGAATGGGGGGGGGGAAGGGAGGTAGCGAGCTGGCTGTTTTTTGATTAATTGTAATACTGGCAGTGCATCTGATCTGATGGTAAATTTAAAGATTTATTACACACAGACCAGACAGTGCAGTGTCATTCTGGGTTGGTGATGTGTTCGTCTGCTGTGACTGGGTGGATGGAGGGCTGTGGTGCCGGAGGTGTTTGGTGGGGTTACATGTGCTGTGACTGGGGGGCGGGAGACTGCTGCATCATGGGTGCTGTGATTATTTATCTATAGGTTTGGCCTAATGTGCTTCCTGTAACCATTTTGACTCATATATTTTAAAATAAAATACTTTAAAATGCAAAAAAAGTTAGATTTGTTTAGCAATAAATAAATGTTGTTAATAATTTGCTGTGCCTTAGCTCTACATCATCAGGTAATCATTGTGATGCTGGCTTCCTGTGTTCTGGGCCTCAGACCTCTTGTTGTTCATAGTATACAATTTACTTTCTATAGTATCTACTATGATGGTGCCTTGAGGCTGCCATGGCCTATGTGTTATATTGTGATGAATTAACTATTTGTATGATGTAGACAGTGATATTCTGAGACAATAGTCAGTTGGTCTTCCTTTTTTTTTTTAATTTAGGTTTTTTGTTCAGCATCTCTCCATTTTGTAATTTAAGCAGCTATCTGGTTGCTAGGGGCCAATTTAACCTAACAACCTGGTATTGTTGAGTGAGAGATTGGGAGATGAAGTAGGAGTAAAAATAAAATTGTATCCTCACAGAGTTCTACTGCCTTCTTTATTAAAACCTTCCCTTCTTTATTTGATTTTCTTTATTAAAAACTGAAAAGGTAAATTGGTAAGGTGGGAAACAGTGATATATGAATACTGTGAGGGGGGGGTGCAGACTGAAGCACTTGCCTTGGCCCGGCTCTGCCATCCCCCATTGAGAGGACAATAAAATGGCAAGAATGGAGGAACATATGCCATGCCAAAGAACAAGTAGGCAAAGGAAAAATTCTATGAATTGTTCTTGCACTCAACAACTAATTGTGTAATGTATTTGGCCAGTCTCTACAGTCTCTTAAATCCTGTGCATTGTGGTAAATTCATTACAGATTTGCAGCCAGGAATCCAAAGACTGGTATCCTGTTCTAATAAAATTCTTTAGCGGCTACAAGAATGTCTCTTCTCTGCGGGATGTAATGCCGGAGCAGAACAACACACTGGGCATCCAATGATTGCTTTTTATTGTATTTCTTATATAAAGGAAAATCTATATACAATTTCAGTGCAAAAGAGAAGTGTAGCAAGGAAGGAGATGAAATGATGGAAACAGACCCCATAAATGGGTTTGAAGCTTGTAGGGAAATGGAAGGTCAGCAGTCTAGGTGGGGGGAAACGTTGACATTGGACTCTAAACCATATGATCAATTATTTCCTTACTTTGTGTCACTGTTCCTCAAGTAACACAACATGAATTCACAGAATAAAGCTGCTTGTACATGGAAAGATCCATTAGTTTAAGATCCATTAGTTTGGCTAGGTCACCAAAGAAGTAGATCTTTGACCACCTTGGTCACCATAGAGGTGAGCCATATCAGGCTGATCCAATTGTTCAGCTATTCAGATTCATGATTGAATGACATGGACTTCCACGACTGATCTGCTCCTTGGCCAATGGCACTTTTCACACATTCATGTCTGATGAAGTCAATGTAAGATTATGACAGCGGGAGGCCCATTTATCAAAGTCCAAATTTAGGTCATTATTTTATTAAAACTACTCCGACCAAATCCGTGTGGGGTTTACCCCCTTATTTATGAATACATTTTCTTTAAAAATTCCAGTTTGGGAAATCATCTGGAAATTCAAATCGTACTAATTGTTCGGATTTTCTGTCCAAAAAAATCAGATTTGAAGTCTTTGGATTTTTTTTTTTAATGAAAAAAAATCAGATCAGGATATCTTCGGGACTGCTCCCGTTGACTTATATACAACCCCAGCAGGTTTGAGACTTTATCCATCCTATATAATTCAAGTCTTTTTTCTCACTAAAAATTCTGATTTTATAGTAAAAAAGAAAAACCTAGATTTTTTTTCTGGTTTTTGGAATTCGGACCTGGAAAAAACCTCTCTAATGTAAGAAGAGGACCTGTAGTAAGCAAGAAATGTCTGTACCTGTATGGGGACCTTTCCACCAATCCTTACTGGAGGCTTGATCGTGTTATATGGATATGAATACAACGATCATTGATTTAAACTTTTATTTGTGCAAAAAACACTGCAATGTTTCGTGCTATACGTTTATTTGTGCAAAAACCACGGCAACGTTTCGGGCTATACTTTTATTTGTGCAAAAGTTTTGGGCAATACCATCAGGCTTTATAAAGGGCTGGTATAGCCCAAAACGTTGCAGTGTTTTTTGCACAACTAAAAGTTTAAATCAATTTTGCAGCACTGGATCGCCCTTGTCAACTCTCAATTGGAACTTTACAAACTTACATATGTGGCGAGAGGGTGTCCAGGGAAATTTGAAGATGTCTGGTCCCCATGGACTGAATCACTAGCGACCTCACTGTAACTGTCATTTGTGCCTCCAGCCAAATTTTTGCTTTTTATTATTATTTTTTTTTTCTCTTCTCTTTTCTTTCTTCGCTCTTTCCTACCCCCCTAATTTTTTATGTGTTGTTAAAATCCAATAAAAAGCATTCTTTAAAAAAAAAAAAAAAAAAAAAAAGTTTAAATCAATGATCGGAATGCTGCTGCTAGTTTCTTGTGGATTTAACCTCTGCAGAGAGGATTACATTATGCACCTGACGCTCTAAACAGCGGACCCGTGTGAGTGTGGCACTTTATTCGGACTTTTACTGAATGGATATGAATACAAGACACATGAGGGAATCAAACTCAGGACCCCAGAATAGCAATGTTACATCCACTGCTGCCCATATGCCCTGAAGAAAAGGTACCCAGCATCAGGGCTCAGCGTCTGAATATACAATATGAAAGCTATAGTAGAGAATAATCGGACAATATTGGGGGTACAATTGTCAGTAGTAGAACTATTCAACTTGTAAGAAATCAGAACCAGGGTAGCAGGTGTGACGCAGACAGATGGACAACTGGAACGGAGCAAGTACAGAGCAGTACAGAGAAGCAGCCAGGTGGGGTGAGAATTCAGCCAGGAAATTTGGAAGTGAGAACAGAGAAAGACAGAGACAGGGAGGGGTGAGAATGTAGCCAGGAGGAGATTAAGAAGAAGTACAGACGGGAGAGCGACAGGTCAATCAGCAGATTAGAACAAAGACATGGCTGCATATTTTGGCATTCTGCTCACACCCTAACCTCTCAGTCCGACTCACAACTGCCCTCAGTTCATGGACAGACTCACAGCAATGTTCCAGGAGACAGACTGCAGGAGACACGCCGCACTGCGGGATTGAATAAGACATACGCCATATGATAAATAAATTATTTAATAAATAAAAATGACCATGTGGAAGAGACACAGCAACATCGTGAAAAACTAATTTATTGAAGTATCCCCATAAACCTACACTGGATTCTTTCAATATATTCGGGGACCCTTTGTGCTCTCATAAGGTCCCCCCCCCCTGCACATGCCAGGGCAGGATAGTAGACTTGGCACATGACAAAACCAGACTCTTTGCTTTCATTTAAAAAAAAAAAACAAAACAAGTAATTTTTTTCCCCAATGAATATGTTGTCGGACATGAAACATAGAAATGTATTACAGGTATGGGACCTGTTATCTAAAAAGCTCAGGACCTGAGGTTTTCTGGATAAGGGATCTTTCTGTAATTTGGATCTTCATATCTTAAGTCTGCTAGAAAATCATGTAAACATTGAATAAACCAATAGGCTGGTTTTGCTTCCAATAAGGATTCATTATATCTTAGTTTGGATCAAGTACAAGCTGCTTTTTTATGATTACAAAAGGAAATAATTTTTTAAAAATCTGGATTATTTGGATAAAATGGAGTCTATGGGAGACGATGTAAAGTCTGTGTAATTTGGAGCTTTCCGGATAACAGGTTTTCAGATCCTACACCTGTACTTACTCCTGGTTTATGGGGCTCTCTTTATTCTGTCTTGGACTGGCAAATGACTTTCCGGTTTCAATGGGGTTTTTTTGCACCTGTGTCAGTGCATGAGATTTTCAGAATTATATTAGGGGTCATATTTATCAAAGATCGAGTTAGAGTTTTTTTTACTTCAAATGAACTCGAATGACCTTGAATAGTATCTTATTTAAGAAAAAACTGGATTGTCTAAAACTCGAACAAATGTTACCGACTTGAAAACTCAAATGGAATTCGAATAAACTCAAATCGAGTTTCTTCCCGAAAAAAAAAAAAAAATTGAATGAACATCTTCAAATGGGTCACTGGACCTCTGCCATTGACTTCTACATGAACTCGGCAGGTTTTAGGTGGTGACCTATGAATTGTTCCCAGGGTCCAGGTATGATAAATAGGGATGGGTTAATTTTTTTTTGCAGAGTTTTGCCGCACAAAATGCGACTATAGACTCCATTGGCAGAAAAAAAAAATGTTGCACGTCAAAAAAATTAGCCGCCCATAGACTTTAATTCTTTTTGCCGAATTTTCACAGACGGCAAATATTTGGTGAAGCGAAACTGGTCAAATTCGCCCATCCCCAACGATAAATCTCAAATTCGAAATGAGGTTTGGATTATTCCAAACTCAAAATTGTGAGTTTTGACCAAAAATCCAACTCGAAAATTGGAATTCGAATTTACAATTCGAACCTTAATAAATCTGCCCCTAAATGTAATGGTAAAAGCCCCATACCACGACAACTTGTTCAGCATATACAGTAGCCCTTTTATCTTCAGCTCTTTCATTCGATCATTTCTCTAATTACCCATCGTATAGTCCGTTCATCCGTTTTGCTCCTCCCAAGCATCATGTAAACTTGCCACCAAGAAGTCATGGCTTTTGCCCATGAACCTTATGTCCTGTGTAAGAATTTGTCTGTAAATAATAAAACCGGATGCATGGCAATACATTTTAAAGAAAGGTGCTCTCTTGCGTGTCTTTAAATTACAATACCCACAATTCATTTCTATAAATAAATACAGGTAATGGCCAGAAGCAGAAGGCCGCACTTAAGAATTCACTAAGAGGCAGTTTGAAGGGTAAGTTCCTAATTTAACTACGGTTTAAAGTGCAATTGACAATGAGTTAAGACAAGTGGCATGATTTATGTGTGTGCAGTTCCTCACCGTCACAAAACATAGTCGCACACATCCTGCCCAAAAACATAGCTAATGCCTTATATAAACAGAGAAAAAGATGGCGCCTAACATACAAACAGCAGCAGCTATTCATCTATTATCATTTCAGTTCACATCAACTCGGGACCTTGTTTCCCAGCTGCTGCATCATACAACATTCACACACCCAATCCCTTTTACATAGTAAAAATACTATACCGTGCAAGTCCTTTTACGGACGGAAGGTTGAACTTAATACGAAGGTGGCTCACCAAATTCTATTGTCCGATATACAAAAAAAACACGTGCAACCGTCACCTACCATTTAAGAATAAACCCGTAAGGCAGAATAAGTAGAGGGCAGTAAAACACAAGATGCCTCAAATAAAAATTTTGCACTGTGCAAAGGCCGGAGAAAAGAAATGGCATACGTAGGTAACACAAGCATATTCACCATTAACACTGACCCATTTAGAACAAAATGGACACTGCAGACTAGAGTTCTGCATTGGGTCGGGTACTGGCAAAGTGGTCGGGTTTTGGGCAAAAAAGTCCTTGTTTCCTTGACCATGCCTGCAGTCTGCGGGTAACCAAGGCCTCCCCAAAAAGTTCTAAAAGAACCTGAATGACAAACTTTATGAATATCTTTCTGTGTGGGAGGGGAGGATGTAGTAACCATGTAGAGGGTGGCAAGTGTTCTTCCATCCGCATCTTTGATATGCCCTTTTTGAAGTAAGGGTTCCATCATGCTCAGTTATTCCTGTTGGGTAAAGATGACCTTGAATCTAAAAACATGGCTTTGTTAAATGCATCTGTGGCAGCCACACTAACAATCATAATCCGGCTGTCTTGAGGATCACAGGGAGCTGCTGCACAGTCCTTACTATCTTCTTGCAAATCCAGTGAGAAGTGTGCAGGTATGCCGGTGGCTCATAAACCATTTGTAAGCCCAGGGGACTGAAGTCCTTGCTCTATCCACAGAGCAGAAGAGGAGGTGTTGCGCTGCATACGGCGATGAATGCGGCGGAGTCTCAACAAATAAAGCACAATAGACAGCAGGACGACCAGGAAGCACACCAGAAACAGATAGTGATTGTACACAAACGATGCTCCCCGCCAATGGGGATGGTTGCCTCGGAAATTTTCTTGCTGGATATCTCTGTGGGCAGGACAGGAATAAAAAGCCATCAAGCCATTCATATCACAGCTACAGAATTATTATTGGCAACTCTAACTAGAGAGTCTCATACAGTATTGGGTCAATGGGCATATGACCTGGCATGTTCCTATGGCAAATACTACACTGGGCTGTTTCTTATATTGCATACAAGTGTCAGACTGGCATATTTCTCTGTGTCACTACCAGGAGCCACGGAGTCGGCCAGTGAGCACACATGAAGGAGATTTGATACTGATGCAATTCAGTGCCAAAATCTGCACTGTGTGTCTGCCCCATGGCCAATACAATGGCTCCAGGTGCAGACTCAAAACACAGGAGAGATGAGTAACAGTAAAAGCCCATTGTGACATAAGCAAAAACAGCCAGATAATGAAGAATAAATATAATATTCCTGTGTTCGAATTCTGGCTTTGATATAGAACGCTGGAATTTAAACTAGCATTTTAAATTAGACATATACCTGTATAAACATATTCAAGACAATTTAAAAAACCCAAACCCAATTTAAAAAAAAAAAAAAAAAGCCCAAGTCTTCCTTGTGTATAAAGATGATTTGGACCAGTCTATATACTGTACCTTTCCAAATACCAAAACACACAGAAAAACATAATGAATACTTGTGCAGAAATGATCTTTTAAAGGGGACCCGTCACCCAAAAACATTATTCAAAATCCTATTTTATAACATTAGTCAAGCTGAAAAAACTTTAATTATACTATATAAATTATTTGAATCTTGTTTCCTTGGTTTGGGAATTCATAATTATAGCAAGCAGGCAGGAGCCATTTTGTGGACACTGTTATTAAGACAAGCCTTGCATCATCTCAGAATCTTGTTTGTGCACCAGAATGGGGGACCCAATGTCCATCCACATGCCCTGGCTACACAATTAAATGGTGAAGGGGGGAATGTGTGGAGAGCAGTGACATCTAGGAAGTGCTGAATGGAAAGTGAAAGTAATTGTCTGCCTCACCTCTATGACTAAGACATAGAGGAGGGGCAGGCAATATTTAATTGACAGCTGAGATGTTTAAATGAGCTTACAACAGCTATGAATGCTTTAATAAAAAATAGAAATTGGATTTCATGTTTAATTTGAAAAGGACTTTTATTATACAGATTTTTATGTCTGGGTGACAGGTCCACTTTAAAGGAATTCTGTCATGATTTTTATGATGTAGTTTTTATTTCTAAATTACACTATTTACACTACATATAATTCCCTCTACCATATAAAATTTCATTCCTGAACCAGCAAGTGTATTTATTTAGTTGTAATATTTGTGTGTAGGCGCCATCTCAGGTCATTTTGCCTGGTCATTTGCTTTCAGAAAGAGCCACCACTTTAGGATGGAACAGCTTTCAGGCAGGCTGTTGTTTCCTCCTACTCAATGTAACTGAATGTGTCACAGTGGGACCTGGATTTTACTATTGAGTGCTGTTCTTAGATCTACCAGGGAGCTGTTATCTTATGTTAGGGAGCTGTTATCTGGTTACCTTCCCCTTGTTCTGTTGATGGGCTGCTGGGAGGGTGGTGATATCTTGCAGTACAGCAGTAACGAGTGACTGAAGTTTATCTGAGCACAAGTCACATGACTGGGGGCAGCTGGGAAACTGACATTATGCCTAGCCCCATATCAGATTTCAAAATTTAAATATAAAAAAAATCTGTTTGCGCTTTTGAAAAACGGATTTTAGTGCAGAATTCTGTTGGAGCAGCACTATTAACTGATGCGTTTTGAAAAAACATTTTTTCCCACGACAGTATCCCTTTAAAGTAGGGTTGCACCGAATCCAGGATTCAGCCTTTTTCAGCCGGATGCAGATTCGGCCTGGCCCAACCAAATTTGCATATGCAAATTAGGGGCGGCGAGGGAAAATGTGTGACTGTCACAAAACAAGGAAGTAAAAAATGTTTCCCCCTTCTCACCACTAATTTGCATATGCAAAATAGCATTCTGATTCGGTACTCAACAAATCTTTCACGAAGGATTCGCCCGAATCCAAAATAGTGGCTTGGGTGCATCCCTACTTTAAAGAACTAAGTGATTTAATCCTCACTTTTGCGCTGCTACAGGTAAGAGATAGACTCTGCCTTTGTTGTTCTTATTCCAGTGGCTTTAACTTGCATTGTTTGGCTGGTCTGGGTATCAGTGGTGCTACACAATGCCATGTGTGTGTGTTAAGTGAAACTATACATTTAGCTACATGCATATAGATATCCCAAGCCTTGTTTGATTTAGAATAACACATGGATTACAGCTGTGTCCTTACCTCAGTGGCAAGAATCTGGTCCGATACAAAATGGCTCCCAAGGTCCACTGCACTTCTTTATCATACACCTGCAGAACAGTTTTGAGGTTGCCATAGTTAGAAGGGAAGGAAAATCCAGTGTGGAAAACTTCATACATCCAGGCAGACTTAAAGCACTGGTACCTGTAAAATGAAGACATAACAATGTATCATTACCAATGGGAGAATTGGAATACGAATTTTGATTGGTGCAAGATACAACAATAAAAAATTGTTTACTTTTATTTTTCAGTCCTTCTCAGGAGCCAAGAGGTCCTACTTACTTGAGGCGGTGCAAGTCAGCATGTGATGCGTAAAGGCCACGGTCAAATCTCTCCCTCAGCATAGACCATTTGGTGGCACAGTAATCCTAATGAGACAATTAAGATTTTCATTCATCCAAGTCATGGTATATCTATTAGAAGGAATTCTAAAACTATATTAGACTATTGAAAACCAGGATCCAGCTTCATAAAGTCCTCCCTTCCAACAATGCTTACTTGTGCAGCCAGCAAAAACCGAGTAGAGTTGTAGCTTCCTCCCATACGCAGCACATCCTCTGTGCAATAGTAGAACTCAGAGAAACCGTAGAACTCGCTGTTCTGGTAGGGCACTGGTGGCTGGTAAACACCATTCAAGGTGGTCTGTGTCTCGTTAGACAGGTTCATGAGGGGCTGAATGATGTGCCGGCAAAGATGGAAGTCTCCTGTGCCACGCAAGAACATCGTATGCCCTCGTTGCTGGATTTTATCAGAGATATCCAGAGGAAGGCAGGGGTCCAGGTATGGAGCATCCTCGGACATGCCAATTTGTTTACCTAGTAACCTAATGTCAAAAAACAGGGCACTGATTACATAGTAACATAGTAAGTAACATAAAAGACACACGTCCCATCAAGTTCCACTTTTTAACTCTTTTTGTAACCTGTCTGCCAGTTGATCAAGAGGAAGGCAAAAACCCCAATTTGAAGCCTCTCTGATTTGCCTCAGAGGGGAAAAAATTCCTTCAGACTAGTCCCTGGATCAACTTCTAATATGAGCTATCTTCTATAACCCTGTATTCCCTCACTTGATAAAAAGCCATCCAACAACCACTTCTTAAAGCTATCTAATGTACAACTGATTCAGTGAGAGAATTCCACATCTTCACAGCTCTCACTGTAAAAAAAAAAAACCCCTTCATAATATTTAGGTGGAACCTACTTTCTTCTAATCAGAATGGGTGGCTGTCAGCTGGAAAGACGTACTGGTAAATAAAGCATTAGAGAGATTATTATATAATGCCCTTATATATTTATGCATAGTTATCATATCACACCTTCAGCACACCTTCTCCAGCGTGAACATCCCCAATTTGGCGAGTCTTTCCTCATAGCTAAGATTTTCCATACCGTTTACCAGCTTAGTTGCCCTTCTCTTGACCGTCTCTAATTCAGCAATGTCCTGTTTGAGTGATGGAGACCAAAACTATACGGGGCCTTACCAGTGCTCTAAACAGTGGAAGAATGACAGCTTCCTGCTATGACTCTATGCCCCTTTTAATACAGCTCAAGACCTTATTTGCCCTTGATGCTGCTGACTAACATTGCTTGCTACAGCCAAATTTATCATCTCCAATGACTCCAATGTCCTTTTCCGTAATGGATTTGCCTAGTGCAGTACCATTAAAGGTATAAGTGGCTTGGATATTTTTACAACCAGGTGAATGACTTTACATTTATCAACATTGAATCTCATCTGCCCAGATTGCCAGTTTGTCAAGATCCTGTTGCAAGGATGCCTCATCCAGAATGGAATTAATTGGGCATTATGGGATTATGAGTAGAAGAGTGTAGAAAAGGAACATGAAAAAAAAAAAAAATTAAAAGATCACATGGTTGTTCACCCTGAGCGCTGACCTGTTCTTTTCCATGTTACTGGAGAAGATGTGATCTTCATATCTCTGACGAGCAGCGTTACCTCCAAAACCCAGGAAAGTGGCAACATACACTCGGTAAACATGTTGTGTCTCATGTGCATCGCAGCCAAGATTGAACTCTGCCAACAGGTTCTTAGCCACTTCTTCCTGCAGGTATAAAGAAAAGACAGTGGGCATCAAGCTGCACCGAGTAGCAACAGGACATGCAGCTGCAATTTTGTGTAGCAAACAGTGTTATAGCAGCAGTACAAGTCTTATGATGACATGCATTGAGCTGTACATGGCACTCCTACCTGGTACTTTCTACCACCAGACCCAGACTGGGAGTGACAAGATTGTGACAAATAGCAGAAGGGCTGCTGTAAGATATATATACGCTATATGTATATATATATATATATATATATGCTATATAGACTAGGCCTGTGAGGGGCTGTTTGGGCCTCTGTGTACATGAAATGCCAGGGCTTAATTTAAATCTCTGTCTGGATCTGCCCAACCCCATATCTTGCTTATATCAGTAAGGAGATCTAACAGAATGAACTCTGGGTACATTAGTGAGTAGCTTATTGGCACCAGGAATCATTTTATTAAGGAGCTACTGTGAGACTGATATGTAATGACACGGCCACATTAACAATGTGCCAATGCACACCATTATTAGAGAACTAAACCCTAACAATGAATATGGCTAAAAATGCCATATTCTATATACAGTCTAAAGTTTCAGCTTGTCAATAGCAGCAATGATCCAGGACATTAAACTTGTCACAGGGGGTCACCATCTTGGAAAGTGTCTGCGACACTCACATGCTCAGTGGGCTCGGAGCAGCTGTTGAGAAGCTAAGTTAGGGGTCGTCAAGCAGAAAATTAGTTTGGCCTGTAATATAAGCTGATGCTACAGGGCTGATTATTAAATTCTCAAGCTAATTGCACTGGTTTCTGTACTGCCATGTAGTAATTATCTGTAATAATTACTAATCAGCCGTATTTTGTGACATTTCTATTCTATGTGTACTGTATATTGTGAGTGGGTCCCTAAGCTCAGTAACTGACAGCAGCACAGAGCATGTACAGTGAATCAGTAGAAAAGAAGATGGGGAGCTACTGGGGCATCTTTGGAGTCAGAGATCTTTACTGCTAAAGGGCACAGAAGCCCAAAACATTATGTTCAACTAATAAAAGTAATTAAAAAAAACCAAACAACTGGACTTGCTGAGTAATTATTGAAGACGTTTCACTACTCATCTGAGCAGCTTCAGTTCACTGGTGTGGGAAGTTCTCGGCATACAGACTCTTCCATTAATCCAATCACCAGTGATGGGCGAATTTGACCCGTTTCGTTTCGCCAAAAATTCGCCGCCGGCGAAATGTTGCAGACGCCCATTAAAGTCTAAGGGCGTCAAAAAAAATTTGTCGCGCAGCGAAATTATTTTGTCGCGCGTCTTTTTTTTGACGCACGTCTCCATACAAGTCTATGGACGTCAATTTTTCGGCGAAACGAGGCGAAAAAATTCGCCCATCCCTACCAATCACAACAGCACATTGTAACTCTTCAGAGAGGTGACATCTGAAATTCACAGAGGTGTTGATTCTGTGTAATTACAACTCATAGAAACAAGTGCAGTACTTGTTTTTTTTTTTAAATTACTTATATTAGATATACCATGACCTGGATGAATGAAAATCTTCAGTCATATTATTATATATTTCTAGCCCTATCTTGGATCAATGAATTTCCATTATACCTTCCAGGTTATTTAAAACTAAACCATCTCAGTCTGCAAATTCCTTGATATTATTTTTGTGATAGTTGGAATGGTAAAATGGCAAAATATACCCCAGAGTTAATAGAAATGATCTATGAGCGTTCAGTAAAACATTATACTTATTTGTGTATTCATGAAGGGGTGCATCATGCTTGAGCCGAGAGCCTACTGATAGTTTTACTGAACTGAATAAGTGGTTGAATTATATACAAACACCAAGCACCTCCCTGAGAAACACAGTGGGAAATCATATGGAACATGAATTGTTTGCTTGATGCATAACCTGGCCAGTTTAATGTTCCTTTTATTTCCCTCCAAAACGACATGGGATAATACATTTCTTCTGGCACCAGTCCCTAGAGATTGTACAGCATGACCTCTGGGCTAAGCATATCTAAAATAGTATGCAGAAATAAGTCTTGTTAAATAATAGAAGTATGCCTGAAAAAACGGGGAAAAAAAAGGTATTAATGTGGCAGTAGAAATGTGATGTGACTAAAGGCTGGGGGAAAATAGGAGTGAGCAGAGCAGTTAAATGAATGCGGAATTAAGCAGTGGGAAACTGTAAGCTGAAGGACAGCGTGTACAGATTTCCCAAAGTGACTGCATTTTCCTCTGCTCCTCTTGACCTGCCATAAATAACAGTATCCCATCATAAATTCTGTAATTCGCCACATTAACATGCAACGCCATGATTTAAAAGAAAAGACAGCCACCTATGGACCCTTGTTCCTCATGACATCTAATTTTACAATAAATTTGCCCAGTTTATTATAATTACAGGTATGGGACCGGTTATCCAGAATGCTTGGGACCTGGGGTTTTCAGGATAACGGATCTTTCCACAATATGGATTTTCATCCCTTAAAACTACTAGAAAGTCATATAAACATTAAATAAACCCAATATGCTGGTTTTTCTTCCAATAAAGGTTTAATTATTAGGCATGCACCGAATCCAGGATTCAGTCTGGGATTCGGCCTTTTTCAGCAGGATTCAGATTTGGCCAAATCCTTCTGCCTGGCTGAAACTGAATACTAATTTGCATATGCAAATTAAGAACAGGGAGGGAAATCGCATGACTTTTTGTCACAAAACAAGGAAGTAAAAAATGTTTTCCCCCTTTGCATATGCAAATTAGGGTTCAGATACGGTTCGGTATTCGGCCGAATCTTTTGAGAAGGATTTGGGGGTTCGGCCGAATCCAAAATAGTGGATTCAGTGCATCCCTAATCATTATATATTAGTTTGGATCAGTACAAGTTACGGTTTTATTATTACAGAGAAAAAGGAAATCAGTCAAAAAATGTGGATTATTTGGATAAAATGGAGTCTATGGGAGACAGCCTTTCCGTAAGTCTGAGCTTTCTGGATAACGGATACCTTACCTGTACTATTGTTTATTTTTTTCTTGTTGGTTTATTAACGGACACGATTCAGGAAATACAGGCAGCTAACAAATTGCTGTTTTTGGGAGAAAAGTTAGTTGTGCTTGGCTTCTCCCTGTGCCTGCCATATTGCTCTTGGCTGTGGAAGTCTGCACGTGCCTGTTGTTTATGATGCAAAGTGTTTTCAGTACAATGCCAGAAACCTCACAAAGGAATTTATTTTCTTATTTTTTATTTTCTTACATCTCTGCAATCACTCTATAGCATAAAAAGCTGAAAGCGAAACAAGCGAAAAAAGGAATGAAGTTTTTCAGATAATGACCTGCTGTGAGGAGGCAAAGCTTACACTTTTAGGGACTTCATACGCCATCTGGGTGGAGACGCCTCCCATGTCTAGGATGCCTGCTGTGCGCTTGCGCAGGATTGCTTCCTTATGATCAGCCCCAGGGACATTCACCTCCACTACAGCTTCATCTTCTGCAGGAAAGAGGGGAAAATAGTTAGGGGGGGAGACAAAGGGGCGGATTTATCAAGGGTTGAATTGAAAATTAGAATTTCAAATTCAAATTTTCAAAATTCTTTTTATTGCCAAAACGATCAAATTCGACTAGGGAATTGTTAAAATTCTATTTATTTATTTTTTAAAAAAATTTGAATTCGATTTTCCAGATTTATCATACTCTGGCCCTTTAAGAACTTGAAATCGACTATTCGTCACCTAAAACCTGTCGAATTGCTGCCAATGGGAGAGGTCCAGGGATCGATTTAGTGATGTTTGTAGCCTCCCTGCAAACATCACTAAACTCGAATAGAGTTTTTAAAACTCGGATCTAATTCGTTTTGAGTTTTCGGAACGATCCTATTCACCCAAGCTTTAGAAATTCGATTTTTTTTTTAAAATACATTTCGATTGGTCGAATTTCGAGTTCATGGGAGTTTTTAAAAACTCACATGAATTTAAAATTGATATGGGTATATATAATTTGTGAAAGTAGGGAAGGGGTGTGTGTATGGATGTTGGGTTTTCATTTGGACGGGTTGAACTTGATGGAATTGGTCTTTTTTCAACCCGATTTAACTATGTAACTTTGATAAATGTGCCTCAAAGGGAACACTATACCTCACAGTCATTTTGGGCATTTCCCTATCCACAGACATTACACCTCAATTATAACCATGCCTCACATTCACAACACACCAGATTCCAATCCCATGCTCATTCAGTTCTATTAATAGGGATGTCCCAGGGGTATGCAATACATATGTCACACTGGGAAATATCAGTACTCTAGGGTTCTTTTTTAAACCTAGCCCAATATTATTTTGAAGACTGTTATCGCCAAAGTACTTATTCCAGTTTTACAAGTTCCCCCCAATAATCATGCAAGACAATTTATTTGTGGAAGCATATTTTCCGGTTTTAAAAGAATTGTTCAGTGTAAAAATAAAAACTGGCTAAATAGATAAAATAAAAAATATGTTTCTAATATTTTTAGTTAGCCAAAAACGTAATGTGTAAAGGCTGGAGTGACTGGATGTGTAACATAATAGCTAGAAAACTACTTCCTGCTTTGCAGCTCTCTTGGTTTCCACTAATTGGAGACTTGAGGGGAGGGGCACATGGGTCATAACGGTTGCTTTTGAATCTGAGCTCAATGCTAAGGATAAAACTCACTGTTATGTCCCATGTGGACCCCCTTAAAGTTGCTGACTAACTCAAGAGTTAGAGAGCTGAAAAGCAGGAAGTAGTGTTCTGGCTACTGTGTTAGGCATGGAGTCACTCCAGCCTTTATACATTACATTTTTGGCAAACTAACTATATTAGAAACATTTTTTTATTTTGCACATTTAAATAGCATGGCAGCAAAATTGTCAGGTGACATTACTTTGCAAATATAAAACAAAGAATAACTTACAAACTCCTCCTCATAACCTTCAAAGCCCTTCATTCCTCTGCACCTAACTACATCTCATCTCTTGTTTCTCTATATGTTCCTGGCCTAAACCTCTGCTCCTCTCAGAGCAACCCCCCACTACTACCTCTGTTTCCAGCGTCAAACCCTTCTGTCTTGCTGCTCCTTATATTTGGAATGCCGTTCCTGAATTACTCCAGAGAGAATCTGCCTTCAATGTCTTTAGAACTAAACTCAAAGACTACCTCTGGGAACACCCGGATAACACTTGAACTGGGAACTGACCCCTGGTTTGTTACTACTAAATTTATAGTTTTGCTGTACAGTGCTTTGTCCTCAAGGAGCGCTATACAAATAAAAATAGATACATACAATAAAGTTCATGTGGAAAGGACATATTTATAACCTCAGAACACCTGGTCTGGCTCGCACACCTCAAACTGGCAGAAAGCCCAAGGAATGTGATCCAACAGAAAGTGTGACGGTTCATTTACCTTCTTCTATATGATCAAAGCGCCCCAAGACAAAATTAATGCCGATCCAGGCATAAACTCCTGAAATGTACAAAATAGGGGAAAAATATATAAATGTCATTGTCAAATCCGCTAACAATTTACTATGGACTGATACTTGCAGCTACACTTTCTGTGGAACATATGGACTTGTATGCTAATTTGCACATAGTACCACCCAAAGAGGAGGTGACATCACTTCCTGGGTATACTATAAATATTTGCACAATGTATTTTTGTATATAACACTTTGATGAAGGGCTACTAGCCCGAAACATGTCGGTGAAATAAACACTTTTGCAGCAAGATCTGCTTATGGCTTATTCCTAGTAAACCGTTGGATATTTTGCACTTGAAATCCGCTAACATGCCCTTCAGACTCCCAGTATGTATATAAAACAATTCAAGTAGAAGCAAAATGATAAAATATCAATATGACCGGTGGAAATGCAGAAAACTATGCAGTTTTAGAGGAGCACAACCTCTGTGTACTGCTCTGCTCACCTCCCTAAAATGAACAATTCCAACTCTGCAGCAGTGTTTAAATGTAAATCCAACGAAAGATGTTACTTCTGGCATGCAGATGGCTAAGAGTCCACCAACAATGCAGCCACAGTTTAAATAAGTTCCCCATGTTTAACTTGAATGGCTGCCCCAATGGCTAAACGGCAACTTACTTATGAATTATATTTGAGCCTCTGAAGTAAATATGCAGTTCTGCACTATGGAACTGTTTTCTGGGAGGCTGTTGTTTCTCCTACTCAATGTAAATTAATGTGTTGCAGTGGGACCTGGATTTTACTATTGAGTGCTGTTCTTAGATCTACCAGGCAGCTGTTATCTTGTGTTAGGGGACCATTAGGGGACAATATGTCTAGCCCCATGTCAGATTTCAAAATTAAACATAAAAAAATCTGTTTGCTCTTTTGAGGAACGGATTTCAGTGCAGAAGTCTGCTGGAGCAGCAATATTAACTGATGCGTTTTGAAAAAAAAAAAATTCCATGACAGTATCCTTTTAAACTGGCTTGCCAACGGTCAGAGTACATGGCAAGAAAAAAGTATGAACACAATTCCGAAGATGCACAATAACAAGGCTGTAATTATAGTGGCTGTATGACAACATCACCTTCCTACAGGAGATTGCCAGGGCAGGCCGGGACTGGCAATCTGTGGGTTCTGGCAAATGCCAGAGAGGGGCTGCTATAAAGTGCCATAGAAAGTCAGTATTTAGTGGGCTGGTGGGGGGTGTTTGGGCCTCTGTGTGGGCTGATTGGGCCTCTGTGTACCTGAAATGCCAGGGTCTATTTTAATTCTCAGTCCAGACCTGTGCCAGGGTGTGCAGAGTAACCTAAAGAAATGTATTTTAAGAGAATATTATAAGGTATGACCGTGCTTTTCCATTAAAAACACATAAGGCCACTGCTATACATGGTACCTTCTTGTTTGCCTGAAATCACTTCAGCGTGGGAGTCAGAGAAAAGAAAGTCATATCTCACTGGGATATCCGTCCTCAGATCTTCCAGAATGGCCTCCTGTTGGCTAATGAGAATTTTTTTTTACTACTTTTACACACGAGTAACATGTACCATATAATGGTTGTGCTTATAACTTCTCCTAGATACCTGACATGGTAGCAATAGAACTCTGGGTAGAGAAAATAGCAAGGCGCAATGTCTTTTACTATTATCCTTAGATGTGGCAAAATTGTTCAATGAGTGGGTATAACCCATTGTCATGGAATCCCCCGACAAAGGGAGAGTTATCTCTTCCTGCAACTTTGAACATATTTTGTCACAACGGGGGCTAATTCTAAAAGTCAAAAACCAAAAAAAAAAAAAATCACATAGGTTTTTATGATATTAATAAGCTAATTTTTATTCAAATCATGTTAAAAGAGGCATACAGACCACATGGTATTCCGCCTTACGAGTTTCATACCCCCAGGTACTTAATCATAGGCATTGCCTATGACATGCCTATGATAAAGTACCATAGGGTATGAAACGCATAAGGCAGAATACCATGTGGTCTGTATGCTTTTTCTTTTAACATGATTTTTTTTTAATAAAAAAATATGTTTTTATGATATTATTGAGTTATGGTATTTTTTTTGGCTTTTGAATTATGTGCCCTTGCAACTGGGGGCTGAATCTCAGCAACCATGGCCCTTTTTTGACTGGCCACTTATAGCTTAGCATATAATTGTAATTTTTTTATTGGCTAATTAAAAAAAGGCCAAGTGCCATTTAGTTGTGTTGGTAAGTACGTGTTCCTATTTTCTTCTGTTAGCTAAGGCAAAGTGAGGCCGTCACAATTGCTCAAATGGAAGAACCCAATTACATGTGCAAGATTTATTACTGGACGTATTGGAGGCCTGAAAAATACCCACAAGCTTTTAGCATCTATACAGCATCACCAGGTATGGATACTTGTAAGGGCTCCTGTTCATGTATGTACACTGTGCAAATAGTTAGAGAACACAGTTGCCAACATATTGGCCACATGGAAGGCTTTCAGCCACTGAACTGCATAAACATACATCAATATTAAACCCGTAAACACTTTTCTGCTGCCTTCGGGGCCAATCTCACCTCTCAGTTAAGACTCTGAGCCCTGCCGTGCACAAAATATACAGAGGGGTCTCTTTGTGCTTGTCCTTGGGGATGTGGTTGGCAGCAAAGTCAAGCAAGGGGGAGATGTAGTCACTGGCTTTCTCAGGGGTGCTAGAAAGTTCGGAAATACCTGCAGAGGACAGGAATAAATAAAAACAGTTCAAAAGAAAAGTCCGCTTAAAGGGAAACCTACTGAAAGCTGCAGTTTATTGCCAATATATTAGCCTCAATAGTGCAAGCTATAAGACTATATTAATTCTGTAGAATGCTTTAAAATACAGCTCTAGAAATGATCTGTTTCTTTTGGATAGCAGCTGCCATATTAGCTTGGTGTGACATCACTTCCTGCCTGAGTCTCTTCCTGCTCACTCATAGCTCTGGGCTCAGATTAAAGCAGGGAGGGGGAGAGGAGCAAACTGAGCATGCTCAAGCCCTAGCCCTGGTGGTTTATGCTGAAAACAGGAAGTCTGATACAGAAGCCCATGTATACACAATAGAAAGAAATAAATGCAGTGTTTCTTTTGACAGAAGATTCAGAGCAGCATTACTTTGAGGGTTTATTGGTGTATTTATATAGACCTTTCTGATAAAGCTTACTTAATTTTCGCCTTTCTTTCGACTTTAACATCAGCCGTTAAATTACTGCCATACATGGGTAGATTGAAAAATGACGAAAAGGGTCCTTTAGACTGTTTCTGCATCTTATTTGCCAGTGTATCAAGGTCCCCCTGACCGATAACTGGCAGAAAACTTTCCAGAAGTCGATTGGGCAGGTTTGATTTCCCTGTTGGATCGAGGCCCAAATCAGATAGTTGATTCAGTCCTTGCTCCAATTTCTCTTATTCTCACCATTGTAATCTGATCATTAGGCCCTATGGCTAACTATCGGATTAAAAGCAATATTGACCACTTTAGGTGGGCATATTAATGGGAAAAGATCTGCTAATTTGCCAACCAAATGAATGGCTCTTATAGTGCATGGCCAGCTTTAGTTATAAAAATATAATTCATAGGATTAAAGGGTGGTTCACCTTCAAGTTAACTTTTAGTATGTTATAGAATGGCTAATTCTATGCAACCTTTCATTTGGTCTTTATTATTTTTTATAGGTTTTTTTTCTAATGATTTGCCTTATTCTTCTTCTGACTCTCCAGCTTTCAAATAGGGCCAAATCAAATGCTCTGTAAGGCTACATATTTATTGTTATTGCTACTTTTTATTACTCCGCTTTCTATGCAGGCCTCTCCTATTCATATTCCAGTATCTTATTCAAATCAGTACAGGTTAGGGTAATTTGGACACTAGCAACTAGATTGCTGAGCTTGCAAACTGGAGAGCTGCTGAATAAAAAGATAAATAACTCAAAACCACTTGAATAGCAAACTTGTTCTACTGCGTTTTAAAGGAAGGCAGTGTGCTGGTTGCTCAGTTGAGAGTGATCATGTTACTCCGCACATAGTAGGAGAGACAGACATACCTGCACGAATTCCAGAGCTGACCCTGCAGGTTCATTACCCTGACCCTACCTTGGGGAGCCTGTGTAATTAAACATGGGTCACGGTTAGCCTACACTGATGACTGCTATAGACCCTCCTTTTTAAATTAGAAATGTCCTTTCAAATGCAGTGGATTAAGGAAACCAACCAGCTCCCTGGCAGACCTCTAGTTTCTAGCTACAAAAGATAGCAGAGATTTGTTAGGCCCCAACAATTCTCAGTTCAAACTTCGTTGTATCAGCTTCCTTACACATTAGGCTGGAAAACAATCAGCTGGCTGGAAAACAATCAGATGGCTGCAACCCAGGTTCAAAGTCATTGACACTCAAACTGCCTTTGAACATTGTGCTATCGTTTAGAAAGTCTCGTTCAATAATAAAAAAGCCACTAAAACTGTAGTATGAAGAGGTTACAATAATCATACAACTGTCTGGCCTCGGAAAGACACTGGTTCACCAGCTCTGTAATAGAACTATGAATGAGCAGGGCACCCTGGATACATTTATTCCTCTCCTTCCAGGGTCAGGATATAGGATTCCGATATTTCTTCAGGAGTTCCAGACGCTCTCATTCGGGCTCAAGGGGGTGAGTTATTATGAGAGGCGAAGATAGATGTTCTTTTGCAAGGGAATAAAACATAATAAAAAATGTTTCGCATAACTAATTATATTTTTCTTTGACAGGAGTTCTCCTGGAGGCCATAGAAGAAAATCAAGCAGGAAAGTATGTGCATCCTGCAATGATCCAGCCTTACCAGACAGCAACTCCTGCGCTAGATGTCTACAGGAACCGTCGGATAACACTACTCAATTTAAAGAATTCATGACATGGATGAAAGAGTCATTTAACAAACATTAATCCTCATCTAAGTGGATCACATCAAGCAACACCGGTGGCTATACATCATTCCAGCCCTGAGTTACCAGGGGACAGCCTAGATTCAGACGGGGAACTATCTTCCAATTGTTCTACAACTGAGGATTCAGCTTTCAACACAGACCTGGTAGAACCTTTAATTAAGGCTTTAAGGAAAACTTTGGACCTGGAAGAAAAATCACAATCCCCGACCAAAAAAGATAAGATGTTCAAATCCGTATCGAAGAAGAATCATCTGTTTCCAATCCATGAATTTATCAAGAAAACGGTGGAATCTGAGTGGGAAAACCCAGATAAAAAAATGTATGATTTCCAGAAAATTTAGGAAAATGTTCCCTTTTCCAGCAGACCAATCTAAGACTTGGGATTTTGCTCCTAAAGTAGATGCAGCAATCACTCGTGTGGCCAGAAGAACCACGCTGCCAGTAGACGAAGGTGTCTCACTCCGAGATCCTATGGAGAGAAGGCAGGATGCTTCACTAAAAAGAGCTTATGTGGCAGGTGGAGCCACTTGCAAAGCAGCGGTAGCCATTACTTCTGTCACTAGAGCTAACAATATTTGGCTTCAAGAACTGGAAGAAGCCATCAAAAGAGGCGAAGACAGAGGCAGACTCACCATCATGTTACAAGATATCAAGATTGCCAATGATTTTGTAGCCGAAGCCTCTATGGAAATGGTCAAACTAGCAGGAAAATCCATGAGTCTATCAGTAACTGCGAGGAGGGGTCTATGGCTAAGACACTGGAACGCCGACCCACAATCAAAACACAACTTATGCTCTCTACCCTTCAAGGGCAATCTCTTGTTTGGACCTGAACTGGATCAAATCATATCCAAGATGTCAGCAGGGAAATAACCATTTCTTCCCCAAGAAAGAAGAGATAATAGATCGGTCAGAGGCAGACCAGCTGGGGGGTACACCTCTAGACACACGTTCAAAGATGCAAAACAATACAAACCAGGCAGACATTTTTCCAGGCAGTGGAGACCAAAGGACCAGTCCTTGGTAAGGGAGTCCAAAAACAGGAAAAAAGAGCATGAAGGTTGTGGAGCCCCTCCATCCATCATAGGAGGCAGGTTATCTCTGTTTCAGACAGAGTGGGCTCGAGAAATACAAGACACATGGGTGACGGACATCGTGTCAAAAGGATACAAGCTGGATTTAAAAAATTCCCCACCTATGAATTTTATTTCCTCAGACAGACATATGTCCCCAGAGGGGAAAAAAGTTCTTACCAGCATCATACAAGATCTGTTAGAGAAAAAGATCATATCAACAGTTCCCAGGGACCAAAGGTACCAAGGCTTATATTCCCATCTTTTCCTTCGAAGGAAAACAAATGGAGATTTCAGAGTGATATTACACTTACAGAAACTCAACTACAACCTCCATGTCCCCTCCTTCAGAATGGAGACCCTGAAGTCAATATCCCAATGCTTGGAACAAGGAGATTGGCTAGTGAAGCTGGATCTGAAAGATGCTTACCTGCACATCCCAGTAAAAAAGCTTCACAGGAAGTACCTAAGATTTTACATACTAAATCAACACTTCCAATACCGGGCCCTACCCTTTGGACTTGCCATGGCTCCAAGGATATTCTCCAAGATCTGGCACCTGTAGTGGCCAAACTGAGACTAGCAGGTATACAGATCTTTGCATACCTCGATGATCTCCTGATCATGGGGCCCAACAAAGTACTTCTGACGTCGCATCTTCTAACGACAACTTCGTACCTACAAAACCTGGGCTGGTTGATCAACTGGGAAAAATGCCACACTCAACCAACTCAAGAACTAGAATTCTTGGGGGTCCTGATAAACACTAGGACTTTATCCCTAAGCCTCCTAGCAAAGAAAATCCCAGATATCAAAGGAGCAGCTCTATCGCTCATTCAGTTTCCCATGACAATAGCACGAGTATGTCAACAAGTCCTGGGGAAACTAGGATCCACATCAGAATGTGTCAAATGGGCCAGAATGCCCACCAGAGCTCTCCAAAGGGAGTTTCTCTCGAAATGGGACCACAACCAGGCAAATCCCAATCAGCTCATCTGTCTAAGCCCAGACATTCTAACATCTCTCAAGTGGTGGCAGCAGGAAGGCAACTTACTCTAACCCGTGTGTCTTCTCCCGAAAAATTGGATAACCATCACAACAAACGCCAGCAAGAAAGGCTGGGGGGCTCACCTAGAGAATATCAGGATACAGGGGAACTGGAGGAAGGAAGAAATAATCAAAACTTCCAACTGGAAGGAATTGAGTCTTCTCAACTTCCAACACATAGTTCAGGGAAAGGCTGTAAGGATAAGGTCGGACAACATGACTGCAGTGACATACATCAACAAGCAAAGTGGAACAAGATCCAGAGAGCTATTAACCTTGACCACACTTATGTACTCATGGGTAGAACATCATTTGTCGGATCTCAAAGCAGTACATGTTCCCGGCAGTCTGAACTCTCTAGCAGACAAACTGAGCCGCTTCCATGCAGCTCCAGGGGAATGGGAACTACATCAGAAAGCTTTTCTCCTCATCCAGTCAAAATGGGGTCCGTTTTCCCTAGATCTGATGGCAACGAACAAGAACGCGAAGTTGGCAACATTTGTGTCCTGGAGTCCGGACAGAACAGCAATATTCGCAGATGCATTTTCAAAAAAGTGGAACTTCCACAGACCTTATATCTTCCCTCCGTTCCCCCTGATTCCTCGTATATTGAGAAAAATCAAGGAAGACCAAGCAGAAGTGGTACTGGTAGCCCCACACTGGCCAAGAAGACCTTGTTTTCCCATTCTCCTACGACTATCAGTCGAACAACCCCTCAGCCTTCCGATCTTCCCGGATCTCCTCAGCCAGGGAGTAATACTCCATCCTCATCCAGAAAGACTACACCTGATGGCATGGCTCTTGAAAGGAGAAACTTAAGATCTTCAGGATTCTCTGCCAACTCCATTTCCACCTTATTGGCAGCTAGGAAAACTTCTACAATCCAGAAGTATTTTGTAGTATGGGAGAAATTTCTTGACTGGGGAAAATCTAATAACATGAACCAGCTAACTATATCAGAAGTCAAATTAATAGAATTTCTTCAACTAGGGGTGGATAAAGGTCTCAGCAACTCAACATTAAAAGGTCAAGTTTCAGCAATTTCACACTTTTCCGAAACCCCTTGGTCTCAACAGGCCTTGATCAGAAGATTTTTTCAAGGACTGAAAAGACTTAGACCTAAAGTCCGTTCACATGTTCCCCCATGGGACCTTAACCTAGTCCTTAACTCCCTGACAAAGGAACCCTTTGAACCTTTGGATCAAGTACTGCTTAAGTCCCTCATACTCAAGATGTGTTTCCTGCTAGCCATTACATCAGCTAGGAGAGTTTGTGAGCTACAAGCCCTGTCACTACAAGAAGGTAAACTCTCCTTCCTCCAAGACAGAGTCATCTTAAGAACAACAGATGATTTTCATCCTAAAAGAATATCTGATTTTCATACCTCACAAGAGATCGTATTGCCATCCTTCTTCCAAGACTCCAAGTCTGACAAGGAAACCCGGCTACATACTCTGGATGTAATCAGATGCTTGTCTATCTATTTAGACAGAGTCAAGGCCTTCAGAAAGACCGACTCCCTCCTGGTGATCCCGTCTGGGCACAAAGCAGGAACTCAGCCTTCTAAGTCTACAATAGCCAATTGGATCAAGCAGTGCATACACTCGGCTTATAATTCTCAACATGACAGTGTACCCTCTAAAATAAAAGCGCACTCCACAAGGGCATTAGCTGCATCCTGGGCATTCCATTCCAGGGCTTCGGCGGAAGACATCTGCAAAGCAGCAGTCTGGTCCTCTTTTCACACCTTTGCTAAAAACACTACCAATTTGATGTCTTTATGAAAAAAATGTTCCGCATTTGGCTCAGCGGTTCTGCAGTCTGCTTTACTTGATGATTAAATATTCCCTCCCAGCTTTTTGTGTTGATCTTCTGTACATCCTTTAGTGTGCCCACTGCCATGTGGAAGGAACAGGAAATGAGAAAATCAATTCATACTTACCGAGATTTTCTTTTCCTGGACTGTAACATGGCAGTGGGCACAGCTTCCCACCCTGTTTTGGGGGAGACTCCAGTAGGTCAAAGATGGTGGCCAGGGGCGGAAGTAAGTTTTTTATAGAGGAAAACCTGTCCAATCACGTGGCAGGGGGGATTAACCCATAGTGTGCTCACTGCCATGTTACAGTCCAGGAAAAGAAAATCTCGGTAAGTATGAATTGATTTTCTCATATCTAGCAAACACACAGATGTACTTTTTTTAAGGTATTATTATTAGCATACAAAATATTCTGTAGGAGACAAGAGAAGACAATGGAGCTACCCCATTCATATACAGTTAGGCTCATAAATCTTTGGACAGAGACAACTTTTTTCTAATTTTGGTTCTGTACATTACCACAATGAATTTTAAATGAAGCAACTCAGATGCAGTTGAACTGCAGACTTTTTAGCTTTAATTCAGTGGGTTTAAAAAAAAATTGTATAAAAATGTGAGGAACTAAAGCCTTTTTTTAACACAATCACTTCAGCCCCTGAAATGAAGTGATTGTGTTAAAAAAAGGCTTTAGTTCCTCCCATTTTTATGCAATCTTTTTGTTCAACCCACTGAATTAAAGCTGGAAGTCTGCAGTTCAACTGCATCCAAGTTGTTTTATTTAAAATTCATCGTGGTAATGTACAGAACCAAAATTAGAAAAAAGTTGTCTCTGTCCAAAGATTTATGGGCCTAACTTTAATAACAGTACTTACAAGCCTGCATTCCTCCTGCACTAACACACGGATCTACTTTTAATATCAATCAATAGACTTTTTAATAGGATGGGGGGGGATGACTTCTCCATGGGGACTTAAGGAAATGTCATAAAAATATATTCAAGCCTTATGTTCTACGATATGGAATTATACAAAGCTTAAGCTTTGCAAAACACAGGGTGCCCCCTACTGGGTATTATAATGGAAAGCAACACTGCTGTGCAAACCCTGCTTTGCAAACTTGTGCCATGATAGCTATCTTTGTGTTGCCTTTTTCTCTCTTTTTCTTTCCAAGAAAGATTGTTAGTTTCAATACACACGTGTAGAGCTGAATAGTCAGATATACAAGTAGAAACAACAGAATTCCACCTGTATCTGATGATTCAGCACTAACAACGGCTGATGTTCGGGTGCCTTCAAAGGTGCCCAATCATAATTTTCCGGCAAACCCGATCAACCAGCCGACTGATTTCCAAGTCTTCTGTTGATATTGGCTGGCTTGTCTCCCACCATACACGCACGAATATCATACGATATATAGATATGGTCTACAGCAGGGATAATTAACCTTTGGCACCAACTGTTCCAGAGCTACAACATCTTGGCAATATAGGTTGTATACACAAGAGAGGCATATAATGCTGCTGCCAGACAGATACAGTTATAGAACGAAAGACAGACAAAGCTGTACCTGTGATAAAATATAATCATCGCTCCAATATCCTACTGCTATTGCCTGTTATTTATGTTTGTGCTGGGTACCTGGTTTGATTTTCATGACCACAGTCTTCCTGTTCTGATCTCTCATCTGCTTGATATCCAGAAGCTCATGTGGATTTCCATTGTGACGTGGCCAGCAATAAACAAATATCCGTGAGCCGCTGCTTCCGCAATCAACAACAATGCCATAATTAATGTTGGGATTGCTTGTGTCAGTGGCATCCATGTCAGTAACGCGGGCCAGGTACCTGGAATAAGTAAAAGGTAAATTTTTAACGGACAACACATAAGAAAACAATGAGGCAGCAGCCCTGATGTTCCTCATTTCAAATCTTTAAGGGTAAGTAAACTTTAAAGTCAATGTAAAATTGATGAGGGGGCTATTCTAAGCATTTTTCTTAATATACATTCATTATTTATGTACTTTTAATTCGAAGATATTAAGGGATACATGTACTGTTAATATGAATGAATTTTGTCACAACAGTGTCACCAGCTGGTCATTTTCCCACCAGTCTGACCACCAAGTAGTCAAGGAAGTTGTCAGGAGAAAGAAAGAGGCGGCTCTGATGTTCTTCTGCTTAGGAAAGATGGGAGAAAGATTTCTAATTTTTTTCCCTACATAGTTTACTATGATGACAAGTCCTGCCTGGATTGAGCACTATAATGGTTACTCTCAGCTCAGGAGAGGGGGTTAGGATTTAAAAATAGGAGCAGACATTTCATGTGATGTTACAATGTATAAGTCAGTGATTTAATTGTTGGACACAACCATGACTGTACACCCCCCTTCTTCATCCCCCTTTTTTCTTTCTTCTGTATCCCTCCCCCCCATGTTTAAATAAAAAAGTAAAAAGTATAGTAGTGTTCTATGTTAGACGCCCAGTCACTCCATCCTTTATACATTACATTTTTGGCTAACTAACTATAATAGAAACATTTTTTTTTTATTTGGCACAGCCTATTTACCCAGTTTTTATTTTTATACTAAACAATTCCTTTAAGGCTACTAAAAAAATCATGAAAACGTTAAATTAACCCAATAGGCTGGCTTTGCTTCCAATAAAGATAAATTATATATTAACTGGGATCAGGTACAAGGTCCTGTTTTATTAGTACAGAGAAAAAGGAAATCATTTGATTATAATGGAGTCTATGGGAGATGGCCTTTCCTTAATTCTGAGCTTTCTGGATAACGGGTTTCCGGATACCATCCTGGATCCCATACCTGTACTACCTGCAGTGTTGTAACTGAACTGTAGCCCACATAGAATATACTAAAACTGCCTACAGTTTCTTGTTTAGAACCTTTACTGGAAACACAGGAAAATGCCTGCTTCCTAGTTGGGGGAAGAGCGTAGATGGAAGTTGGCATGCACTTGGCAACCGCAGCTGTTTAGGATGTATGGTACTAAATGCCTGAGACTATTTGAGCAGCTATTTACTTTAAAAATAGCATTTTGTCATTTCATATGGTGGCCATATGGACTTTCCCCAATGAAATGAAGTCTAACCAGGTGCAATGAATGCCTCTCAGCTAGTTCTATCAAACAGGCAATATTGGGCTTGAACAATAAAATATTTTTTTTTTTGAGAGGTTTACGTCAGCGTCTGTGCCGGACACCAGCTCATCTCCTCATTAGTCTGGTATGTTCAAAAGAAATAAAATTCATTCCTATATGGAACACGGTTCCCCAGGACACAAGAGCAAATGCATGTTAAAAGCCCCACTAAATCAAAGTAGATCACATGCAACCATTAACAGAGTTATTTATATGGTATGCTGGAGCAAGCATCTGATGATGACTTCAGTGTGCTGAGATACTGTATAGAGTGAATTTTGGGGTAAGCGTCTGTATACAGGTATGGGACCCCTTATCCAGAATAATTGGGACCTGAGGTTTTCCAGATAACAGATCTTTCTGTAAATTGAATCTTCATACCTACTACTACTACTGAATTACTAGAAAATCATGTAAACATTAAATAAACCCAATAGGCTGGTTTTGCTTCCAATGAGGATTAATTATATATTAGTTGGGATCAAGTACAAGGTATTGCTTTATTATTAAAGAGAAAAAGGAAATCATTTTTAAAAATTTGGAATATTTGAATAAAACGGGGACTATGGGAGAAGACCATTCCGTAACTTTCTGGATAACGGGTTTCTGGATAACTCTATATGTTTAAGGACAACAGTGAAGTAAGTATATTGATTGCCACCACTTAACATAAAAACAAACAGCATAGTAAATAAAATGTGCTTTGATCTCAGCAATCTTAGTAACTAGAGTACCATTACATTATGAGCAACTACATGGAATAGAAACCCTGTTTATAGTACTGCACATTCTTAAAGGGGTGGTTTCCCTTTAAGTTAGATTTTAGTATGTTATAGAATGGTCAGTTCTAAGCAACTTCTCAATAGGCCTTCATTATTTATAGGTTTTAAATGATTTGCCTTGTTCTTCTGGCACTTTCCAGCTTTTAAATGGGGGTCACTGAACCCATCTAATAAACAAATGCTCTGTAAAGCTACACATTTATTGTTTTTGCTACTTTTATTACTAATCTATATATTTAGGTCCTCTTCTATTCATATACCAGTCTCTTACTCAAATCAATGCATGAATGTTAGGGTAATTTGAACCCTAGCGACCGGACTGCAGAAACTACAACAAGGGGAGCTGCTGAATAAAAAGCTAAATAACTCAAACCACAAATAATAAAAAATGAAAATCAATTGCAAATTAAACTAAAAGTTAACTCAAAGGTGAACAACCCCTTTAACTGTATGGGTCATGGCTATGGGTTACCTCTGATATTTCCTGTCTAGGTAAGAACTGCTGTATTTGGTCCTGGTCATGAGCAGAGAGTATATGAGTAAAAGGAGGATCACAGCTGCTGTGCTGATCACCACCAGCTGCCGGAAAGTTGGGTTTAGGAGCCGCGGGAACCCAGTTGAAGAGAGGCTGAAGTGCCAGGAAGCTGGAAGCAGGCAAGAGATGCTCAACCTGTGAATAAAGTAGACAGCCATTTTTAAAAGAGCAACTTATAGGGATTCAAAATGAATCAGTTAATAGTGCTGCTCCAGCAGAATTCTGCACTGAAATCCATTTCTCAAAAGAGCAAACAGATTTTTTTATATTCAGTTTAGAAATCTGACATGGGGCTAGACATATTGTCAATTTCCCAGCTGCCCCAAGTCAAGTGACTTGTGCTCTGATAAACTTCAATCACTCTTTACTGCTGTACTGCAAGTTGGAGTGATATCACACCCTCCCTTCCCCCCCCCCCAGCAGCCAAACAAAAGAACAATGGGAAAGTAACCAGATAGCAGCTCCCCAACACAAGCACAAAATAAGCTATACTCTCAAACTGTGAGGACGTGCTGTGAGTGTGCTCTGTGGAAGTGTGTATCCCCAGGCCCTTGCGGGTCTGGGGAGGATAGTTTTCATTTTTTGGAGTGATTCCCCCCCCTTTCTTTAATTTCACCCTGTGCTTATTTTTTGGACTTTTTGATTTTTTTTTCACTTAAAAAAGGTGAGAAAAAAAAAAACAGAGACACCCCCTGGGAACATGCAGCGTTCCAGGCTGGGAAGTAGAAGGAGGTCTGCAGAGAGTAATATAGCAGTACCTGGAGACCGGATGAAAAAGGCAGCAAAAGGGAAGGCTCTGAAAGTTGCTTTGGAAGAAAGTGGTCTCTCAGCTGGAGAGACTGAAACTGGTGCTGGCGGCCATCCAGAGAAGGATCTGAATGCAGAAGCTGCTGTGGGAAGCCGTAACAATTCTGCAGAGGAGACGAATGCGGAAATGACCTAAGTCTCGGGGAAAGCACCGCGAGAGTTCGAGTCATCTGGCAGAATGGAGGAAGCAGCCAGCACAATCGCACACAGAGTGGCAGAGAGCGCCCTGCAAGAGCCAAGGTCTCGTCTGATCTCAGAAACATCAATTACAGACACCAGAGCAGGAGCTGCAGCTTGTGAGAGGGGGAAGGGAGCTCAGAGACTTATGTTAATGAGAGGCAGACTATGGACAATGATCTGAGGTCTGTTTCATTAAAAGAAAAAGGGGGAAATATAAGTGGAACTTTTGTTACTAATTTCGATAGCTCTGGACATGCAGGGAAGGACAATGAAAGTACTGGGGGGAAGTAATGTAATAGAATATGACAAGATCATGAGTGCTTTAAATGAATTAAATGTTTAGAAACAAAGCAGAATGTACTGACAAAAGGGATTGATGTACTAATTAAGGATTTACGACTGCTTAAAGGAGCCAAAAAGGACTAAAGCAATAAGGGAACTGACTTATTTAAATAAGGAAATGGAGGATGTGGAAGTTCAGATTAAAACTGTTCTGGACATTATTGAACCATGGAAGGAACTTTATGCAAATAAAAAACGTTTTGAAGAAATGAAACAAGGGGGTGGGGATGTGGCCGCAGAAAGACTTTTTAAAATATCAGAATTATTGAAAGAAAATGCTAACGAAAATATTTCTCCCCCTAAACAAAAAAAATCTTCTGATAACGATTAACCATTAATTGTTTTTGATGATCCAATTGAACAGGTTGTTACTGATCCTATGCCAGAAATTAATGTTGATATGCAACCTAATAATATGCCTAATGTTCAGTCTGAAAATGTTGAAAGAAATACAGATGGTGGAGAAAACAATGCAAGTGTTTCTGTGAAACCCAAGGAAGTAGGCAATTTGTGGGGTCAGAAAAAACTGTTTGGGAATGTGCAGACTGGTGGGGAGGAAGAGGAGGATGATTATGGTAAATGTAAAAATGCTGTTAAAATTAAGTGGACAGGAGAGAGGGAAGATTTTCCTAGCAGGAGATTTGTAGCTAAGATTTTGGTGAAGCAGTTACTTGGTTTCTCAGAGGAGGATGTTTATGCTATGATAAGTGTTACAGACATGGAGTTTGATTTGAGCTTTAAGTTGTCGCAGGGACTAGAGGAGTTTTGGCGGAAATACAATTTGACAAAGAATGCTAAGGAATGGGGACAATTTAGAGTTATCCCTATTTCTAAGCCGGAGTATAAAAATGTTACTATTCTGATGAAAAATGAGACTGTGCACCAGGAGGATGTTTTGATCTGGTTAAAGAGACAATGTACTGTTGTATCCCCTCTAGTCAAGATCTATGATGAGGAAGGTTTCTGGGTAGGTGGCTACAAAGTACAGGTAAAATTAAATTCTGAAGGTTATACACAAAGGCATTTACCTACATCCTTTTTCATTGGGAAAGACAGGGGAGTTTGCTTCTATGTGGGACAACCTAAACTCTTTTAAATGTGGGGCTAAAACATATTTAGCTAGTAAATGCAGTGTTAAAAAATGTGCCTTTTGTGGAGAAACAGGACATCTTAGTAAAGAATGTGAGCAACAAATCAAATGCTATCTTTGTTTAAAAACCGGCCATGCTTACAGAAACTGCCCAGAAGCCTGGAGGAATGTAAAAAAATCATGTCCTAACATAGAAGAACAATTAAAAGAAAATATGGTAGAAACTGTCCCGGAAAAACAAATACAAGTGTGTAAACAAGCAGAAACTGCAGCACAGAGTAACTTTATCCCAACCCCTAGTGAACAACAGAAAGGGGGAGAATGGAAAGAGGTGAGAAGGGATAATAAAAAAAGGGGAGAGGTGAGGAGGGAAACCAGAGCAAGGAGAGTTGAGAAAAAAAATGTAATCGGCAAAATGACAATCGAGAGCCAAAACAGGTACGAGGTTCTGGGAAAAAAAAATCATGGGGGGAAGAGGTTGAAGAGTTGGAAAAAATGGAGGAGGAGAGAGAAAAAAGAAAAAATCAAGTACATGATACTAGGAGGAAAAAAAGTAAAAAAGATCAGGAAGAGGTGTCCCAAGAACTTGAATGGGAGTCCCTAGATGAAGAGGAGATGATGGAGGTAAATCTAGGCCCCAGGGTACAGGTCAAGAGAGTTGGAGATGAGAGTAATGCCCCTAAAAAAAAAAAGAACAATAATGGATTTATCAATAGATTTTTTTACCATAAATACGAACAGTATCAAAAATAAGAAAATGCGTTTTGTTGCATTTGAATATGTTAAAGATATAGATGCAGATATCATCTTTTTACAAGAGACAAGACTCTCATCTCTAAATGATATAAAAGAGGCAAAGAGAGAATGGAAGGAAGGCCTATCCTTCTAGTCCCTGGGCACAGAACCAGCGGGGGGGGGGGGGGGGGGGGTAGGCATTCTATTTAAAGGCAACAGGCAAGTAATTGTTAAAAAAATAATTGATGTTTCAATGGGCAGATGTCTAATATTAGATATTTCATTTGAAAATAAATTGATTAGACTTATCAATGTGTATGGGCCACATACAATATATGAAAGAAGATTATTGAAAGAAATCAAGCCATTCCTTTTCACATCCATCCCAATAATATTCGCAGGAGACTTTAATCAAGTCTTAGGAGAAAAGGATAGAACTGGCAAAATTAATAAATATGAAAGTTTATTTTTTAGAAACTTGATCTCTGATGCAGGTATGGAAGATGTGGCTACTTGCAATGGGAGGGAAGGCCTCCATAAATACAGATGCGGTCAGAGAAGCAGTAGAATAGACTTTATATTTGTTAAAAAAGGTGGAGTTCATTCTAACTTTAGAGAGATAGGAGTTGAATTCTCTGACCATGTAGGTTTGTACTTTCATTATGGTGCAGTGGGGGGTTTGGAGTTTGGAAAGGGTCTTTGGAGACTTGGCAAAGAGATACTAGAGGAGGAGGAGACGAAAGTTGCTTTGAAGGAATTTTTGGAATTGCAAAAAACCAGAATAGATTTTTTTGATTCTGTTGTGGATTGGTGGGACTCGGCTAAGGATTCTTTCCGTACTTTTTTCGCTTCTACCTCTTTTAAAAAAGGGAGGGCCAGAGAAAAAGAGAGTCAATCTTTGAGAAGGAAACTTGAAATCTGTATTTCGAAAGGGGAGGGGGGAGAAAAAGTAAATCAGCTTAAGTATTTGTTGAGACAGCATCAGTATGACCGATTTAAGTCCCTGGTTCTGGAGAGGGACTATGGGAAATCTTGTTCTCCGGACCCTTTTCAGAATTGTAAGGAGACTGTTAAGAGGAAACTGGTCGAAGGTCTTTATGACTCCCAGGGTAAGTTAGAAAATTCTATGGAGGGTATCCTGGAGGTTGTGGAGACCTACTATGCTGAACTCTACAGAGAACAAGCTTTGGATGGAAAAAAAGATTCAAGCTTTCCTAGAGGCGACCCCAGTCACTGACACTGCACTCTGCACACTGCTAATTTGGACCTATCCCCTTTGGTATCAGAGATCACAGAGGAAGAAGTAAGACAGCCAATTGATAAACAACAAAAAAAGAAGGCCCCTGGACCAGATGGGTTCACAGCGGAATTTTATGTCACTTTTAAGGAAGATCTGGTTCCAGTGTTGGCCCAAGTCTTTAATGCATGCCTGTCAGAAAAACATCAGTCTCCATCTATGCAGTCTTCTTCTCTGATTCTGATATCAAAGGGGAAGGATTCGAGGCACATTAGGAATTGGAGGCCGATTGCCCTTCTTAATTGTGATAGGAAGATTCTGGCAAAAATACTTTCACAGAGGTTGGGTGCGGTGGCAGGTCCTCTCTTATCTGCATCTCAATTTTGGAGTGTATCAGAAGCTACTCTGAGGCCTCAGATCAATCATGAAAAATCAGAAGCTTTTTGGAGTTTAGACGGGGAACCAAGTTTTAGACTTGAGAAATTCCCAGTAGCCGCAGATCTAGTTAAAATCTTAGGGATCAAATTTGGGAAGGGAGATCTTGATAAGGTAAATTGGGAAGAAAAACTGAATACTGGTCTGGCAAAAGTTCAGCATTGGAAGGCTTGGAAGCTGACCTATAGAGAAAGGATTGACATTATTAAGACTTTCTTGATTCCGCTCTTCCTTTTCGTCTCTTATGTCTTCTTGTTGCCAGAATCTTTCTATGCCCGGATCCAGAGCCTCTTCTTCCAAATGCTTTGGGGAAGTAGGCTCAACCCAGTAAAAAGAGGGATTACTTTCCTGCAGACAAAAAAGGGGGGGTTGGACATGCCGTGTCCTGTGGTTTTCTTCTGCACAATCTTCCTAAAGTTTAACTTTGGAGGGGTGGTGCAGGGGAAAGAGTCTCTGTGGGAAGTCAGTGTAAGAGATTGGGCATCACCTTTCATCAAAGATTGGCTACTTGGTGGTAGAGTGAAAGAGGTAAGGATAAGAGGAGGCCTTGTTCCCACTTATCTGCAACTAGCAGTTAAAACAGTAAAAAAATGGAACATCAGTTCTGATGAATTAAGATCATTGCATAGAAAATTTCTCTATTGGAAAGTTATAGACTTACATTTTGCATCTCCAACAGGAGTAAAAGATTGCCCGGAAGAGACTTTGGCAGAAAGCATTACGTTCCTTACACATAAAAGAATGCCAAGGAAATTTTGGGACACTGCATGGCTGTCGTTACAGGGCAAAATGTATGTGAGAGGCAATTTAAAATACCTCAATGTAGTAGACAGAGAGTGTCCATGGGGATGTAAAGTGGATGAATCTCAAGAGCATTTTCTCATAGATTGTCCAGTTTCTAGCTCATTAAGAGAAAAAGTGGCAAGACGTATGAATCTAAATCGAATAAAAGATTTGGATTTTGCAGAATTTTCTTATGGAGTGGTCAAAGGTAATAGAACTGGTGAAAGAAACAAAAACACTTTGTACATCATTATTGCAGTAATACGATATCACCTGTGGCACATGAGGTGCAGAATGACTACAAGTCCGATTGAAATGTCAGTAGAAGCGGTAACAGAGGCAATCAGTAGAGATGTCACTTTTATTACCATATATACTCGAGTATAAGCCGTCCCGAGTATAAGCCGAGGTACCTAATTTTACCTCCAAAAACTGGGAAAGCTTATTGACTCAAGTATAAGCCTAGGGTGAGAAATGCAGCAGCTTCTGGTAAGTTTCAATCAAAAAAATTGAGGGTTTCTGCTTCCATTGGAGGTGCCGGCGTCTCGTTTTGGACGCCGGCGACTATTCTTAGACGGCGGCGACCGTTTTTGCGCTTGTCCAGAGTATAAGCCGAGGTAGAGTTTTTCAGCATATTTTGGGGGCTGAAAAAGTCGGCTTATACTCGAGTATATACGGTACGTCAAAAGAATTTGAAATTTCAGACACACATAAAAAAATGTGGGAAGGACTTTGATTTTCTTGCGGAAATGTAATATGAAAAATGTAATATGTGACTGATTGTAACTTTTTTCTAGTTTGATTTATTGTAAATCTGAATATTTTTAAATAAAATTCCCTAACACAAGATAACAGCTGCCTGGTAGATCTAAGAACAACACTCAATAGTAAAAACCCATGTCCCAGTCACATGACCAGGGGCAGCTGGGAAATTGACAATATGTCTAGCCCCATGTCAGATTTCAAAATTGAATATAAAAAAAATCTTTTTGCTCTTTTGAGAAATGGATTTCAGAGCAGAATTCTGCTGGAGCAGCACTATTAACGGATTCATTTTGAATTTTTTTTTCCCCCATGACAGTATCCCTTTAAAGGATAAGTAAACCTTAAAATACATGAATGTAAAATTGATGAGGGGTCTATTCTGGTTTATATTCATTATTTATTTTGTTTTTATTCCAGGATATTAAGGGATACATGTGCTGTTTATATGAATGAATTTAGTTACAACAGCGCCGCCTGCTGGTCATTTTCCCACCAGTCTGACCAGCAAGTAGTCAAGGAAGTTGTCAGGAGAAAGAAAGAGGCTGATGTTCTTCTGCTTAGGAAAGATGGGAGAAAGGTTTCTAATTTTATTTCTAAGCAGAAAAACATCAGCCTCTTTCTTTCTCCTGACAACTTCCTTGACTACTTGCTGGTCAGACTGGAGGGAAAAAGGCCAGCAGGTGGCGCTGTTGTAACTATATTCATTTATAGTAACAGCATATGTATCCTTTAATATCTTGGAATAAAAACAAAATAAATAATGAATGTAAATTACAAAAGTGCTTAGAATAGCCCTCTCATCAATTTTACATTAATTTATTTTTAAGATTTACTTATCCTTTAAAGGAAAAAGTGAGGAATATAATCTGCACACTGCCTATCCAATAAAAATAATAATGTAAA
This sequence comes from Xenopus petersii, assembly GCA_038501925.1. Lineage (NCBI taxonomy): Eukaryota > Metazoa > Chordata > Amphibia > Anura > Pipidae > Xenopus > Xenopus petersii. The sequence continues at coordinate 111,735,202 of CM076677.1, forward strand.
AACAAGCAGGACCTTGGAGAATGTGCCACGTACTCTGTCTTAAAGGGGTGGTTCACCTTGAAGTCAACTTTTAGAATGTTACAGAATGGCCAATTCTAAGCAACTTTTCATTTGGTCTTCATTATTTATATGTTATAATTTTTGTAACAATTATTTGCCTTAGTTTGCTTCTTTCCAACTTTCAAATGGGGGTCATGGACCCCATCTAAAGACAAATGCTCTACAAATGTATTGCTACTTTTTATTACTCATCTTGTCTCTTATTCAAAACAATGCATGGTTGCTAGGACCCTAGCAACCATATTGTGGCTGAAATTGCAAACTGGAGACCTGCTGAATGAAATGGTAAATAACTGAAAAAGTACAAATAATAAAAAATAAAAACAAATTGCAAATTGTCTCACAATATCACGCTCTGCATCATACTAAAAATTAACTCAAAGGTGAACAACCCTTCTAAAGACGGATCTGACTTAAATAAATACTCTCCACAGAATAAAATGTGAAAATAACGTATAGACTCGTGAAGTAGTTTTGGGAGAAAATGCAGGAAACATTATTGGCACCTTTTTATGCTTGCATAGAGAAATTCATTGCCTAGTACTTGTGCCTATTTCCTGTCTGTGACAGAATCAGAAGCCCTAGCTTGCTCTATGGCAGGGGTAGATATACTCATAAGATCAGATCCAATGTCCAAGAGAACAACGAAAACTCGTTAACAATAACACCACCGATAGTTATAATGCCTGCTGCAAATTTAAAGAGGCAGTTTACACTTAAATATACCAGGTTTAAAATGAGAACGAATATTGAAAATAAAACCGCCTTAGTAGAAAGAAGGTTCCGCCTAAATAATAGGAAGAGGTTTTCTTACAGTGAGAGCTGTGAAGATGTGGAATTCTCTCCCTGAATCAGTTGTACAGGCTGATACATTAGATAGCTTTAAGAAGGGGTTGGATGGCTTTTTAGCAAGTGAGGGAATACAGGTGGAAGATAGCTCATAGTACAAGTTGATCCAGGGACTAGTCCATTTTGGAGTCAGGAAGGAATTGTTTTCACCTCTGAAGCAAATTGTAGAGGCTACAGATGTTTTATTTTACCTTCTTGTGGATCAACTTACTATGTCAGTATATAAAGCAAATCCATAATTCCTATAATTCCATATTTGACTGACCACTGTTTTGTTTGTACGATAACTACCAACCCTGTTAAAATGGCCTTACATCTTTAAATGTGTGGTGATGTGGTCCTCATCTGATGGGCTTTTAAAACCTGCTCAAAGAGATACCTGGCCAATATACCTGGACAGATAGATGTTGTGGGAGGAAGTCCCAAAGAGCTCAGACGCAGGCAAACCAGAGCCCAAATCACCAGCTAAAATCTGCCTGTGTTTGGCCAGCTTTGGTTCATAAGAGATACAGGCTCTTTGCGGTGATTATATCATCTTATGGAAAAGCAGAAGTCCACGTTGCATGGGGTTTATCTGTTCACTGGTAATCTGGTTAACTATCTACTCTTTCTACCTCAATAACTTGCAGGATGACAAAGAGAATAATTACCTGTGCACAGTTTGCCTTTAAAAACAATTACAAAAAATAGGTGTTACAGGTATGGGATCAGTTATCCGGAAACTCTTTATCCAAAAAGCTCAAAATTACAGAATGGCTGTCTCCCATAGACTCCATTTTATCCAAATACTCCACATTTTTTTAAAAAAACAAACAAAAAAATAAAAATAAATAAAAGTTCCTTTTTCTCTGCAATAATAAAACAGTAGCTTGTACTTAATCCAAACTAAGATATATTTAATCCTTATTGGAGGCAAAACCAGCCTATTGGGTTTATTTAACGTTCTTAATGATTTTTTAGTAGACTTATGGTATGAAGATCCAAATTACAGCAAGATCCATTAAACGGAAAACCCCATGTCCTGAGGATTCTGGATTACAGGTCCCATACCTGCAGTACCACACTTTGGCCAAAATATGTAAACTCATGTGTCTCGTCAAGCCCCTCATTGTATGGGACTCTTACACTATCCATTAGAATTCTAAGCATCTTTTAGGTATCCTCTCAGTAAGAAGCATGGAAAACACTCCACCAGTGGACAGAACCTAAAAATATAGCCTTCAATAAAAGATTACTCTATGCAAGCATTTTATTAGGCATTTAATGGGGTTGTTCACCTTTGCATTAACTTATAGCATGATGTAGAGAGGGATATCCTGAGACATTTTGCAATTGGTTGTCATTTTTTATTTGTGAGCTTTTTATTCAGCAGCTCTCAAGCAATCTGGTTGCTAGAGTCCAAATTACCTTGGCAACCATGCATTGATTTGCATAGGAGACAGGTATGTGAATAGGAGAGAGCCTTGACAGAAAGAGGAATAATAAAAAGTAGAGCAGTAACATACATTTGTAGCCTTACACAGCATTTGCTTCTTAGATGGGGTCAGTGACCCCCATTTGAAAGTCAGTAGAAGAAGGCAAATAATGAAAAAAATATAAAAAAAAAGAAAAAATGAAGACCAATGTAAAAGTTGCATAAAATTAGCCATTCTATAACATACATAAGGTGAACCACCACCTTTAATTAATCTCAGTAAATGCGTTAACTTGATTGGGCTTTAATAAATGTAGTGTTTTTTCAGAAACAGATCCCTGGTGTTTAAAGTCACTAAGGAGCAAACAGAGTAGTGGAATGACACAGCCTCACAAATAGGTCAGCCATTGCCTTCAGGTTATTCTCAGCATACTTGGATCTTTTTCTACTCACCTTCCCATGTTGAGGAAGACCAGCACGCTAGAAGTACAGGTAGAAGAAATTAACCCATCGTGGGGGGCTGTTTCCTATGTCATTTGCACACTTTCTGTCCCATGTCGCCGTTAATGGAATTTTGCGGTACTGACCCTGCATACAGAACACATTACATGCATGTCAATCACATCAGGCACATCATTCTGATTTGCTAAAATATCATCTGCCCTTGTGTCTTGCAAGCGGGTGCATAGTGCATTGGCAGATGAAGAAGTGGACAACCTCTGTCCAGGTTTTGTTAGACTTTGTTTGAGCCACCAGCTCAATGAATTGGCCATCCCTAGTTATTACCATGTATCCTACACAGAGTAGGCAATTGTAAAAGGTTGGTCAATAAATGGCCAATACATACACTATACAGATTATAGACAATGAGGGACACAAAGCATGCATAGAATTTACAGTTACCCCTTCTGACGCCAGAAAACACCTTCTTCCTCCTAAGATTAGCCCCAGTCTTTTACACGTCTCATTTTGTACTGGACTTGCCTTATAGGACGTTTACCTTATTTACCAGTATTTCCACGTACTGTAACTCTCTATCACCTTTATCTGCTCCTCCCCACCCAGGTCCTGTTACTTTCCAGGAATGTCCTGTTGAACTTTAGTTACTACACCTAATGGGGAACTCCACCCACAAATGTTTTCACGCAACAATAGAAAAGATGATTCTAAGCAACAGTGGCATAAAAGATCCGATCATATGAATCTCCGTTTCGTACGATTTTCGGGCCGTGTGTGGAGAGTCCCGACATTTTTCATGCCATGGTCGATCGGTCGTTTAGTCGATCGGACAGGTTAGAAAATTTCTGTCAGCTGCTGATAATATCTCTACATGTATTGCCTATCTGACGATATCAGTGGGAGACTTTTGTGCGATTGCAGAACATCGTCATCTGTTCTTTTACTACTTTATTTGATCTGAATGGTTAGTGACAGGTCGGGAGATGGCACCGATCATTCGTCCGATTTGATGGTAAATCTGCACGTCTATGACCACCTTAACAATTGCTTGCGACCCATTAATTGAGCGTGTGCGTCTGATCAATGATCGATGCAGTGCGCACGCAACATTTTCTTTTAAGAGCATGCCAGAAGGAGTATTTTAGTGCTGCAGACCCCGTGGTCTGGGCCCCCCTGTTCCCCGGGGCCTGCTTCCTCTATAGTGACGCGCCTGCTAAGCAACTTTCAAATTAGCTTTATATACAAATTTTCAGTGTTTTTAAAGTTAGCTTATGTAATTGCAATTGAAAGAAGTATCTGTGTTTCTTTCTGCAGTACTGGTTCTGTATCTTAAAACAACAATAGAATAGAGAGAAAAAAAACAAACGTGTAACCCTTTCACCCAGATCAACCTACTTTGTCACACCCAGGTAAGCTCAAGTCAGGTCCACACCATTCATTTCACTCTATTGGACAACAAATTTCAAATCCTAGACCTAAATCTTTGCCAGATGGGAAACAAAATTTGCTGATGAAAATAGTATAAAAAGCAGTCGAAAATAAATGGTAAATGCATCAAGGTGTGTGTAATTTGACGCCATGTGAACGTCAGATTTGCTGCCGTTATTTCACATTGCTTCAGGCGGAAGTTACTCTTAGAAAAAAAAATATGTAAAAATGTTACACTGTTTTTCACGCCGTTTTTTTCATGTCAATCTGTGGTTTATTAGCCCAAAGTTTTTTTACACAGCATAATAAATATGCCTCTTAATCTGTTGGCATCTTAAAGGAGTTGTTCACCTTTACGTTAGCTTTTAGTGATGTAGAAAGTGATATTTTGAGACGATTTGCAATTGGTTTTCATTTTTAGTATTTGTGGTTTTTGAGTTATTTTGCTCTTTATTCAACAACTCTCCCGATTGCTGTTTAAGAAATCTGGTTGTTAGGGTTCATATTACCCTAGTAAGTATGCACTGATTTCAATAAGAGACTGGAATATAAATAGGAGAGAAGCCTGAATAGAAAGAGGAGTAGTAAAAAGTAGCAATATTAATACATATGTAGCTTTACAGAGAATTTGTTTTTAGATGGGGTCAGTGAACCCCATTTGAAAGCTGGAAGAGTCAGAAGAAAAAGGCAAATAATTAAAAAACTATAAATAATGAAGACTAATTGAAAAGTTGCTTAGAATTGGCCATCCTGAAAAATACTAAAAGTTAACTGAGGTGAACCACCCCTTTAAGTTCCCGAGCACAGACCAAGACCGACACATACACATAAGTAATTTTGGCTTTGGTCACTAATCTATCTTAGGGCTAGGGTGCGGTAGTCTTTACTGGACTGCCCACTGTTGCAGACTAAAGAAGGTTAAACGAGTTTGTAAAACCAGAAGTCCAGCTCTTGAAATTCGTACTTTATACAACAGACACACAGCTGCAATCAGCTTACTTCAACACATCATCCTGCCATTCCACTGATTTGGAAATCGATCAATAATTTCATGCATTACAACAAAATTTGCACATATTATTTAATGTATCCAGTTGTTAGAAATTTGAAGCCTGCACAGTCCTTATCAAATTAAAGAGCATCTCCTAAAATGAAACAACTCTGTAGGCTTCTCTGCTATAGCAGAAAAGTTTATATCAAAAACGATATAAGTCCCAAGGCCTCTTAAAGTAAAAACAAAATTAATTTATTGATATTCACATTAAAAACAGTATCTAGTACATACTACCCCACATATCCCACCTTACACGTTTCGCACCCTCCGGCGCTTAGTCATAGTCATACACCTATGACTAAGCGCCGGAGGGTGCAAAACGCGTAAGGTGGGATATGTGGGGTAGTATGTACTAGATACTGTTTTAATGTGAATATCAATAAATTAATTTTGTTTTTACTTTAAGAGGCCTTGGGACTTATATCGTTTTTGATATAAACTTTTCTGCAGTTGATTGCCTTTGGAACTGGGGCGGGTCCCTTCGGCCTGGCTAAATGGCTTCTCTGCTATAGTCAAGATAACCTACTAGAATTACTTTTTTATATCAGGTTCCTCTCCCAGTGTAGTGTTTCCTGGGGCCTGTGATAGCCCTACACCACAAACACCTTCCCTCAATTAATCCTGTCTTCTCCCTGACCTACTTCTTGCTTATTCCTCCCACCGTTGACTTTGTGTGTGCACAGACTACTGCCTCGCTACAAATGGCAACATCAAAAAACAGCTCGCTATTCCCCAATAGATCCCTGCACTGCAGATCTGTAACACACCCAGCAGATTCCGATTATAAACCAGATTACTTCTGTTTGTATTGTGTATTGACCTCACATCCACACTCTATACTAAGCCTATTAAACCTGCAGAACTTCTAGTGATCCTGAACAGGGCTGGTTTTAGAGTAAAGAGTATACAGCGCTGCATAATATGCTCGTGCTCTAAAAATTCATGTTAATAATAATAATAATAATAATAATAATAATAATAATAATAATATATGCCTGGGACCCCCGCATCTGAGGTACCCATTGGAAGAAAACGGTAAATACAATTTCAAATCATATAAAGTTTGAAAATGATTGGATATTTTCAGTCTATAGCCCTTCAGCTGTCGTGGAACGGCTATTCTCAATTATTTGAGATTTGTAGTTCAACAAACAGGAATGTCTGCAGTTTAGGCAGTAGTGATTCCTATTAAACATTGCCACAAGTCCACTCTCATTTAACTCCGAACATGCCTGAACTGAGACTTCCAACTTTATTTCCCCCCATCTGTTGTAACCCCCTCAGACTTACCCCTCCGTGCAGCGCTCTCTCACCGTCCCACACTTGCCTAAAGGACACGTCACTGCAGGTCAGCAGATGGCAATCATTTTGGGCTTCCTCCTTTCAGACTCATTCTCTTGTCACATGCCTTGGTTACCATGCAGCCCTAACAACCAGAAAACGGTTACCTTTTGCCATACAAACCACATTTGTTCTGTTATTAGCAATCGATTTGTCACTGCTAAGAACAAGGGTTTCTGAGGGGAGACATTTTTTTAACTGGTCATTTAATACATGTGCTGCCCCTGGCGTTATATCATTTCTGCCATATTTTACACCACATTACAAAACAGAGCTGGCATTGCACTTTGTGGGAAGGGTTCAGGCTGTATTGTGTGAAACATCCCAACACTGGGCAGAGGCAGCAGTCGGCAGAACAAGCATGCAACTATAACAGTGTTCCCTATAAGCTGTGTGCACACATATATTTTGAGGCCAGCGCATACACAGAAATTGTGATGTACACAAAGAATTTTATGTAAAAACACAACATTCTTCTATATTCATTCTGACCGGAGCACACCGTTTTTAATAATGCACACCATATATTTAAAATATGCTGATAAAATAATTTCCAAGAAGGAATTACAAGGGATGTAACACTTGCACCAGTGGAGGTAGCACCCATAAAATACCCCATGAGGCCACTTTGGTGACGGAGCCCATCCTAGGCTGAGGGATGGTCCAAATATCTCCATGGTTACACCACAAAGCTTCCCACACCACAATTTATTAAGCGGAAACTTAATAACTGAGTTAATACCATGGAGTAATAAAGCTGGTTCAGGCTACGGTATATTTGTCAAGGTCAATGAAATATAAACAAAATCTTATTTCAAGTTGAACACCACTTTGTGAATACCCCCCCATTACAGGTTTGTACAGCATTGGGGAATGTACATTGTATTGTATTGCACATTTAGGGGCAGAATTATTATTGTGACTTTAGAACTCACCACAATAAAACTCGATCACTTTTTTTTAAATAAATTTTTATCAAATGGTAAACTCCATTTGATAAATAGGATGCTAAAAATCCCATAGGAATGGATGGAACATGGGCGAGTTGTTTTTTTTATTTTTCTGTGGGGAGTTCTCATCTTACATTTTCATAAATCTGACCCTTGATGTTCGAGTATAGGGCAATATACAGTATATTAAATGCTCAAGTAGGGGGAAATGAATCCATTTAATGCTAGAGATGCTGTTGTTATACAGAGATTATACAGGGTTTAGCTGGAGGCCACTATCACTTACTGCTGGATGTGAGGCAGGAGAAGCTGTGCTGCACAGTAACTTGCTTGGGGACTGCAGATCTCACTTGCAATGTTTCCCTGAAGGCATGGCTGCTAGAAAAGCTTCTGTCTGTCTGGTGTTCCAAGCTGCACACAGAGGCCTCTGCCTCTCGGCATTTACACAACTGCTGCTGCTGCTGCTGCACACAGGGGTCTGGCCTCTGCCTCACACATAAACTGCCCTTCAGGATCTGCCAGTTGCTCAGTGCTTATCTCCAGCTGCTTTTTCTGCTCAGAAGCACTTCCTTCCAGCACCTTCCCCACTCCCCTTCCCACATCACTTCCTCTGCACAGAGCATAGCCTTCTGGGAGATGTAGTTCTCATTACTCTTTTCTAGGCCACTTCTGCAGAGACGTTTCCATGTCAGTAGAGTGAGAATGATTTAGATTTTTGAAAACCTAATTATTCAGCAGCTTTCCAGTTTGCAATATCAGCAATCTAGTTGCTAGGGCCCAAATTCTGAGAATGGAATATGAACAGAAGAGGACGAAAATAGAAAGATGAATAATAAAAGTAGCATCCCATTTTTTTTTCGCGGGACAGTCCCGATTTTGACAGTTCAACCCGCAGTCCTGGATTGTTACTGAAACTTTCTCTTTGATCTCCTGCACTGAAGAGCCAGAAAAAGATTCTGACATAATTGGCTTTTGGCAGAGCGCCCAGAAAATGTGGCAGGTGTGCTTAGATACTTTTGTTACAATTTAATATAAGCAAAGAAATAATTGTAACAATTTAAGATTGGACGTCTCTTTGGGAAATTGTGACTTGCAGCTTAGGGCAGAGACATGCGCTACTATTTCAGGAGATTAGTCACCCATCGACAAATCACTTCTTCTTCAGGCAACTAATCTCCCCAAACAGCCTGCTGGCTAGAATGTAAATTGCTGGCGGCATGGAACTAATCTCCTGAAATAGCAGCATGTGTCTCTGCCCTTAAACGTCAATACACCTTCATTAGCAAAATTGTAATAACACATAAAAACCACAGAAATGTGTTCAAACTTTCATAACCTGGCAAATATTGCAAAATTAACATGGTAAGGGGGTTTGGCCACAAAATGGGCACAGTCAAAAAATTGCCAAGCTCCTCGCAGCAAATCTTTTTGTCCCTCTTCTATTTCCAAAATGTTGGGAGGTATGAAGTAGTAATAGCAATACATCAATACCTTTGTTTTATTTTTTTTAGACTGGGTCAGCGACCCCTATTTAGAGTTGGAAAGAGTCAGATATTCAAAAACTATAAAATAGAAAAAATGAAGGCCAATTGAAAAGTTGTTTAGAATTAGTCATTCTATGATGTAACTGAAAGGTTAAACCCATATCAACTCCCCTAATTTCTCCAGGAGCGACATGATTTGCCCCCCCCTTTTGTAATTACCCCAATTTTCCAGTTTCTGCTGTGAATCAAACACTCAAAGTTACCTCACTTTTGTCAGCAGGATGAAAACGCAAACTTTCGTGTAGCTCCACTCAGGCTAATGCTGTGCTTGTTGATAGGGCTACATGATGGAGTAGATGATAGTGGGTTCGCTTTCCTCTACTTACGTACAATAAGTAGGCAGCAGATAATCTGCTCAGTATGCCCTTGCCCTTAAAGGAAAACTACGCCCCAGAATGAATAATGAATAATCTGCTCAGTGTGCCCTTGCCCTTAAAGGAAAACTACGCCCCAGAATGAATACTTAACTAACAAAAAGTGTATATCATATAAGTTGGTCTATTAAATAATTTAACCAAACTGGAATATACAGTAGATATCAGTAATATTACCCCTTTATATCTTTTCTCTTGATCCCCTATTTTGTTATGGTCTGTGTGCTGCCCATAGATCCCCTGACCAGAAATACTGCGGCTCTATCTGTAACAGTGTAACACTAATCTGGGCTATCCAGACCACAGATAGTTAAGTGTCCAGCTAATGATATGAGCATGGGTTACATTGCGACTCACACATCAGGATCAGAGCCTTCGCTAAGTGGAAGATTCCCATAAAGGTGTAGTAGAACTACAACTCTCAGGCTACTGTATATGCAAAAATAGGAATGATTGGATGCCGGGAGGTTCTTAGGGTGAACAAAAGATGGATGGTTTATTAGTCAAAGACAATGACCACAGGTTTTACTCACATATGAGAGGTGTTAGCAGATGTAATCACATACGGAAGAACAGGCATAGAGAATGTGACTCCCATAAGGCATTGTAGTCAAGTGTATATCAATTCCCTCAGGCAGATATACCTCAAAGTGGTCCGGATCCCATCCAGTGGTGTGGTCAGGGAGAAGGAGTCTAAGCCTGACACCCTATCCACTGTGGTCCCTTCACTAATGGCAATCTAGGAGCCTTGGGAAGCTACTCCCTGCTACAGATCCTTGATGGAGCACAAAGCTGCTCTTGCTAGTTAAGCTCTCTATCTTACTCTCCTAGAGAACGTATAACAGAACTATCCTGTTCTAGCTAAACCTCGTTCACAGGGTTCCCTCGTCCCCAACTCAAACACTAAAGGTGCTGTTCCTTTAGGGTAGTGGCTTTACTGGGCCTTGGTGTACCCAGGCTCAATGGGAACACCCAGTAGGTAAGGACACCAGCAGCCAAAGAGGAAGATTCACCCCTTTCCACACACTATATTGAAGTGTGGAAAGAAGTGGTTATTACACCGCTTGGCCAATAAAACTGGTTATGCAAATAACTAACTAGATACATAGGCATTTGCCTAGTAACTAGGGAGAAAAAAGTAAGGGTAGGGATTTAAAGGCATAGGGGTGATTTAACCCCTATGGGTCCCTACAACAGGAAGAATTGTGCAGAGTAAAAGACAAATCTTGGTCCATTAATTGGCTCATGTGTCTTAACATGTATCTGGTTGCACCATGAATCGTATGGGCCCAGGGGGCGGCCCTTATTTCTTAAAATCACAATTTTCTATTTAGGATTTCCCAATGGCACATACTGCTAAAAAAGATATTGAGGGGATGATGCTGGGTAAACTATTTTTAAAATGTTAATTTTGGGAATTATGTTTTAAGTACTATACTTAATTATAAGGTAGCAGTATCCGAAATGTGTGGCTGCCCCCCCTCCCTAGGGCCGGATTTACTCATCTGGTGCCCCCAAGCCGCCAGGTCCTAGTGCCCATCCGGTTTGGTGCACTGCCCTATGTGAGCGCGTGCGCGACGCAAGGGTTCACTGAGGAATTGCCCTGAGGCCACCAGGCCCTAGCGCCCGCATGGTTTGGCGCACCATACCCCTGCAAGCGTGAGAGCGTTGTGCTGGTTCACTGAGGAGCTGCGGCTCCCCTTTGCCTCTATGTATGTGGCTGGGCAACACGCTGCCCCTGAAATGCTGCAGCCCTAGGCCCGGGCCTTTGTGGCCTTGCCACAAATCCGGGCATGTCCCTCCCCCAGTAAAACCAACAGCAGTAGGACAGGGATTCCTAACCTATGGAAGGAGATCCAAAAATGGGTCCATGCTAAGAAGGATGGGTCTCTATATGCCCCTAAGTAAGGAAAAATAAATTCCTTTCTACAAAAAAACCTGGATATTAATACAAAGGGGATACGTTGCAGTAAAAAGTTTTGGAGTCGCTGGTGACTCCAGTGATGTCATTGTGAGATTTTGCACTGAAAATCTAGTGATATTTCAGATGGGAAAAATTAAGACTGAGATCTGAGTGCCAAGCACAGTTAAGGAGTAGGTGAGACTGAGCTTTATCAGGATGGTTGTTTGTGCTGGGGATCTCGGCCAAGAGACAAAGCAGCAGCTTATCCTCCATTTGCTTGTCTGGTATGTGGGGATTGTTTCATTTAATTGCAACGGGTTATTGGCACAAAAAATAAATACCATCAATGGTCAATAGTAATTCCAGAAAGAAAAGTTGCAGGAAAAAAAGCTCTTTTTGGGGCGTAGAAGGAATGGTGGCTCTTGAAATGAGGTTTGTCTGTAATATAAGCTGATCCTACAGGGCCGATTATTAAATTCGGATTTTAATTGCACTGGTTTCTCTGCTGATATAGTAATTATCTAAATTAATTAACAAATCAACCTTATAGTGTGACATTTATAGTCTATGGGGTACATTTACTTAGCTCGAGTGAAGGATTAGAATAAAAAATACTTCGAATTTCGAAGTATTTTTTTGGCTACTTCGACCATCGAATTGGCTACTTCGACCTTCGACTACGACCTCTAATCGAACGTTTCGAACTAAAAATCGTTTGACTATTCGACCATTCGATATTCGAAGTACTGTCTCTTTAAAAGAAACTTCGACCACCTAAAGCCTACCGAGCACCAATGTTAGCCTATGGGGAAGGTCCCCATGGGCTTTCTAGGCAATTTGGGATCGAAGAAAAATTGTTCAATCTTTTTTTTTCCTTCGATCATTCGATCTAAAGAATTGCACTAAATCCTTTCGACTTCGATATTCGAAGTCGAAGGATTTAACTTCGAGGGTCGAATATCGAGGGTTAATTAACCCTCGATATTCGACCAATAGTAAATGTGCCCCTTTGTGTACTGTATATTGTGAGTGGGTCCCTAAGCTCAGTAAGTGACAGCAGCACAGAGCATGTGCAGTGAATCAGCAGAAAAGAAGATGGGGAGCTACTGGGGCATCTTTGGTGGCACAGATCTTTACTGCTAAAGGGCTGTGGTTGCCTTGGGCTGGTACAGAAGCCCAAAACATTATGTACAACATCTCTGCCCTACTTCTTTGGTTAAGCTTTATTTCTCCTTTAAGTTATATTTTAGTATGTTATAGGTCTGGCCAATTCTAACCAATTTATGAACTGGTCTTCATTTAAAAAAAATGTAACTTTCATTGAAAATATAAAAATACATTGCATAGGTACTGTATGTGTTGTTATTGGGGGGGGGGGTAAGAGAAGGGGGAGGAATGGGGATACTATTTTATAGTTTTTAATTATTTTTTTTCTTCTTCTTCCCCACTGGTTACTGCTTCCCAGCAGCCAAAAAAAGATTGCTTTTTGAGGCTACAATTTTATTGTTTTTCAGTACTTTCATGGCCATTGGCATTAGGCTGGATGGATGAAAATCACTTGTCTGCTTTAACTACTACTTTCTGTCCCACCAGTAATGGACATTTGCAATTTTTAGCCACACAGTGTCCCTACTTCTGAAGCTATGGCCCTTTAGTCTCCTGCCTGCACCCAGATACACACTTTTATTACAGTTACACACACACATACTTTTTTTTTGGGGGGGTGGAATGATTTTGCACACTCGTGGCACAGTTACATTAACACAGCACACATTTTGACATTGCACATGTACAGTAAAAAAACAAGTGGAAAAATAGTCTATTGGTTGCTTTTTGATTTTGATTTGCCATGTTGGCTAGTTCATCTGTACATCAAAAAATGGGTTTTTAGTTACAAAGTTATGATCATAAAATTGCCAAGCAACCACACCAAGTCACAGTAAAACCCATATGATGGTTCTATTTACCTCCCCTCACATTTTCCATAGGCTAACAGTCTAACAGGCTGATACCCCCTACTGTACCATTTACAGGAGAGAGATAGCCAAGCAATACACAAAGGGGACTGTGGGAGCACTTCAAGGCTACATAAAATATAAATAAAATACAGTGGAAGTGCAACTGATTTGGTCAATTTGAAACATACCAAGGGGGTTTTTAGTTACAAAGTTATGATGATAAAATTGCCAAGCCACCACGTTAAACTCCATATAGTAGTACAAGTACTAATGATTTAGCGCTGGTCATATTGTCATAATTGTCTAAAACACAATTAGTTAGGGACATTCATCAGATCATCAATGTATTACTTCTATCTATGTCCCAAAGTCATTACAGTGCTTTATATCACTCAGAGGTAGCCCTTAGTGAATATATCAGATTTGTAATGTGAAGTTCAACACCAGCTTCTACACATTCTGCGAGATTATAATTCAAAATTTGTTCCATCCAATAAAGTGCACTCTGGAGCGTGTTTGTTTTGCTGGATTTGATTATTCATAGTCACTTGTGAAAGCATTAACAATCACAACAATAACTGGTAATCACGCTGTCTGTATTGAGAGAGTCAGACTGGCTTATAGGGATCCTTTTTGCCTCTTGTTTCAAATAAAGGTTTGGTAGATGTTCACAAATGTTAAACAGTAATCTCAGTTAGGGTTATAGTTGTAGTAAATACCTATTTGCTCTCCTAGATACATCTGAAAACCCAGCCCAGGATAATATTTGGGGTAAACACCCAATAGACAGGGGCACTGTGCCAATGAGGCTAGTTGAGAAACTCGCCTCAGATGGCAGCTCCCCACTGGTGGCAAAAATGAGCCGAAATGTAAAAATTAGACTCTTCTACTGACTCTCTGCGCTAGCATTATGGACCCCTCCGGAGACATTGCATAGGGTGGCAGAAGGAAGCAGGGCCAGGATCGCCCCTGCCAAAAGATTATTTGCTATTATTCAGTAGCTGAAAAAGTAATATTTTCACATATTTATTATCTTTTTATTAGCTACTGGGGATCCTGACAAAATCCTGGGAAAAGGAGGGGTTGAATCAAAGAAGTTTAAAAACCTTGATCCTTAGGTATACTAGAATACAGAATTTTTCAGAAAATGAAATCTAAATTTTACAGAAAGTCAAAGCTGTGCCGGGAAGTTGTGGCACTCTCTATATAGGGTTGCTGTTTAGTTTTGACCTGGACAGCCTGGTTTTTGAAAGGGCTGTCCGGGTAAAAACTGCTTGCCCAGTTGTCCAATTTAGGAAATCCAGGCAGGATTTAATGGCAGCAAAAGGTGGCAACCCTGCAACATAGTGATCTCTAAACAGAGGATGACAAGTGCAGGGGGAGGCATAGTGCCACCACTGACAGCCAAAAGAAAGAAGTGCCCTTGATTTAATGCACATGTAAGGCCAGGGCCACCATCAGTGGGGCACATCTGTACTGGTCCGGCTGTGCTGCATTTTACGAATTAGCCGGGCCCCCCTTGACAGTGCCATTCCAACATAGTGGGCGCCCCTAGGCCCACTGCCGTTCATCGCCCCTGTCCCCTCCCCTTTATTCGTGCAAATTTTCATCATCTGGAGTGGAGCAATGGGGATTGCTGCATGGGAAATTTAAAAAATGATTGTATCTCCAGCACATCCCCAGTGTTTCTGAACCAATGTGAGTGTGGTTGGGCAGCATGCTGCCCCCCTAAAATCCTGCTGCCCTGGCCTAGGTGGCCTAAATCTGTGCCTGATTCCACCAAACCACTGAAGTCCTGAAGATCTGAAGTCCCAAAGACCCTGACCACCAATGTTTTTTTTTTAAAACTTTTATGGGAAACCCTGGCCACCAATGTTTTTTTTAACTTATAATGGGGTCCTGACCACCAATGACTTTTTACAACTTGTGTGTGAGGGGCAGGGCCAGAACTAGGGGTAGGCAGAGTAGGTGACCGCCTAGGGTGCAATCATGATGGGGCGCACTTTTAAGGGGCTTTTGTTTTCTTTTTTTTAACCCTGGTTTGCTTGGCCTTTAATAGTTTTTCAATTTTATAAACCACCTATTCTAACCCCCCCTTTTTGGCTCCTGCTTGCACAAGCACATATTTGGAGGCAATATTGTGGATTTTCTGGCTGTTGCTGGCACATGCACAGATTGGGTGCAATATGAGGGCTTAGCTACTGCTGGCACAGGGACAAATGGGGGTAATATGATAGGTGCTGGAACAGGTACACATGTTTGGGGCATAATGATGGATTTTTGGCTTCTGCTGGCACAGATTTAAATTAGGGGCAATATGATGGATTTTTTGGCTGCCACTGACATAATTACAGACTGGGGGTAACGCTATGATGGACGTTTTGTCTTATGCTGGCACAGGTACAGATTGGGGGGCAATCTGAGGGATTGACTGCCGTTGGCACAGGTACAAATGGGGGCAACATAATGGCTACTGGCACAGGTACAGGGGGCAATATGAATGGTAATGTAGGACCGGGTGGGGGGGGCACTGATTGAAGCCCTTGCCTAGGGTGCCAAAATACCTTGGCCCGGCCCTGGTGAGGGGGCTTTACTGTTTTTAGCGCTTATGTCAGTGTGGCATTTTTATTGTGGTGTTTTGTGGGCAGGATCTGGGGTGGGGCTTGGGTGCTGGGGTGGGCGGGGACCAGGAGGCGCAGGAAATTTTGTTGTACGAATTTGGACTTTTAGCAGCCTTGGGGTATAATAAATCTCAAAAAATGTAAGGATTTTTTTTCCAGTAAAAACTTGAGCTTTCTAGTTAAAAAATCTCAAATTTTTTCGACTTTTTTTTATTCAGACTTTAATAAATAACCCCCTTACTCTTTACTTCTGGGCAATAAGTACCCAAGATCCTAATCCCAATCAGCACTCCTCGTTGGAGCCTCAGCTGTTCCACTAATAGCCTAATAGGTGAGTAACATATAACTGGCTAGACATGACCTGTCTATGTTCCACTTCTCCCTTCCTGGGGACTCTGAGCACACATGTGCTCAGCCAATTAAAGGGCAATCATGTTTGGGAGTTTTAACCTTGAAAGCAGCAAGTAAGTTGTAGGTAAAACTTGATCCCTGTGTAAAATGTATAATGTAATTCTAGAATTCTTAATGAATCAGATGAAAGTTGAGTGTAGGACTGGCCATATTGGGATGACATTGACGTAGTTGGCCAGCTTAAATATATTGCAATATATGGATAAACAATCCCTGTTTTGTTTAAAGGGTAAGGCATTTAATATAATGTTAATGGGTTGAGAGCAGAGGACCTCTTTTATTTGTCAGCTTTTATATTAGGACATAGTGCCATCTGGTGGTTTAACTTGGGACAGTTTAACTTGGAATAATTGACCCAGTAAATGGAGTCTAGCTCTTGTAGTTTGGCCTTAAGTGGCCAAACTATAGGGGATTGTGTTTATTAGTTCCCTACACACATATTACCATAAGTTAAATTAAAGTGATTATTATTATTAGGACAATTATTTCCTCTATTTTTCTCAGAAGAGAAGCAGTTTTGTTTGAAGATATGTGTTTTTATGGGTGATGGTTCTATATAGCATATCCTTAACTGTATATGAATTTAAATGCATGGTACTGCTTTTCCACTATAAAATGCATAGCTCCCGGGACAGTCCAGATTTTGACAGTTCAGCCTGCAGTCCAGGGTTTCTAACTGAAATGTCCCGACTTTCTCTTTGATCTCCAGCACTGACCCCAGAAAAAGATACAAAGTTTATGAAACTTAATTAAAATAAGAGCCTTTTGGGCAGAGAGCCCAGAACTGCCAGCAGCTGCACTTGGATACTTTTGTAACAATTTAAGATAAGCAAAGACAATTGTAACTATTTAAAATAAGCAGGTCTCTTGGGAGAACTGAGACTCTCAGCTTAAAGGGCAATTCACCTTCATTAGCAAAACTGTTAAAATACATCGCACTAAAACTCCCAGAAATGTGTTCAAACTTTCATAACCTGCCAAATTTTGTAAAATGGACATGGTAATTAGGGGGTACGGCCATAAAATGGAGTAGCCCAAGAATTTCTCCATGCTACGTGCACAAGTTTTTGTCCCTCTTTTCATTTTCCAAATGTTGGTAGGTATGAAAATGCCAAAAATCATTGACTATAACTTAAGTAAGAATTAGAGTTTGTTTCACATTCTACTGTTGATATCTGTGGGACATATTGTGCTTAGGTATGAAAAGTTGTTCTGATGTAAGAGAGCTGATAATAATTAGAAAATCATATAGAAATTGTTTTTTGAACAGATCCTTGACAAACCCCCACTGATCTATGATCTACACCATGTGTGAAAAGCCAAAAAACACAGGTTAAGTGGCGTCAACAATCAACATGAGTTTCAAAAATAATGTCACAAATGTACCTGTGTCAAAGTAACATTTCATTAGCTCTATGATATCCCCAGCATTGCTTCTAATACTTCTGCACGGACTGCTTAGTACAATACACTACTACTTACTAATGCCCTCTACTGTTAACGTTCTCATGCATTATACTTTTGTATATAGCTACCTTATACTGTGTCTTATTTTCTAAATCAGCGTGCATTACAAATTTGGGTACCCTTGTAATTTTGCTAATTTGAATGCATGTAACTGCTTAATACTGATTACTGGCAACACCAAATTGGTTGGATTAGCTTGTTAAGACTTGAATTTGATAGGTAGGTGTGTCCAATCATGAGAAAAGGTATTTAAGGTGGCCAATTGCAAGTTGTGCTTCTGTTTGACTCTCCTCTGAAGAGTGATAGCATGGGATCCTCAAAGCAACTCTCAAAATATCTGAAAACAAAGATTGTTCAGTATCATGGATTAGGGGAAGGCTACAAAAAGCTATCTCAAAGGTTCAAACTGTCATTTTCAACTGTAAGGAATGTAATCAGGAAAAGGAAGGCACGGTTTCTGTAAAACCCATGTCTGGCAGGCCAAGAAAAATGCGGCATATGCGGAGGATTGTGAGTGGTTACAGTCAACCCAAAGATCACCTCCAAAGACCAGCAAGAACATCTTGCTGCAGATGGTGTATCTGTACATTGTTCTACAAGTCAGCACAATTTGCACAAAGAACATCTGTATGGCAGGGTGATGAGAAAGAAGCCCACAAACAGAGTCACTTGTTGTATGTAAAAGCTCATTTAGAAAAGCCACAGTCATTTTGGAACAAAGTGCTTTGGACTGATGAGACAAAAATTTAGTTATTTGGTCATGACAAAAAGCGCTTTTGGCGGAAGAAGAAGACTGCAATCCAAGAAAAACAACTACTAGCTACTGTCAAATTTGGTGGAGGTTCCATCATGCCGTGGGGCTGTGTGGCTAGTTCAGGAACTGGGGCCCTTGTTAAAGTCGAGGGTCGGATGAATTCAGCCCAATATCAACAAATTCTTCAGAATAATGTTCAAGCATCAGTCACAAAGTTGAAGTTACGCAACGGTTGGATATTCCAACAAGACAATGACCCTAAACACACTTCAAAATCTACAAAGGCATTTATGCAGAGGGAGAAGTACAATATTCCGGAATGGCCGTCACACTCCGACTTGAATATCATCGAAAATCTCCGGAATGATTTGAAGCAGGCTGTCCATCAAATTTAACTGAACTGGAGAGATTTGGTATGGACGAATGGTCATAAATACCGTCATCCAGAATCCAGACACTCATCAAAGGCTATAGGAGGAGTCTAGAGGCTGTTAAATTTGCAAAAGGAGGTTCAACTAAGTATTCATGTAATATCTCTGTTGGGGTGTCCAAATTTATGCACCTGTCTAATTTTGTTATGATGCATATTGCATATTTTCTGTTAATCCAATAAACATCATGTCACTGCTGAAATACTACTGTTTCCATAAGGAAGTTGCTACTTTGAAAGCTCAGCCAATGATAAACAAAACTCAAAAGAATTAAGAGAGGTTCCCAAACTTTTTTTATATGACTGTATATATAGTGATTGGTATCAGTGTGGTATCTTGTACAGCTGTATGATAACTATTGCTTTTATACTGTGCTCAAAATAGCTCTATATTTACAAGGCAAAATACTACTTTTTATATATGTTAGTTAGCTGTTAATCATTGGCTATTCAAGCAGTAAATGGGACTCAGACAGAACAGGTGATTATGCAGATTGGTATAAACCTATCTATAAAAAATATATTACTTATTCACTCTGTATTGTTCTTCTGAGGGGGAGAAGTCCTAATTTCTGTGAGCTGGGCAGGATGGAAGGCCGAGAAAAGTGAGAGGAAGACAAACTCTTTTCAGGGCATGGAAGGAATGGGGGCTCTTGAATGGGCTCAAAGCATGTTATCAATAATAGGAACTCTGGAGCCCAGGGGCTGGCACTAGCACCATGGATCCTACAGAGACCTGCATCAGTTATTTTTTTAAACCTACTAATATAATGATTTTGAAACAACTGTGCTAGTTATTTCAGCCAACTACAGTTCAATGAAAAGGAATTTTGTGAATACAGGAAGATCTTGTGATGTTGCTGCTTAGAACTGACCAGAGAAACATCAGATGACTCTTCTCTGCTCACTAACTTAATTTTTATGAAAATCAGACTGCAAGGGGAAGATGCTGATTAAACTGCAGAACAATACCAACCAATATTGTAGCCTATTGTGTTGTTATTGGGGGGTAAGAAAAGAGGAAGGGAGGGAATGGATACATTTTTTTATCATTTTTAATTATTTTCTATTAATTCTTCTGATTTTCAGCTTTCAAATTGGAGTCACTAACCCCAGCAGCCACAAAAATATTACTTTGTGCTGCAATTTTATTGTTCTGCAGTACAGGTATGGGACCTGTTATCCAGAATGCTCAGGAACTTAGGGTTTTCAGAATAATGGATCTTTCCGTAATTTGGATCTTGAGTCTACTAGAAAATCATGCAAACATATAATTTGATTATAATGGAGCCTATAGGAGACAGTCTTTTCGCAATTTGGAGCTTTATGGATAATGGGTTTCTGGATAACGTATCCCATACCTGTACTTCCATGGCCATTGGTATCAGGCTAGATGGATGAGAATCACTTGTCTGCTTTAAAGGGCACCTTTTGCCAAAATATATTATCCCCAAACCATAGGTGCGGGCTCATATCGCCAGGTTGGGGCAACAGGGGTTTGTTATTTAAAAATTGCCACCCGCCCAGCGTCACGACAATAGCACCAGAAGGGAGCTCTCAGTGGTACATTTTGCACTGGCCATGTTGGCCAGTGCATCTGTACATAAAAAATGGGGGTTTCAGTTAAAAAGTTATGATCATATAATGGCCAAGTCACAATACCACGTCAAGGTAAACCCCATATAGTAGTCCTAAATATTTGCCTCCCCTCATACACAAGGGCTATAAAAGGAGGTGCCCTGCCCAAGGTGAGCAGTCTTGATGGGAGGGCGTGATAGAAGGACATCAGCTGATCGGTGAGTGAAGACAACATTGATAGATAGGAAAAGCTAGAATAGGAAAGATTTTAAGTAAAGCGAGCACTAGGTGCACGAGATAGTGAGGATAGTTAGTAAGGGCAGCTGTGGCCCCCTCAAGGAGGAAGTGGAATTAGTTTCCTACGGGCACTCCGTAAGTCAGGGAATCAGTGATAGTTTAGGACAAGGTAGGAAAGAACACCTGAGTCTCTGGACAGGAATTGGATGGAAAAGGGTACTAACCTGGAAGAGTGGAGGGATATCACCAAAGAGGTATCGGGCCACTATTGGAGAGTGGGGGGATACGGGTGGAGCATATATCGGACCACTAGTCGGTTAGGTGTGATCCAAGATCCTATGGCAGGTGTGCCTACTTCGCAGTGATTCCTTGAAATAATTGAACTGGAAGTGTCTTTGAACAAGTGTGTGCTGGAGCGACTGTTGAGTGTGCTGGTGTTCCTATTCCGAATAAAAATCTTCTGTTTCATTATACATCAAGTCTCGTGTGGTGAGTAAAACATTTGGGTTAAGTTCCCCTTTAAATCTGGAAGCCCCTCCCACAAGTTTGGCACTATTTCTACAGAATAACTCTACTAAAGCAATACACTAAGGGGGGCTGTGGGAGCATTTCAATGCTAATTAAAATATAAATAAAATACAATGGAAGTGCAACTGATCTGGCCAATGTTAAACATACAAAAGGGGTTTTTAGTTACAAAGTTATGATCATAAAATTGCCAAGTCACCATACCCCGTCACAGTATACCCCATAGAGTAGTACAGGTACTAAGGATTTAGCTCTAGTCATATTTTTTATGCTGTATTTTCACATTCATTTCATAAAATGAATAATTAAGTGACTGATTCCCCTGTATTTTCTAAAACCACACTGAGACGCCATCAACATTCCTAGACTGGCAATTATACATTGCTCTGATAACATATGATTTATTTCTCCTCAAAATTGCTTCTCTTGCTAAATTGCTTCTCCTCAAAATTATTTCTCTTGCCAAATTGAAACAATTACAATTGACATACCCTGTGCATAGAGATGGCGCAAACTGTTCGCCGGCGAACTTGATCGCGCGAACATCGGGTGTTCGCGCTCGCCGGAAGTTCGCGAACGTCGCGCGACGTTCGCCATTTTGGGTTCGCCATTGTTGGCGCTTTTTTTTGCCCTCTCACCCCAGACCAGCAGGTACATGGCAGCCAATCAGGAAGCTCTCCCCTGGACCACTCCCCTTCCCTATAAAAACCGAAGCCCTGCAGCGTTTTTTCACTCTGCCTGTGTGTGCTGAAGAGATAGTGTAGGGAGAGAGCTGCTGCCTGTTAGTGATTTCAGGGACAGTTGAAAGTTTGCTGGCTAGTAATCGTTTTGATACTGCTCTGTTATTGGAGGGACAGAAGTCTGCAGGGGTTTGAGGGACATTTAAGCTTAGGTAGCTTTGCTGGCTAGTAATCTACCTTCTACTGCAGTGCTCTGTATGTAGCTGCAGTGGGCAGCTGTCCTGCTTCTGGTCTCATCTGCTGACTGCTGCAATAACAGTAGTCCTTGTAAGGACTGCTTTTATTTATTTTTTTGTTGTTTTACTACTACTACTACTACTACTATAAGAGCCCAGTGCTATTAGTCTAGCAGTGTTGGGGAGTGGGACTGGTGTGCTAATCTGCTGCTCCTAGTAGTTCAGCAGCACCAACTTTAATTTTTTTTTTTTTAATATTCATTTTTTTTTATTTTACTTTTTTTTATTTTACTACCGCTGTAGTAGTGTATAAGTTGACCTTTTAGGCATTATTTGCCCTGTAGGCATTTTTTGCCCAGTGTGTTATTCAACCAACTGCCATCTAGCATCACTAACAGCTCTCCCCCTACACTATCTCTTCCAAGCACACACAGGCAGATTTTTCAGATACATTTTTGCCCTTGATCCCCCTCTGGCATGCCACTGTCCAGGTCGTTGCACCCTTTAAACAACTTTAAAATCATTTTTCTGGCCAGAAATGTCTTTTTTAGATGTTAAAGTTCGCCTTCCCATTGAAGTCTATGGGGTTCGCGAACCGCTCGCATTTTTGCGCAAGTTCGCGAATATGTTCGCGAACTTTTTTTCCGACGTTCGCTACATCCCTACCTGTGCATTAATACACCCCCTAGGTTTTTTGGGAAAAATAAGAACTAATAGAATTCTAAGGATATACAAC
The DNA here is from genome assembly GCA_038501925.1 of Xenopus petersii. Lineage (NCBI taxonomy): Eukaryota > Metazoa > Chordata > Amphibia > Anura > Pipidae > Xenopus > Xenopus petersii. The sequence goes on from CM076677.1 coordinate 111,758,214, forward strand.
TGTTAATGCAAGTTTCATGCTAAAGCACATTAAGAATAGAATCATTTTGAATAAAAAGTTTGAGGAGAAAACAGTAATTTTTTTTACAGCAATGTTTAATTAGCAATCAAGGCAGGTTGTACATGTGTAATTGTGGTTTTAGTTATATAGCAGTGTTGTCCAACATCTGTGGTACAGAGGGCTGGAGTGTTTATGGCCTATGTGGTTGAGGGCTAATAATGGAAGTGTTGACCACTACCTTTTGTAAAGCCACACCTACTTTAAACCACACTCATATTATCACCACAACTTTTATGACAATACCCATATTAATGGTAGTAGTACACTGAAAAAACAAAACAAATGGCTGGTGTTCACTGCAAGAATATCACTCACCACTCATAAGTGAAACAATGTTTATGTCATATTAAGAAATACTCTTAAATCCATATGCTTCCTCCCCCTGTGGATAACACAGCGCCCCATAGCACATAATTAAAGCATAGGGTAGGCAGAGTATGGCACACATGGGCAGAGTATGGCACACACGAGCAGAGTATGGCACACACGGGCAGAGTATGGCGCACACGAGCAAAGTATAGTACACACAGGGAGAGCATGGCACACACAGGCAGAGTATGGCACACACGGGCAGAGTATGGCACACACGGGCAGAGTATGGCGCACACGAGCAAAGTATAGTACACACAGGGAGAGCATGGCACACACAGGCAGAGTATGGCACACACAGGCAGAGTATGGCACACACGGGCAGAGTATGGCACACATGGGCAGAGTATGACACACAAGCAGAGTATGGCACACATGGGCAGAGAGAGTATGACACACGAGCAGAGTATGGCACACACACGGGCAGAGTATGGCACACACGAGCAGAGTATGGCACACACGGACAGAGTATGGCACACACGGACAGAGTATGGCACACACGGGCAGAGTATGACAGAGTAGGGATGAGCAGTCACAGGTAGAGCAGGGTAAGAGACAGGGAATTTTATCCAGACCACTCTAAGATGAATATTATGTACTGTATTATATATGGTGACACGGTGTCAGTGCTGCTTCTACATTCTGTGTAAAGTGTGAACAGGTAAACAATATGGGCACTGACAGGTCTGAGGTGTGATTAATGCAGGGTCTTACAGGTTGGAACTTCATAATGCGTCTTCTTGAGATCCGACGCGATGAGAGGAAGCGCATGCGAGGAAACAGATTCGGTGAATATAAGGTATAAGTAATATAAGTAATAGAAATGTCCATGTCGCTGAGTGTATCTGACATGACTGTTGGATGCAGCATGCGGCGTTCGCATCCGACAGGCGTGTCGTGTCAATTGCAAGCAGGGTGCAGGTTCCAGGGTGCAGATTATTGGATAGAACTAATTCCAAATTCCAACACATTTTTAGAACCGTATTTATCAAAAGGTGAGTTTTAACTTTCACCCATAGATAAATACAATTCTAAAAATCTCTTAAAAATAAACAGAACCTGGTGAGTTTTTATTTATTAAGCTCTAAAATCATCTTTTGATAAATCTGCCCTAAACTATAATTAGACACTTATCTAACAATTGCCAATGTTCATAATGCATACTAGCTGGTGTGCATGCTATGGTTTATTCTATCACCAGATGATATACCCTTTCATCTCTCTAATTTAACATAACCCAATTTTAAACCATGTTTTTGCAATATGTACCAAAATAATCGAAGAGTTGCAACTTAGTATACAATAAGGGGCAGGTAGGTGCAAAAAATTGAAAGGCTAAGCAATAAGACAATATTTCAGAGTGTACTTACTTTCAACCAGCTCATCAATAATCTAGACTCTCTCCAAACTCTGGCTGTGGATCTTCGAATTAATTTTTCTAACTGGCCTCATACATTGCATTGTTCTGTATTGTTTTAATTACTTAGTCCAGTAGGCATTATAGTTGGAAACTGAATGTTGGTATCTCAGCTAGTGATGAGCAGGAATAAAAAATAGAACCGAAAACTGACCCTAAACCGTCTTTTTTTGCAACATGCACCACAATAATCTAAAGATACCATCAAAAGAATCTAAAAGTTGCAGCCAATTTTCTGATCAGTACAAACCTGAACCTCAGTTAAATCACAGTAGTGGTCCAAGTATGTGCAAAAAAGTTAAAAAGTTAAAGGCTAAGGAATAGGGTCATATTTCAGAGTGCACTGACTTTGTGGACCACCACCCTCCTGAACCCGACAAGTACAAAATGTGTTTAAAGCAAACTCTCCACCTGCGGGTTCTATGGTTTTTGGTTCAACCTACTCTTGGTATATCAGTTAGTGATGAGCAGGAATAAAAAATAGAATCTTTTTTGTAGCATGCACCACAATAATCTAAAGATGCAACCAGTTACATCCCAGTAGGGGTCCAGTTATTTGCAAAAAAATTAAAGTCTACGAAATATTCCAGACTGCACTGACTTTGCAACCCAATCCCTCCTACTACGGGTTCCATGAGTTTTTGGGTCCACCCGCTCATCTATAATATATGCTCTTTCCAACCTCTGGGTTTGGATCCTCCAATCTTTATATAACTGGCCTCACACATTGCAGTCCCAAACCTTGTGGGACATTCACTAAGATTCGTATTCGCTCCAGTGTCTGCTTTGCTGCGCTTCGCCAGGCGTATTTTCGCCAGCGCTACGCAAATTCACTAAAATCCGAAGTTGCGCTGAGGGGAAGCGTAAGGTTGCAAAGTTGCGCTAGCGTTAATTTGTCAAGCAAAGCAAAGTTACGCTAGCGATGCTTAATTTGCATACGGCGCCAAATTGAAGTTACAATGGAGGTATATGTAGCAGCACTACACAAGCCTGGGAAACCTTCAAAACTGCAAATAAAATTGTTATTTTGCCCTACACATGTGCCCACTGTATAGCCATGAGTTAGGAAATGTAGGGGGGAAGGAGGGTAGCCACAAAAATTTTTTTGATCTTTTTTAGCCTATCACCCATAAAAAAAGAAAAAACGCCAGCGATTTTTGGGATGTAGAAAGATTTTTAACTTTTTTTTGAAGCAATCCCTATTTACTCTATTGCACTTCGCCTGGTCTGAGGTGGCGAAGGAAGTCTGGCGTAAAAGGTAGCGTTCAGAATAATTTGCGCATCAGTGAATTTGCGTAGTTACGTCCGTTGCGCAAATTCGCCAGGCGTAAGGTTGCGAAGTAACACTAGCAAATTTACACCAGCGTCCGTTAGTGAATCGGTGAATTAACGAAAATGCGCTATGCTGTCGAATTCACATGAGCGTTAGACGCTTCGTCGTTTAGTGAATTTGCCCCCTTGTGTTTTAGGCTGGTAAGCTCCACTGTTCCAAAGTGTTTCTATTCTAAACTGCAAATATCTAATTTATTATTCACTTTTAAGCTCATTCATCAAAGGAACATAGTTCCTTATTACCCATGGAATATCGTTACATATTTTGCAGGAATTTAATTAATTTAATTAATTTAATGTTAATAGGAACATGCTGAATGAAAACACTCATGAGGAATGACGTCCCAGAAGCTATGAGCCACTCCGTCGAGATTTCATGTCCATATGAGAGTCCGTATAAAACTATTAAAACTGCAGACAGGGTTGAGAAGCAGATAACCATGCTCCAGGCAACACAAAGATAGACATTTCTGGCCCTTTTTACTATGCCTTTAGGTATTTCTCCAAGATTCTCTTCCTCAATTGTAATTTTTACCTCATCTACGTGAGATGGGCTGTTTTGCCCATTTGTTTCTGGTGCATCTTTCTGGCCTTGTTCACTCATCTTCTCTTCAGATGTGGAATCAGTTGTGGAATATTCCTCATACAGACATTCTAAGCACCCAGGTGCTGAACTGCTTTCCAATAATTCATTTTCTGAGACATTTTCAGTCAGTTTCTGCTGTTTGTCTAAAGACGTATTTCGTGCAACAGCAAACAATTTGTCGACTATTAATCTAAATATTTTTGTAATGACTGAGGTCGCTGCTTCTATGGCTATGGATCTGAGGAGGTGTTCCATGTTCCATGTTTCTTGTTCATCATTTTTTCTGTTGTAGTACATCATACTGCAAAACAGACCGCTGATGAAGCTCACAAACTGAGAAGCAAGTCCAAAGACTTGGGCTCTTGTAGAAGTTGTCGGAACATCAGGAGCAAATACAGACAGCAACAAACTGCCCAGAAATAAATTGTAGTATGAACTGATTAGGAAAAAGTCTTTTTTCTCTAAAGGCTGCTTTATGTCTATTGGGGTAAACACCATTTGGGAGACGGCATTCTTTTTACTGGAACCGAACCAAGTGTGACACATGAAAAAAACATTTTTCTTGGTGTGTAAATTTTCAACTTGAACTCTGCTCAGATACCAACTTGTAGACTTCATATTCGCTTTATGCCATATCTCAATAGAATGAATGTCTCCTAAAGGTTGTTTAATTTTTATCAAGAAGGTGTCGCATCCTCTGGTCTGTAAAACCCTTTGCCTGTGACATTGTAAGTGATGTGCATGGCTATTTCCGTCCTTGCCAAAGATTTTCATAAAATCATTTGCTCTTGTACCTGATCCAAAACGACTGCCGGTGTAAATGGTAACTAAGAGACTAAAGTCAGTTTCATAGGGATCATTGTCCTCCAATATTATTATATTTTGTCTGTCGGTTACATCTCTCTTATCTTTTATGTGTGCAAATACACTTATAAAGGCATAAAAGACAATTATGCCAATGACAGTGACTAAAGGTACTAAATTTGCCTTTAGAGTTTCCACAGTAACCAGAAGCGGAACTAGAGGGGGGCGGGCCCTGGCGCAGGGGTGCGGGCCCGCTCGCACCCCCTGCTCCCCGGTAGTTCCGCCCCTGACAGGAACCTTTGTGAGATCAATAGGATTAGGTAGAACAATTGATCTGGCTGCAAGAAACGTGTGTCTGTTGTTTAGAATTTGTTCACCTCTCGTCTGTACTTTCGTTAAGTTTTCACACATGCAGTAGATTACTGTGTTGTCTACATGGCAGTTACCATCATTCCATTCATGTTCAGCTCCACTGAAGTCAAAGCAAGCCACATTAAAGATTGAATATTGAACTCTTGTATGAGAAGTAATGGAGTAACTTCAATTCAACGGAAAGGTCAGTTACCGCTTCAGTCTTTGGTAAAATTTCCTTTGGAATACTGATCATTTTAGGATTTCCAGTCTTACTAGCTCCAGTTATCATTTTAGGGACATTAAAGAGGGCAATCTGAGTTTTATTTGTTAGATTACTTCCAATATAAAGAGAAACAGCAAAAGGCATCTGCTTTCACTGTAACATTCAGTTGGAAAGTAAATGCAGCCCTTGTTACATTGCTTAATTCAAACACCAAGTCAAAAACAGGTAACTTGTGTGTTCTGTCCAATACAACATCCACCATGTCAGGTATTAGATTTGTAGTACCTCCCGTGCTGTTGCTAGCCACCATGTAGTGCCCAACTATGTCTGTATCAATATCTCTTCCATTTCTAAACCATAGAAAAGGGTTTTCTTTAAATTCATAGAAAGCAGTGCTCACAACAGCATCTGCGGGAACATCAGATAAAGGTACGCGCAGTTTAGCAAACGTACAGCTAAGGCAACTATTGTCCGTCATTCATAGGTGTGAATTTATGAGATCCAATGTTTCCTCTTTCTTCAAGCTTATGTTAAAGGTGGCAGCTTTTATTGTTGTCTTGTTTTCTATCAGAACTTTGCCTTGTAACACGGCTTCTGTCAACGTTTCCATTGCAGATAAAATCTGCTCCAGTACTTCAACTTTCTCTTCTTGGATATCTGGCTCAGCCTGAGGAATATCCAGTAGTGCGGCACTCATAACACTGGATAATGATGTTACAATGCCACTGCTCAGACGTTCCTTTTCAGCAGAACCGAGTGGTTCTTGCCTTTGTGTAGCTAAGCTACTGGCCACTTCACTTAGCTTTCTTACCACCAGCTGCTGGGAGTGGAGATTCACTTCTTTAACATCTTTAGTGAGTTCGGCAATGCAGGTAATTACCTGATTCGCACCCATTATGTCTGTGACTGCTAAACTAGACAATACGTTCAAAAGATGTTCTCGTAGCTGAGTTCTCTCCTCTTTCAGAGAGTACGTAGTTTCTGTAGCCTTAAAGTTGTTCAGATTGGATGTTACCATGTAAATAAGATGCCCTGAGTTGATAAAATCTCCTGTTTTAATTAAATTATTAATTAATGAATTGGATCCATTAACCATTGTGTTTGAATTTTAAAAGGATTGTCTCTTTTGGTTTTCCGTCCTGAAATTCGGAAACCATTGCAGACATTGATATTTCCGTGTAAGCAGAGAGAGCATCAAATACTTGAACATATAATGTTAATTTATAATCTTGGCTTTTCTCTCCAACAGGAAGAAAAATTGGTGGTGTTGTTGATTCGTATCCATGATAAACAACAATTAAAACTTATATTGCTGTTCTTATCTACAGCTGCTAGGACTTTATACATAAGCGACTGATTTTGGTCTTTGAATCCACTACAGCCTATAATAAATTTAGTTTCCAATGCAACCTCTTTGGTTGGTTTTATGAAACATCTTCCGGCTTCTGGGGGAGCATTGACGTAAAATGAGTATTTACTTGTTGATTGTGCCAAGTTGTGACATTTAAAACTAGAGTGTACCAACTGTCAACTTTATTTAGAAATGTTAGGGGCATTATAGACATGTAGGGAGTAAACGTTCCAGTTGTAGTTTTAGAGGCCCAGTCAAAGTCCAATTCAGTGGTTCCCTGAAACAGGGACCATTGATATTCTGGCCAACTGCTTGCGCTACAATCTGTACATTTTCCCGATAATGAGAATCGTTCGGTTGGAATAAATTTTGTAAAGCAATTCTCAATACATTCCAAAGTCACAAGGGGTGGAGAACCACTTTGAACAAAAACAGTCTGGGTAAAATAGCTGCTTCTCTTGTATTTCTCAACAAGCAAGCGAAAGTGATAACTTCTGCCCCCTTGAAGTTGCTCAGCATCAATAGTCTGACTGACATCAAAAGGGTTTAGCCATGTAAGGTCTTTCTGAGCTGGGTGACAGCTTGAATTATTACTTAGTTTCATGTCATTATAGTCATCTATATTTCTCGTACAATACCATGGAAATGATAGGTCATCTAGATCAGGGGTCCCCAACTTTTTTTGGACCGGTGCAAAAAAATTGTTTTGTTTTTTTTTTGCAAGGACTGGGGGGTGGGGTCGGGATGGGATCGGCAGCAAGTTTGGGGCAAACCGGCGGCCAGTTTGGGGCACGCAGACGTCCAATTTGGGGCGCAAATACACCAGTGAGCCTCGTTTTTGTGCGGTGGGCTTGTCAGCCCAGTGCCCAGGCCCGGCGGTTGGGGACCCCTGATCTATATCACCTGGTACGTCTGGATCTGAAGAACTGTTCCCATTTAGAATCCATGCACTCTTAAAAGCAGCTGTTCTAAAAGATCCACCTGAGATGACTGCGACAAGTTCACTTTCCCGAACTTCAACAATAACAGTATCGGAATTGCTCCGCCTATTTTCTATGTCATCATCGTCTGGAGGAATATCAGTGGAGACACGAAACAGATAGAATCCAACGTTGAGGGAATTCTTTGGTATGACCAATGTAGTCTGATTCATTGGAAATATCTCAGGAACATTTAAGTAGTTATTCCAGTCTGGTACTGAATTGTGTGTACATTATCCTTGTATATTTATATAATGTTTTGTGACAATAAATACATATAAATAGGGGTGTTATAGAGTCAAAAAAGCCCCATGCTAAGTGATTTAATAAAAGTCATTGAACTGCAAAGTCACTTCTAATTGCCTTCAAGTAGTAGTTCTACTAATAATAAGAATAAGAAACTGGGATATGAATAGGAGAGACCCTAGAAAGATGAAAAATTAAAATTAGGAATAACAATACATTCTTTGCCTTATAGAGCATCTGTTTTTAGATGGGGTCAGTGACCCCCATTTGAAAGCTGAAAAGAATCAGAAGGAGGCAAATAATTCAAAAGAGAAAAAAAAATAAAAAATGAAGAACAATTTAAAAGTTGTGTAGAATTAGCCACATAATTCTACCACATACTAAAAGTTAACTTAAAGGCGAACAACTCCTGTAATAAATGTGCCTCCCAGTCTGGTTAAAAATAATTTAAACAATAATTAAGCCCAGTAGGACTGCTTTGCTTCCAATAAGGATTAATTATACATATATCTTAGCTGGGAGCAGGTACAAGGTACTGTTTTATTATTATCAAGAACATTTTTAATTACTTGATTGAAATGGGAGATTGCCTTTCAGTAATTCAGAGCTTTCTGGATAACTGATTTCCGGATAATAGAGGGCCGCGGGCCGCCAGATGGACAGCCCTGCTATAAGGTATGGAAATCCAAATTATGGAAAGATCCCTTTATCCGGGAAAACCCCAGGTCCCGAGCATTCTGGATAACATTTCCCATACCTGTACTGCTCTCTTAGTACTGAGTTATTGTTGAGGTGCTAAATGCCAATGCTTGGAAATTAACTGAAATCATGTGTGGGTCATGCTGTTAATGTCTTGTACACTTATCTGACCTGACACACTAAAATTTTCACCATTGATTGCACTGTGTATATATGTGTGCTTTAAGATAACAGGGGTGGGATTGGCACAGAGACACTGCAGTATGTACAGCATGTGTGTCTATATATATATATATATATATATATATATATATATATATATATATACTTACTGTATGTATGAATATATATAAAATATATAAACATTTTAGGGTCCACATGTCATTCTGGCTCACTTAAATTGCAGTAGTTTTTGAATATAATCACCACCCTGTGCAATGTGCAATTTTACACGTGTCCCTTGAGACAGGTGACTATATGGCTGGGCCCAATATACAAATGTGCGATCCTTTGGTTAATAAAACCAAGTGAGAGTTCTTAAACTTTTGTGTAGTTTCTTCCATCAAACACCTTGAAAAAAGCTCTGTAAATTTTAGGTGCCAAGTTTTTATTTTTCTGGGGACAAACCCACTAGAGGAAAAAAAACCAAGTCAAAGTATTCGAAGAAAGAAACCATGCAAGAGTTTAGGAACTCTCATGTGATTTTAGTACCCAAGCATTCTTAAAATAGCCCCATTATTTTACTATATAAAGGTCCCTGTACATTTTGATAATCTTATGTGCCATATATTTGCAACGCTATCTTGGGCTATACGGGCCAACAGGGTTAATTACCAGCTAGTGCACTAGAGCATGGGTTACACGTGACTCTAACACTTCAATCTAGGCAGGGCCGTTTGTCACCCATGTCCCCTGCCCTTCATTTGTGCACAGGCAAAAATGTTCATCATCAGGTTGGGAGCACTGGGGATTGGCTAATGAAAATTTTAAAAAACTATTGTATCTCATGATCAGCCCCAGAGCTTCTGAACCATTGTGGGCATGGTTGGCTTCATGCTGCCCCCTAAAATCCTGCCACCCTAGGCCTGGGCCTTGATGGCCTTTCCACAAATCCAGCTCTAAAGCTAGGGCCTTCGCTAAATGGAAGATTAAAGGTGTGGTGTAGTGTAACTTCAACTCCCACAGGCTATTGTGCAATAAAACAGGAAAAGAATGGGCGCCAGGAGGTTCTTGCAGTAAAACAGAACAAAAAGGGTTTATTGAACATCCACAGGGCTTACTCACATCACAGTGGTTCAAAGACAAGTGGTACAGGCACATAACAGAGTGTATGCAGAGTGTAACACAGGCTGACACTCCCCTGGCACAGACTTGGCAGGAATCTCACTTCACCTCTGCGACATATCCCGGTAGTGGTCTGGATCACCTCAGGGAAATCCTCTAGTCTGATTCCCTCTCCACTGGGATCCCTATACTACAGACAATATGGCCTGGGAGAGATACCTCCAAACTGCCACTCCTATGTTGGAGCTCAGAACTGCTTTTTTTAGCTCAACTCTTACTGACTTACACTCTGTAATGAAAATGGAAGTCACTACTCACATCCAAGATGGCGACGGCGTACAAAATGGCGACTCCCTGCCTCTCCATGTGGATCCTGCTGGTCACAGCACTATGACGCCAGCGTCTTCTCACCTGCCGATTGGTTGCCGGCGACGTAATGGTCACCGGCGTCAGAACATGTGCTGGCGCCTAAACGCCAACGTCAGAACGTGCGCTGCCAGCGTCAGCGTCATGACGCCATTGCGCTCAAACTTTGGCGCCATTCCTGGCCTATATAAAGCCTTCTGGACACTGCAGACATTGCCCAAGTATAGGTTTAACTTCGTGTATTCCTGGGTGTGTTATTACTGATTGATTCCTGTGTACCAACCTTGCCTGTTATTCGGATTGACCCTTCTCTGCCTGGATTGAACTATTGCCTGGACTTTTGACTACTCTCTTGCCTTACCCTTCTGATACCACGGACTTTGGTTTAACTACCTGCCTCCTCCTTGGTCCGCACTCCAACTGTGCCTTCGGCCCTTACATTATACTTGGGCCATGGACCCTTCTGAGGAGGCCCCAGCCCAGCCTGACTTCGGAAGAGCTTTCCGTGGAATAACCTCATGCATGGAGGTCTATGAAGCTCAGCAGACTCACTTTGGCCAAGCTCTTGAAGCTATCTTGGAAAAATTGTCTGCCCTCTCACCAACGATTCAGGTTCCTGCCTCTGCTTCGGCCACTATTCCTGTGGCGCCGGTTCATGCCTCCGAGCCTCGTATTCCGGCACCTCCACTCTTCAGTGGTGATCCTGTGGCCTTTAGAGGATTCATTAACCAATGTGAAATCCAGTTCACGCTGCTTCCCAATCAATATGTCTCGGAACGTGCCGAGGTGGGGTACATCATTACTCGCCTGACTGGTAAAGCTTTGGAATGGGCATCACCTCTGTGGGAGAAAGAAGATCCCTTAATCGATGACTCCAAGGCCTTTATCCGAGATCTGCGCACAGTGTTTGATGCTCCCGGCCGGGCAGCGTCCGCTTCTTCACGCCTGTTCCAGATTCGTCAGGGAACGCGTTGTGTGCCTGAATACGCAATTGAGTTCCGCACGTTGGTTGCCGAGACTGGCTGGAACAATGAAAGCTACCATAACACTTTCTACAACAGGCTCTCTATGCGCCTCAAGGATGATCTAGTCTTCCGTGAGTTGCCTACACGCTGGGAGGATCTTATTGCCCTGGCAGTCAAGGTGGATAATCGACAAAGAGAGCATCAAGCTGATAAAGAGCGGGTAAGGAAGTTTCAACCCATCCTGGCTCCTCGCTTCCAGAGACCTTTACTCCCCAGCACTGCTGCATCTCCTTCCTCGGCTTCTGTTTCTTCTCCCACTCCCACTGAAGAGCCTATGCAGATTGGACATGCTTGTCTTTCCGAACAGGAAAAATTGCGGAGAAGGGCTGCAGGACTTTGCTTATATTGCGGGGGCAAATCCCATGAGTGCCCTGTGAAGTCGGGAAACGCCAACGCCTAGGTAAGTTTGGGGAAACTTACCTGGGCGGAATTGATCATCTTCCCCAATCCTCTGCTCATCGTTTTCTTCTTCCAGTACAGATCCAGCTTGCATCCAAGACCATTTCTACTCAAGCCTTCCTTGACTCCGGCGCTGCTGGAAACTTCTTGGACAAAGCATTTGCGGAATGTCATTCCATTCCTCTACAAACCTTGGCCGTACCACTCCGAGTCCTAGCCATTGATGATCGCCCACTTTCTTCTGCCTTCATCTTCAAGTCATTGCAAGAATTATCCTTCAAAGTGGGCACCTTGCATACTGAAAGACTTTCGTTTCTGCTGATTGATTGCCCGTCAACTCCAGTAGTTCTAGGACTTCCTTGGTTGCGCATCCATAATCCTGTCATTGACTGGTCCGCAACTCAAATTTCTCGCCGGAGTTTCTTTTGTCAACAGAGCTGTCTTCCGGCCCAGCCCCTCGTCAAGATATCTTCCGTTGTTCCTAATCCCTCCATACCCCCTGCTTATCAAGACTTCTCTGGTGTCTTCAACAAAAGGTCTGCAGAAACTCTTCCTCCTCATCGGTCTTATGACTGCCCTGTCGAGCTTCTTCCTGGCACTATGCCTCCTTGAGGACGTACTTATCCGCTCTCTCCATCTGAAACTGCAGCGATGAAAGAGTACATCCAGGAAAATCTCCTAAGAGGCTTCATCCATCCATCTTCTTCTCCTGCTGGTGCGGGGTTCTTCTTTGTTGAAAAGAAGGATGGCAGTCTACGACCTTGCATCGACTACCGTGGCTTGAACAAAATAACTGTGAAAAACCGCTACCCTCTACCCCTCATATTCGAGTTATTTGATCAGCTCAACGGTGCCCGCATTTTCACCAAGCTAGATCTTCGTGGGGCCTATAATCTCATCCGGATCAGAGAGGGTGATGAATGGAAGACCATGTTTAGTACTCGTGATGGGCACTAGTATCTCGTGATGCCTTTTGGACTTTGTAACGCTCCTGCGGTTTTTCAAGAGCTATTTAACGACATCTTCAGGGACTTGCTAGGCCAAAGTGTAGTCGTTTACTTGGACGATATTCTAATCTTTTCCTTGAAAATCTTGGTGACAAAGTCTGGTTATCTACAGAAAACATTGTCTCAAAGTGCCTACTCCCAAACTCGGTCCCAAGTTCATCGGTCCTTTTCCAATTGTCGAGATTATTAATCCTGTAGTGGTTCGTCTTCAGCTTCCCCCAGAGATGCGAGTTCCTAATGTCTTCCATGTGTCTATTCTCAAGCCTGCAATACCTTCTTCTTCATCCTCTCCCACTCCTGTTCTTGTTGATGGGCACCAGGAGTTTGAAGTTAAAAGAATTCTGGACTCCCAGATCTCCAGAGGTGTGTTGCAGTACCTGATTGAGTGAAAGGGGTTCGGTCCCGAGGAGTGCTCCTGGGTGAGAGATTCTGACGTCCATGCTCCCCTTCTTATCCGAAGATTTCACAAACAGTTTCCATCCAGTCCCAGTCATGGTGGTCCTGAGCCCCCCCCCCTAAGGAAGGGGGTACTGTAATTTAAATGGAAGTCACTACTCACATCCAAGATGGCGACGGCGTCCAAAATGGCGACTCCCTGCCTCTCCATGTGGATCCTGCTGGTCACAGCACTATTACGCCAGCGTCTTCTCGCCTGCTGATTGTTTGCCGGCGACGGAATGGTCGCCAGCGTCAGAACATGTGCCGGCGCCTAAACGCCAACGTCAGAATGTGTGCCGGCGTCTAAATGCCGGCGTCAGGACGCCAGCGTCATGATGCCATTGCGCTCAAACTTTGGCGCCAATCCTGGCCTATATAAAGCCTTCTGGACACTGCAGACATTGCCCAAGTATAGGTTTAGCTTCGTGTATTCCTGGGTGTGTTATTACTGATTGATTCCTGTGTACCAACCTTGCCTGTTATTCGGATTGACCCTTCTCTGCCTGGATTGAACTATTGCCTGGACTTTTGACTACTCTCTTGCTTTACCCTTCTGATACCACGAACTTTGGGAAACTCCTAGGGGGAAATTCACTAACGGGCGAAAATTCGCCAGGCGCAAAAATTGCACAGACATTGCTAATTCACTAAGTTGTGAAGTTTCGTCGATGGCGCCAAGTACTTGCGACGTTGAGCCGTTACTACGGCAGGCATAGCGAAGTTGCGCTAGCATTAGATAATTTGCACACGGCGGGAAGTTAAATTTCAATGGACGTATATGTTGCAGCAAATACATTACACTACACAAGCCCAGGGAAGCTTACTAAAAGAAAATAGAGTTGTTATATTGCCCTACACATGAGCCCACAGTATAGTTTATGTGCCATATGTTAGGAAATGTAGGGGGGAAGGAGAGTACCCAAAAAAAAATTTACGATCTTTTTCAGCCTATCACCCTGTAAAAAGGAAAAGACGCCAGCGTTTTTTGGAACTTAGAAAAAATTTCAACTTTTTTTTGGAACAAGTCCTATCTACTCTATTGCACTTCGCCTGGTCTGAGGTGGCGAAGGCAAGTCTGGCGATAGAGGTAAAGTCCAGTAAAAACAAAAACTTAGTGAATTTGCGTAGGAACAGTCATTTGACAAAGCGAAAATACGCCTGGTGTTAGAGTGCGAAGTTGTGCTAGAGTCTATCTCCTTCACTAGTGTAATTACGCCAGCAACCGTTAGTAAATCGGCGAAGTGCCGAAATGACATCACGCTGGCGAATTTTCACCAGCGTTAGCCACTTCGCCATTTAGTAAATTTGCCCCCTAGAGTGTACTATTACAGGAGCTACACCTGTCACTATCTAATGCCTCATTTACGGGGCCTGTCCCGACTTTAGTGGACCCATGCCCAGGCTCAGAGCATACGTCCACCCTGCTCCTCAGGTGGAAGGCAAAGAGGAAGTGCCACTCCTTTCCCAGCACTATACCAAAGTGAGGCAGGAAGTGGTCACAGCACCTCCTGGCCAATAACTGGGATAGGCAAATATTTAAACTAGATACATGAGCATCTGCCCAGTAACTTCAGGAAGATATGGACTTAAAGCCATAAAAACTCATTTAACTCTATAGGTCCCTACATATTGTATTATAGATGGATGATGTACTGCAGCTCATATAGGTCCAGGCTACCTTAAGTTGGTCATACATGATAAGATCCACTTGTTTGGGGAGGTCTCCAACTGCGCAAATCTTTCCCCAATATGCCACCAACAGCAGGGCAATATTGGGTTAATCTGAAAGTAGGACTGCATCAACTAACCAATACGGTCCTCGATCACAGGAAAAACCAAACCTGGCCGATCAATATCTGGTTGATTTTTGGCCAGATATCGATCAGGGAGACCTGTCGGAAGCCCCCCACACATGGGACAGAAAAGCTGCTGAAACTGTCTAAAGGACTGATATCTGCAGCTTTAATTTTCCTGTGTATGGCCACCTTTAGATCACACGTGACTGGATCAGGTATGTGCCTGCTCATTTTCTGCTGTAACATTTCTCCAAAACATATGATTTGAATTCTACGGAACAATGTCCCGCAAAGGGACATTATCATATAAAATCCTTGAAATGTAGTAACAAGGGTAAAGTTGCCCAAATCAGTCATTCTCTACCAGCCAATAAATAGTTGGGTATCTTTATTTCAACTGCACCTGGATTGATAACAATGAGTCACCGATTCTACATTACTCCCATTATTCAGGAGCTGTAGTTCAATAACACAGGCCACTGTTTGCACCATATCACAGCTAGTGAATAAAATGCATTGGGACAAAAATAACATCCATTATTTGTGGAGAAGGGATCTCCCTCTAAGAATCAATGCTATGCTGCATTAAACACTGGCAAGAGTAATGCTGCCATTAATTTCGTCCAAGACAAATTATTTTGCTATTGGCAGTAATCCATTTATGAGTTAATACTAATTAATTAATACGGCATTGGTATTAACCTTTTCTCATCACAGCCCTGATAATACTAATAAATATCTGTACCTCACTCATTTCTAAAAGCCTCACATCAGATCACAAACCTGTAAATAAAAGTGGAAGTCTTAATAGATTTTCCACATGCCAATAAATGCAAATGCTGCAAGCCACTATCTGCATAGCAAGATGGAGCTCAGGGTGTGAATGGGTGCTGGGTGGCCCCTTTCTTCTGGCTCTTTAGATAAAGCTAAGAAAGGGATAGGCTTAGCAGACTCCCACTGAATATTACCAAGATAAGCTGCCCACCAGAACTCTCTAAACATGCATGCAGAAAAATGAAAGAAATTAAATAAAATGCTTTTTGTGAATAAAACATATGCCCTAGTAAGACATACTAGGAAGCCTGCAGCTGTTGGAAGTCTGACAGTTAATTAAAGGGGATCTCAACTTTAATTCAATTGTTGCCGGACTACAAATCTTAACACACGTCAACATATTATCAAGGGTTAAAGAATTCTGAGAGCTGTAGTTCAGCAACATTAGGATTGTTAATAGAACTTTTCTGCAACTCTGCAGGGTCAGCAGTGGCAGAGCTAGAACAAATAGGCCTACTAAGGCCTCACAGCAAACTTATTTTAGGTATTTTAATTAAACACAGTCTCAAACTAGTTATAGGGAGCACTAGCGGGTGCAGTAGGCAATGGGGCTCTAGGGGGTGGTACTGTACCTTGTGTTTAGAGTTGGCACCTGACTGGTATTTGATGCTTGCTCACAATTTTATCCAGAATGCTCAGGACCTGGGGCTTTCCGGATAATGGATCTTTCTCGAATTTGGCTCTTTATACCTTAAGTGTACTAGAAAATCATGTAAACATTAAATAAACCCAATATACTGGGGTTTCTTCCAATAAGGATTAATTATATATTAGTTTGGATCAAGTATAAGGTACTGTTTTATTATTAGTGAGAAAAAAAAATATTTAGATAAAATGGAGTCTATGGGAGACAGCCATTGCATAATTCGGAGCTTTCTAGATTACCCGTTTCCAGATAACGTTTCCAGATAGCTGGCCTGCTGCAGTTCTATTAGCGGTCAGCTGAAGCAGCATGTGGAGTGAGAGAGAATACTCCGATCATCCCACGTCCATAGTGACAGCAGCACAATGATCAGCTCCCCGTACAGCAGGCCAGCTACGAGTCCCAGCAGCCCTTGCGTCCGCGGCTGTGAGAGAATGCTGGGAGTTCAGCAAGTCGCGTGTTCCCTAGGAAACCAAATACCAACGTGTCAAGCACAATGATCAGCTCCCCGTACAACAGATCCCCCGTACAACCGGATTTACAGAGCAGGAGCGGGACTAAGAGACCATTAAATATTGTGCCCGCAGTGGTCTCATTAGGCCCCAGGCAGCGCATAACTACTCCCCCCTGTGCTGGCTGCCGCTTCTCTTCATCAGCGACATCATCCATCGTATAGGAGGAGGAAGGGGGCCCGGGCAGTCACTGCATCACATCCATGAGTAGCCAGGAGGAGAAATCAAGCTCAGCAGGATCGATGGTCGCCTTTTCGCCGTTTCTGTACAGGACAGGAAGTGCAGTTTCTGTAAGTTATTTCTTAATAAAGGCTTTGTGATTTTAAAGTATAATTTGTGTTGGTGTTTATTTTTTGATGTGTACTAACGAATTTTTTTACATTTTTTTTTGATGTTACTGGTCCTTTTAATGGAGAAGAAAAGGCATGTTACCCTTGTGGGTGCCAAAAGTTAGGCACCCCCAAGGGATTCTATTTACTTACCTGACACCACGGGCCTGTGCACCTATCAGCAGAAAACTGCACCAGCCTGGGGTTATTTCAGGGAGCACCACAGAGCGTGCTGGCTTCTTTCTTCTCGTAGCTGTGCATGTGCAGTAGAGAGAAAAGCAGAAATTTAACGAAGATAATAGTCAGCTATTTCGTTCTACT
The DNA here is from genome assembly GCA_038501925.1 of Xenopus petersii. Classification (NCBI taxonomy): domain Eukaryota; kingdom Metazoa; phylum Chordata; class Amphibia; order Anura; family Pipidae; genus Xenopus; species Xenopus petersii. The sequence continues at coordinate 111,775,589 of CM076677.1, forward strand.
GCGCATGTGTCTGCCCCGGGAAATTTGCAGAAAGAAGAAGCCGATCGATCCGTGGTGCTCAATAGAATAACCCCGGACCGGTGCAGTTTTCTGCTGATAGGAGCACCGGCCTGGGGTTTCAGGTAAGTAGATACAATCACTACTTGCATTTGTACCTTAAAACTACACCAAAGAGTTTAGTTGAAGCTAAATAGAAACCTCTTCCAATGAGCCTAAGGTGGAAGGGCCTACCAAGACTGGGGTCACCTCCAAACTTACCCTGACCTCCTCTCACCAAAAAAACCCTTCAGCCACCACTGCTACACAGCGCCGATTCTGGGGCTGCTGCCGCTTAAAAATTAGCGTCTGAGCGGGTTTCAGGGGGCAGTATCACTAGTGCATTGAGCGCAATAGCGCTCTTTGCACTAGCGGAGCCGAATTTCCGGGTTAAAACCCGGAAGTTCGGCTCTTAAAGTTACAAGAGGCGGCTTTTTGCCGCCCCTTGTAACTGGCCGCTCGCTGCACTGCACTAAATTTCTTTCTTCCTCTCTCTTTTGGCTAGTGTATTCGATTGTGTATATAATCGCCTGCAAATGCCAACTTCAAATGCCAGGATTCAAAACAGCTGTAAGTGCATGTGATTTATTCTATATAATGGCTTCTTAACTTCTTACCCCAGGGATCACATACTTATCATAGCAGAGCACATAACCTCAGCCATTGGTAATGTTACTGCCGAAAATGATAATCACATGACTACAAATAGTACTGTTATAGTGGTGTAGAAATGCGTGGGCTCTTTTATGGCTGAGCACAATAGCTCACAGAAGCTCCAGCCATATCACGAAACTATCAGTAATATTATTGCTTCCCCCTCCCAGATACATGGCTGAGTCAGCCAAAAGCTGAAGGCTTAGAAAACATTAATGGGTGCATAGGTGCGCTTTAAATATGGTCAACAAAGGAAAGAGATGAATGTTTGGAAGTTTCCTGTTGAGAGGTTGATAGTACAGATCCCACAGTTACAGGGAGGCTCCACTGCTATGACTATAATGTTGTTGCATTAATGGTTCCAGCTGCCCGAGCACAATTTATGGGATAGTATAGTATGGTATGACAATTTTAAGTTAAATGTTTCCACTAACAGAAAAATACTGGACTGCAGTAATGGCTCATTTGTCTGATGTCCAGCGCAGGCCATCAGCACTATGGCGTTGGAAAAGTGAGCCTTTCAGGAGGCTGACCCATGTTCATCTGCCTGCAGGCATAGGTGTATCTAACTCGCCAAACCTGCACATAATACCTGCATATACATTAGGGAAACACAAGGATACAGGGTCAAATAGCACTATTTTTGATGCTCACTAGGCTCGATCTTTGACAGCACCTGTATTTCCTGTAAAACTAATACTGTATGGGGCAAACAATCAATATTACTGAATATATATAAATACCAATATTTCTAAATAACTATATGTAATATTCAATGTACAGTTCACCTTCCCATTTTGTTTCTGTTTGTGTTTACTGCCTCATAGATTTTAAGCTTTTTGGGACAGGGACCTCATTCCTAACATGTATTGAAACTTGTATAACTTGTGTATTTATTATTATATTATACATTACAAGTGTAGAGGGACAGTAATCTTATAGTCAAGTACGGTCATTGGCTGGGTCAGAGCCGGACTGGGAGCAAAAAGCAGCCCGGGCAAAAAACAAACAAAGCAGCCCACATGTAAACACACACACACACAAACACAGAGAGACACACACACACACACAGACACACAAACACAGAGACACACACAGAGACACAAACACACAAAAAGACACAAACACAGAGAAACACACAGACACACACAGAGACACACAAACACAGAGAGACACACAAACACAGAGAGACACACACACACACAGAGACACAAACACACACACAGAGACACACAGACAGAGAAACACAGACACACAAACACAGAGAAACACACAGACACACAAACACAGAGAGACACAGACACACAAAAAGACAGACAAACAAACAGAGAGACACACAGACACACACAGAAACACACACAGAGACAAACAGAGACACAAACACACACAGAGACACACAAACACAGAGACACGCAAACACAGAGACACACACACACATAAAAAGACACAAACACAGAGATACACACACACACACACAAACAAACACAGAGACACACAGACACAGAGAGACACAAACATACACACTCAGAAACCCCTACCTCTCCTAGGAGCTTCGTGAAACAGCACGGGAACTCTGACACCTCCCAACCCGTCTGCTGGCCAATCACCTTTGCCTTTCCCTGACTGATCGAGGGAGGAGGAACACGCAGCTGCTTGGTGAGTGTGAAGGAGAAGCCGCGGCGTGCATGCTGTAAATCTCTCCCTGCCCAGACGCCGCAAATCAGAAGCGGCCCATCTCAAAGGCAAATGGAGCGGCCCTTCGGGAAATTGCCCGAACTGACCTATGGTCAGTCCGGGCCTGGGCTGGGTCATACCAAAATGATGAAGGCATTCAACAAATTCTTTAAATGGGCATAGAAATTTCCTGGAGTTCCATATCCTTACTGTTTGCTCAGGCTGGCACAATGGTTCCGGGTACAGATAAAGAAGAAAGCGGGTGGCGGTGTTTGGACTGATTCTGCACCTGGGCTTTTTGGCAGGCTGAGATCAGCCCCCGTGTGGCATTAGCCTTAATCATTGACTTGCCGTCATAGAAAGAGAGGTAATTAACGAATGCAAGTGCAGTAAACTACGTCTAATTTTCACCTGAATCACCATGTCTTTCCCCATAATGCAGCATTTTTTCTCCAGCATTGTTGCATTTACCATGGGGTTATTGCGCGATTCGCTCTCTGTACTAGAAGAGCTGAATTCCGGTTTAATAACCAGAAAATTGTCTCTTAAACTTACCATGGCACCTGTATATCTATTGTTATTATTATTAACAACACAATTTTATAAAGTACCAACATTTTCAGCAGTGCTGTACTGAGAGCCACAACAAGCTACACTGTCATCCATGTTAGAATTTTTTTTCCCCTAATGTTCTCCATTATCCATTATCAATATCCAAATGTATCTCATTATCTGAAATCTACTCCAACCAAATCCGCATGGGTTATTTCCCCTTATTTATCAATAAATTTTTCCGAAAAATTCCAGTGCAGGGAAAAAACAAAAAAAATGCAAAAAAATTGTATGAAAAATGTAATTGTATACATTTATTGGATTTTGAAAATCTGAAAACTCCCATTTTTTCGGATTTTTGCACGAAAACCATGAAATCTTCGGATTTTTGCACGAAACCCAGCGCAGATCAGGATATCTTTGGGACTTCTCCCATTGGGGTAAATTTAACAAAGAGTTAAGTTCCGCCACTAGAGTGAAATTCCGCAGCTCTCAATTCATTTCTATGGGATTTTGAAAGGCGTATTTATCAATGGGTGAAAGTTAAAGTTTACCCTTTGATAAATACGCCTTTAAAAATCCCATAGAAATGAATGGGGAGTGGCGGCATTTCACTCTAGTGGCGGAACTTCACTCCTTGATAAATATAACCCATTGACTTATTTACAACCTTGGCAGGTCTGAGATGCTGGATTTTCGGATTCAGACTTTTTCCGTCCTCGGGGTATAATAAATCATGAAAAATGTGAGGTTTTTTTTCACTAAAAATTCAGTAAAAAAACTATTTTTTTGGCATTTAGATTTTAATAAATAACCCTCCTAGTGTAAAAAATGGTGTGCTTCAATTTGGCTTTTTATTTACAATGGATAATGGCAGTGGCAAAGAATTTCTGAAGTAGAAAACACACGAATATCAAAGTAATGCAAAACAAATTTGGGTAGGCAATTAGGTTTTGCAGTGAGAAATGCCCAATTTCAAGCAAATATATTAATCTCTTTCCTTTACACACAAATACACAATTAGCACTGCCTTAAAAAGTGAAAATGGTTCTTTAACTCTCTTTTTTGTGTGCTATTAAACCAGCAGTTCTAGGAGCATAGTTGGCTACAGGGACATAAAGAATTTCTGACAGTTGAAGCCTTTTACAGAGCTTTAAGTGTAGCCTAAGGCTTGTGAATACCTATTATTTTCAGAAGGATTATTATTGCAATTATTGCATAAAGTGTTGTTTTTTGCTGCTTTCAACTCTTCACAGTTCACACCCTAACTTTGATTTATTTTTTTTGTATCACAACACTGGCCCTATTTAGTTTCGTTAGGTTTCAGAATCTGCAGCACTCCTTCCTTTCCTACACTGTTTTGTTCTATTTACCTGGACAGACCACCGCCTTTTGTGACTTCTAAAAACACTTCTGTGACTTCTAATAAGCTCAGTACAGTTAGTAATAATTAGGGGTTCATTATTCCCTGTAGAATTCCCTGTGTCTGGATACCAGACCTTACTGTTCAGCTGGTGTTTGTACAAGGACTGGGGTTAATTGTTAAGCTGCTAAACAAAATTGACAATCTTATGCAAGGCCAGCAGGTTAGGGATTCATTAATGTTTGGTCAGTGCTTTTAACAGCGGGTAGGCAAGCAGCAAATCTACACTTCATTTCAGGTCCTAAGCATAATTCCTGCTCTCTAAATATTCACAGTTATGTCATTAATTGCTAATGCGTATCTCTGCAGCAGTAAGGGCTTTACTCCAGTTGCACGTGACCCACACTACTACATAAGCTGCTTTTTTTGCCTTAGGCACAGACACTCAGTTTAACATTCAATTTTTGACCTGTTTTTTTTAAAATGGGAAGGCTCCCACAAATTTGGCAGGTTAAAGGTAGCGAAGTGTCGAAGTCGAAGTTTTTTAAAGAGACAGTACTTCGATTATCGAATGGTCGAATAATCTAAGCATTTTCACTTTGAATCGAAGTCGAATTTGGCCTATTCGATGGTCGAAGTACCCAGAAATTACTTCGAAATTCGAAGTTTTTCAATTCGAATATTAACTTTGAATTCACTTCGACCCTTAGTGAATGTGCCCCCAAAAGTTTACCTAACAGTAAACCACCCCTCTAAATAATGAAGACCAACTGATAAGTTGCTTAGAATTAGCCATTCTATACCATATTAAACGTTAATTTAAAGGGGAATCGCCCCTTTTCACAGCAGACAATTGTGAAAAAATGTGTCTTGACCTTCTGAAGAAGTAAACGCGTAGAGAGCAGGGTTGCCAGGTCTAATTTTCAAAACCAGCCAAACTCAGCTAAAAAACCAGCCCAAAACTAGTCAAGAGGCACTTCAAAAGTAGCCCCATAATAGCACAGTATGTTCAGTGGAAAAAAAGTCTAAAAAATAAATGAAAATACGTGAAAATATGCCTTTTTCAAATTTTAACTGATTCGCGTATTTTTCCATGAAGCAAAATGGGACAGATGCGCCCATCACCGGGGGGGGGGGGCACAGGAGGTATAGGGGCATGAATGGTTAAAAGTGAAGGGAGACTGGGGTACAGAGCCCAAAATCTGGTAACTCCCAACTTCAACACAAGTCCCACTGCATGCTGGGTATTGTAGTCTTACATTAAACTTGGCAGTAGGCAAATTGTTAAAAAAAACTACATTACCCAACGTGCATTGGGAGACACAGGCTTGGCACATTAGGGCAAGAAAAAACTGTCTGGTTTCCAAATTACAAACAAGCCAAAGGCCCAAGAAGTAGCCCAAACCTGTACTTTCAAAACCCGCCTGGGCTTTAAATTAGTAGCCCAATTTGGCTGGAAAACAGCCAACCCGGCAACCCTGGTTGGTAGAGAGCAACAGGCATGAGACAGTCACACTCTTTCCCAATCTTTCTGCGCTGCTTGTGCAACTCCACGCTCTGCCAGCCCTTGTGTCACGTGATAAGCTTCGCATGCTCGTTCCTGGTTGGTTAATGAGAAGCCACGCCTTCCTCAAGCCGTTACCCTTAGGATAGCATGTTGCTTTGCAATGCTTGGAGTTTAGTCAGCTCGGGCTGCTCTTGTGCAGTGTGAGGTGGGCTCTGTTGTAGCGTCCAGCTCTTTCAGTGTAGCTCCATGGACCTGCGAAGCGCTGGGCTTCCTATGGAGGCCCGAGAGGGAATCTCTTCCTCTCCCGGTGATAATGAAGAGTATGAGAGTCTTCCGCCTGGAGCCTCCCCTCTCACTCACATGATGGCAGGAGCTGTTGCTGGAATCCTGGAGCACACCGTCATGTATCCAGTGGACTCTGTCAAGGTGAGTTCCCTTACATAAAGGGGCGGGGATTCATTGACAGGTGTCATGGCGTTCTGCATACAGAGCATGCATGTGGCTGACTAATCCCCCCTCTCCTATGTGCTTGCACGTGTGTTTAACTTATCCCTTCTCAGCTTCTGTCCTACTGCTGTAACTCACATAACCTCAGGCTGTCAGGGGATTCTGGGAGTTGTAGTTGGCAAGGCTTTAAGATTGGAAGCTCTGGTGTGTCCCATCTGTCTTGTTGACTATTTGTATGTAGTCTGTATGCTTGATCTATAATACCAAACATTGTACAGCTCTGCGCTACTTAAAGGACAAGAAAACCTAAAATTGTTGTTTTTGAGAGGGAGCTGGGGGTTAAGCACCCCTCTATTATTATAGCTGCTCACCTCCTGCATGTAGTGCTCAGTACTTAGTAGGGATGCACCGAATACACTGTTTTGGATTTGGCTGAATCCTTCGCGAAAGATTCTGCCGAATACCAATTGGAATCTTAATTTGCATATGCAAATTGGGAGTGGAAAAGGGAAAACATTTTTTACTTCGTTGTTTTATGACAAAAAGTCACACAATTTCCCTCCCCACCCCTAATTTACATATGCAAATTAAGATTCGGTTCAGCCGGGCAGAAGGATTCTGCCGAATCCTGATGAAAAAGCCAAATCTCGAATTGAATCCTGGATTCGATGCATCCCTAGTATTGAGTACTCCAAGACTGTTTGTTTTGTGTCGGAGGAGTGCCAGGGTAGGGGGTGGGTGACTACAATCACTAGAGGTGCCTAAACAATTGGCACCCCACCAGAACCGGACTGGCAATCTCTGAGTTATGGCAAATGCCAGAGGGGCTGCTGTAAGATGCCATAGACAGTCACTATTAATTGGGCTGTTTGGGTCTCTGTGTATGTGAAATGCCAGGGCCTATTTCGAATCCCAGTCCAGACCTGCACCCCACCTAGTGATTTTAGGTTTTAATCTCTTTGGTAGACTATTACTATTCTCTATATAAAAGTTAAAGTATAACAAAACCCAAACTCAGTGCCAGTTTGTTGGGCAATCTCCATTGATGCTTAATTACCAACTTGAGACTCAACCCATCTTGCTTAACTTTCTAGCGTCCGAGTGGGTCGAGGGGGGGCTACATATATCACTAGTGCAGAGAGCGACATAGTGAGCTGAAATTCTGATTTTTAAAACCATAGCTTCAGTCCTTTTGCATCTCTAGTGAATTTGGGTTTAGTTATCCTTTACATAAAAACCTATACAATAAAGAGGAAAACAGAATGTCTGAGCTATTTGCAATTGGGGATCATGTTGCCACTCTTTTGAAAGGGAAGTTACAACACTTTATTATAGAGAGCTCATCTATAGAAGGGCAATTTGCAAGAAAAAACACTGAGGAGCTACTGATGCAAAGTGAAGTTTTACAACACCAGGCCCCATTGCCTCATGCCAGCCCTAATATCCAAATAGCAGCTTCAACTTATTGTGCCACTGGCTGAAATCCACTGTATATCCCTATTTAACCAACAGCATCACTGCTGGGGACTCCACCTCTCCAGAATTCATTGTTTAGTGCAGGGGTCCCCAACCTTTTTCACCCGTGAGCAACATTCAGATGTAAAAAGTGTTGGGGAGCAACATAAGCATGAAAAATGTTCCTGGGTGGTGCCAAATAAGGGCTGTGATTGGCTATTGGTAGCCCCTATGTGGACTGGCAGCCTACAGGAGGTTCTGGTTGGCTGTACATCTAGTTTTCATGCAACCAAAACTTGCTTCCAAGCCTGGAATTAAAAAATAAGCACCTGCTTTGAGGCCACTGAGAGCAACATCCAAGGGGTTGGGGAGAAACATGTTGCTCGCGAGCTACTGGTTGGGGATCACTGGTTTAGTGGATAACAGATAACACCATTATGTTCTACAGAGCTTATCTGCTGTGTAATTTGAGCCTTTTCTCCTTTGAATAGCTGCCCCCATTGCTACACAGCAGCTTATTTATATAAACAATAGTAGTGTTTCTGAAGAAAACAGTGCAGTTTTATAAGTGCAGCGCAACACTGTATTATATTTTTATTACTTTAAAACAATTTCATTTTTTGATGTTACTGGTCAAGGCTAGAAATGTTGTACATTATGTTTTGGGCTTCTGTACCAGCCCCAGGCAACCACAGCCCTTTAGCAGTAATGATCTGTGTCTCCAAAGATGCCCCAGTAGCTCCCCATCTTCATTTCTGCTGATTCATTGCACATACTCTGTGCTGCTGTCACTTACTGAGTTCAGGGACCCACTCACAATATACATTACACATAGAATAGAAATGTCACAATGTAAGGCTGATTAGTAATTAATATAGATAATTACTGCATGGCGGCACAGAAACCAGTGCATCAGAATTTAATAATCAGTCTTGTAGCATCAGCTTATATTACAGTCCAACCTAATTTTCTGCTTGATAATTAGTGGCTAATAAGCTTAGCTTCTCAACAGCTGCTCAGAGCCCACTGAGCATGTGAGTGTCGCACTTTCCAAGATGGTGACCCCCTGTGACAAGTTTGAAGTCCTGTATCATTGCTGCTATTGACAAGCTGAAACTGTAGGCTGGTGCAATAAGTTCAGTATATAAAATATGGCCTTTTTAAGCTATATTCATGTTTAAGGTTTAGTTCTCCTTTAATGAGCTGTGACCAGTTCCAGACCCAATTGGACCGTGTGCTGTTCTTCACAGCAGCTTTCCTGTTATGGGGCCCTGTCCCTGTTGTTTTTTTTTTTTTTACTGTGTTGGGCAATTCGGGAATGGCATAGTTCAGCAAACAATGGCAGCGTGTACAATTACAGGCACAGCAGCACCTCATTACATAATACATTACATGTAATTATTATTTCAGACAAGGAACAGGATAATGCAGTGCATGTGCATTTGCTAACCTGTGACACTCTAAATGCTGAACTCTTACCAATACTGACAGATTCAGCTGCTGACATGATGCTGTTTTTTGTTATATAGTCCATTTGAGCTGAAAAAAGACTAAGTCAACCTCTCCTAATATACCCCAGTGCACATATATATACAGACCTAACTGTGTGTGTGTGTGTGTGTGTGTGTATGTATGTATGTGTGTGTGTATATATATATATATATATATATATATATATATATATATATATATATATATATTTGTTTATAAACTCACATATATAGCTAATGGGACCTATTATCCACAATGCTCAGGACCTGTGGTTTTCACAATAAGGGATATTTCCGTAGTTTGGATCCCCATACCTTAAAGTGGACCTGTCACCCAGACACAAAAAGCTGTATAATAAAAGTCCTTTTCAAATTATACATGAAATCCAATTTCCATTTTTTAGTTAAGCATTCTTAGCTGTTGTAAACTCATTTAAAAATCTCAGCTGTCAACCCCTCCTCTATGCGTTAGGCATAGAGGCGGGGCAGACAAATACTTTCACTTTCCATTGTGCACTTCTTAGATGTCACTGCTCTCCCCACATTCCCCCGTTCTCGTCATCGTTTAATTGTGTAGCCAGGGCATAGGGATGGACACCGGGTCCCCCATTCTGGTGCACAAACAAGATTCTGAGATGACGCAAGACTTGTCTTAATAACAGTGTCCACAAAATGGCTCCTGCCTGCTTGCTATAATTATTAATTCCCAGACTGAAGGAAACAAGATTCAAATAATTTATTTAGTGTAATTAAAGTTCATTTTGCTTGACTAATGTGATAAAATAGAATTTGGTCGACGGGTCTCCTTTAAGTCTACTAATAATATATTTAAACATTCATTAAACCCAATAGGATTGTTTTGCTTCCAATAAGGATTCATTATATTTCAGTGGGGATCAAATACAAGGTATTGTTTTATTACAGGTATGCATTGCTGGCTAAGGACACGGTAGTGATAGCTTACACGGGTGGCATTGGTGCTGCTGCTTTGGCAATTTTTCATGTGTTGCAAACTTATAAATAGGAAAGGCCCTGTGCATATGGTTAGGCTTTTGTGGACACTTTTATACAGTACAGCATTTGCACTTGATATCTGGAATTGCACTAATACAGGGGAAATTTTCTTGGTGGTGCAAAGCTACAACACTCAACATTGTGTGTGTTGTACTTGTGTACTTTGCTGTAATTTCATTGAGCAACACAAAGTAGAGAGAAATGCAGTTTTGTTTTGCTTCTGTCCTGTAATGTAGTGAAGCAGGGGAATTGTATGAGATTTTCTTTAAAAGAATTTCTGAAGGTTATCTAGTCCCATAGTCCCATATATTTTCTCTTGTTATCATTCCGAAAAGACCTTATCCTGATGTTATAGGATGAAGAAACCTGTTTGTCTTGTCTGACATGTCAAAGTCCAACCTCCCCCTTTTCTATATTGTAAACACTTAGGGTTAGGGCACACCTAACGGGGAAGCAGTTCGAGGAGATTAGTCGCCGGTTTTATAAAACCGGACTTTTAAAAAATCACGAAATCTTTTGGAATTTATTAAACCCCGAAGATGGTAAAGTCAGAATCTGAAAATCCGGCATCTCAGACCTGTCGAGGTTGCATATAAGTCATTGGGAGGTTCGTGCAATACCTAGAAGTTTTCGGAGTTTTTGGGAAAAAATCAGAGTTTTCGTGTGAAATATTCGAAAAAAAGTTTAAATCTGATTTTTTTTTTTTTTTTCCAACAAAGCAAATTTTCAGAAAAATGTAATAATAAATAAGCGCAAAAACCCAAGTGGATTTGATCGGAGTTTGTAGCAGAAAATTTTGGGATAAATTCAGACTTTGATAAATAACCCCCTTAAAGAAAGTTTGGGGAAAGCAGGCCTGCACTGGCAATATGTGGATTCTGCAAATGCCACAGGGCCTTCTGTAAGATGCCACATACACTCCTGCTGTCTGGGCCTCTTGAAGTGCCAGGACATTTTTTGAATCTCAGTCTGGACCTGAGGGGGAACAGAACTTGGGAATAGCATTTGTCGATCTTGGTATGGGAATGTTGGTATGGGAATGAAACATGTATAAAGTTCTGGTCTTGCAGTACAGGTATGGGACCGGTTATCCAGAATGCTCGGGACCTGGGGTTTTCTGGATAATGGATCTTTCCATAATTTGGATCTTGATACCTTGTCCATTAGAAAATGGTGAAAACTTTAAATAAACCCAATAATCTGGTTTTGCTTCCAATAAATCTGGTTTTGCTTCCAATGAGGATTAATCAAATCTTGGTTTGGATCAGGAACAAGCTACTGTTTTATTATTGCAGAGAAAAAGGAAATTATTTTTAATAATTTGGATTATTTGGATAAAATGGAGTCTATGAAAGATTGCCTCTCTGTAATTCGGCACTTTCTGCATAATGGGTTTCCTGATCTCATACCTGTATAATTATCCTTATTGGAGGCAAAACAGTTCTATCTGGCTCAATTAGTGTTTAAATGACTTAATATGAATTCTCGCTGCACGGATGAATACCATACCACACTAATAGGTGCAAAATGTTGCTCAATTATAGTGTATCCAGGGATTTCAGTGCAGTCTGTCCTTTGCACAGTACACTGAATTTTGTGCAAAGTGTAACACTGTGGGTTGTTTAAGTCAGTAAATAGAGAGCACTATTGTATCTTGTGCCCACAGGGCACCCACATGCTGCCCTTCATGAATACATTGCTGCCAAACACATGCCACCCTGTATTCATAGAGAACTGCAGGTTTTTTGGATGTATGGGAACTAAGCTTTGCACCCTGCCTCATACAGTATATCCTGAATGAGGCTCATTATTGTTTGTACCTGATTCCATCCAACCAAATAGAAATGGAACGTGAGTGGAAGACGACAGCTAAAGTGGCAGAGTGTTTGTGAAAATGTCAGAGTGAGAGGCACATTAATCAAAGATCCAATTTCGAATTAATGTGAGTTTTTAAAAACTCCCCTAAACTCCCATAAATTCGAAATTCGACCAATCGTAATTTAATGTAATCCACCCGAAACTTGAATGGCATGAAGGCGGCAAACAACTGAAAACTGATCTTAAACAGAAATTCGCCAGGTTTCAGGTGGCGAATAGTTGAAATCGAGTTTTTAAAGGACCAGAGTATGATAAATCTTGTCTAATTTTTTTTTTTTTGAGCACTCGAATCGAATTTGAATAACTCCCTAGTCGAAGTTGACGGTTTTGATTTTCAATCCGACCCTTTATAAATCTGACCCTGAGTGTGTGAGTATTCAGCTGCCCCGGGGCAGCATGTCTGTGGCACTAGAGCGACATCCTGCAGCAGGCATGTAATGGGCACGACTCCTCTACCGAAATGCCCACACTTAGCCATTGCTCTCTGGCTTCTTCACGGGGCCAGAAAGAAAAGGAGCTGTGTGTTTTAGAGTAAATGAGTTTGGCAGGGTTCCCTCCCATGGCACAAAGCACTGGCAGCTTACTCTCTTCTGGCAGTTCCGCTTACAGGGAGTTGCTGTATAAAAAGCTTAGCAGGGAGCTAATCCAGCACTTAGTATGTACATGATAGCTCTGATCTGACTAAATACTGTATAAAAACCAGACCTGGCTTGCTGCACTCAGTAAAAGTGCCGCGTCACTCCTAGTCGGCAGTTAGTCATTGTACTGTGCAACGTGAAGGTATTCCTGTCCAGCCTAGGCCCTACTACACACTCACGCTTCAACTTACACCTACCCTGCCCCAGTGCCGCTTTACCATCAGTGGAAACAGAAATGATTGGATGCAAGTTAGGTAATTTAGGGTTAAATACATATAAGCTGACATTAACTCTTTAGTGACCATTCAGAAAGCCCAGGTGTGGTTCAGTTACGTTTGTTAAAGGGGTGGTACACCTTTAAGTTAACTTTTAGTATATAGTTATAGTATATAGAATGGCCAATTCTAAGCAACTTTTTAATTGGTCTTCATTATTTATTTTCTATAGTTTTGTTTATTTGCTTTCTTATTCTGACTCTTTCCAGGATTAAAAAACATGCTCTGTAAGGCTACAAATTTATAATTATTGCTTCTTTTAATTACTCCTCTTTCTATTCAGGCCTCTCCTATTCATCTCTTATTCAAATCAATGCATTGTTGCTAGGGTAATTTGGACCATAGTTACCAGATTGCTTAATATGCAAATTGAAGAACTGCTGAATTAAAAGCTAAGTAACTCAAAAACCACAAATATTAAAAGATGAAAAACAAATGCAAATTGTCTCAGAATATCACTCTCTACATCATACTAAAAGTTTGTTAAAAAGGTGAACAAGCCATTTAAAGAGAACTTTACTTCTGCCCTGGGACACAGTGAAAAGCTCCTAACCTGCTGTGAGTTCTGATGTCATCAGTTATAAACGGTGAGTTCTGATGTCATTTCTGTCACATGACTCACTGAAACTTGTGTATTATAATATATAAAGCACCCCCAGTTGCAAAATAGGAGGATATTAGAAGTTACCTTCGGCCTCGTGTTTTTATATTAGGGATGCACCGAATCCACTTTTTTGGATTCGGCCGAACCCCCCGAATCCTTCGCGATTGATTCGCCCGAATACTGAATCCTAATTTGCATATGCAAATTAGGGGTGGGAAGTGGAAAACATTTTTTACTTCCTTGTCTCTGACAAAAAGTCACACAATTTCCCTCCTGTCCCTAATTTGCATATGCAAATTAGGATTCGGTTCAGCTGGGTAGAAGGATTCAGCCGAATCCTGCTGAAAAAGGCCGAATCCCGAACCGAATCCTGGATTCGGTTCATTCCTATTTTATATGGTCATGAAACTCCTCGGTAACTTATAATATCCTTATATTTTACAAGAGGGGGTACTTTATTCACTATATAAACGGCTTAGTGATGTCATAAATAGAGCTTAGTGATGTAATTTTTGTCACATGACTCCCGAAAACTTGTGTATTATAATAAATAAAGTTTGTTGGAAAATATGAGTATATTAGAGGTAACCTCCTTCGGCCTCATGCTTTAATATGGTTATGGAACTCCTCTGTGACTTATAATATCCTGACATTTTACAATAAGGGGTACTTTATTCACTGTATAATACACAGGACCCATAAATATCCTGTAACTGATATATTTATTAAAGTTGCTTAGTGGTGTCACATGACTCACTGTAGCTTGTGTATTATATAGTGAATAAATGCACCCCCTGTTGTAAAATACAGGAGTATTGTATATATGAAGGCAATTATACAGAACTCCAGTTTTCTCATACTCTGTGTCTGTTATTCTTTCTGTACGTCGTTAACAGATGCAGTGTCTCCTCCATTGTGGATGCCAATATATGCCACGCACAGCTTGTAAACAACATGTTCAGCCCAGTGTGTATTGTGTTTGCATCCCTGCTACTATTACTCATTCTGTCACTGAAAACAATATTTGACTGCATTGCACCTTTATTTATATAGTACCCCATAGCATTGCTTTATTGACAGACTGTGAAATCCATTTATATCATTCTCTGACCCAGTGATACAGGGAAGAGTCCTGCCAGGAGAAGGACCAATCCATTCCAAAAGGAGCAGATTCCAACAAAACTGTAGATCATGAGCGTTACCAGTCTATTAAACAGGGCCCCCCTAATGGGCAGTTTTAAGTTAATCGGGGGTGGGGTTTGGTAGTTCATGGGCATGACCAGGCCACTGAACAGCCCCCCCCCCCAGTCCATTAGGGCATTACTGCATGCAGGTAAAGCGTTGCTAGGTAACAAGACCAGGACCTCAGAGTCACTTCATTATAACAAAAAAGAGCCATGAATAACCTGTGAAATATATTCGTAGAATGAGTGCTTAGTGATGTCACTTGTGTCACATGACTGGCTGAAACCTGTGTATTCTAATACATAATGTAGCCCCTGTGGGCCCGTGTCTTTATATGAATTATAGTTAGCGAGCAGGAAAGGGTGTTCAATGGCATCTTATTGTGCAGAACTATAGGTTCCACACAGGATGCTGTCAATTTGCAGAGTGATTTGTCTAAATTGGGAAACTGGGCAGCAAACTGGAAAATGAGGTTCAATGTTGATAAATGCAAGGTTATGCACTTTGGCAAAAATAATAATGCACAAAATCAAAAATAATAAATGCAAGTTATACACTAAATGGCAGTGAGTTTCCTTAAATGAGAAGGATCTAGGGGGTTTTTGTAGATAACTAGTTGTCTAATTCTGGGCAGTGTCATTCTGTGGCCACTAAATCAAATAAAGTTCTGTCTTGCATAAAAAAGGGCATTAACTCAAGGGATGAAAACCTAATTATGCCTCTTTGTAGGTCCTTGGTGAGGCCTCTTCTGGAGTATGCAGTTTTGGACTCCAGTCCTTAAGAGGGATCTCAATGAGCATTCTACTCATGCAAGATCCCTAAATTAGTAACTAGAGCACCCACGTGGCCCACCCTCAGCATTGGCCCAGGCCTAACAGCAGCTCTGGGCATATTTCAACAACTATAGCAGCCCTGCTCAGATGAATAAACTATAATATATATATATATATATATATATATATATATATATATATATATATATATATATATATATATATATATATATATATATATATATTACAGTACATGGGATATATTTCATCAAAGAGTGAAGTTAGAGATCACCACAGTCCACTAGATTGAAATTCCGCCTCTCTCCATTCATTTTTCTGATTTTTTTAAAAGAGTATTTATCAGTGGGTGAAATATACCCCCACTTGTTTATACATGTGTTTAGTCATCTGAGCAGAGCTGCTATAGTTGTTGCTCAAAATACACCGTAAAACAGCACCACACATTGAGAGGATAAAGTAGGCAGCATGATTGGATGTTACTAAACTATATATTGCGATAAACAACTTGATTAAAGGGCCCCTAGTTGTGTCCTGAACTGACAGCAGAGTAGAGGAGCAGCAGTGCCGCCATTAACAACATGGCAACTTCTATACCCAGAGAAGCAAAAACTGTACACATATGGGACCTGTAATCCAGAATGCTCGGGAGCTGGGGTTCTCCGGACTCTTATGGATCTTTTCGTACTTTGGATCTTCATACATTAAGTGAGATTTCAACCCTAAAGTTAAAAAACCCCTACCCCGCTACCCTACATAGACCTCCTCCCCAGCCTAAGTGTTACCCTGGCCAAATGCCCCAAACTTTTTATTTACCCATCGGTGCAGATTCAGGCATCAGAGTTCACAGGCGCCATCTTCATCTGCTTTGGTAATCTTCAGAATAAGACGGGCGCCTCTGCAATTTGCGTGAGTTTTGGCGAATGCGCAGTTGTCGCAAAACAGAAAATTGCTCCAACTTGCGCATGGGCCGCCACGCTGGTCTCATTCCGAAGAGAAGATGTCACCCGTGAACTCCGATGCCTAAATCTGCACCGAGGGGTAAGTAAAACGTTAACACTTAAGCTGGGGGGAGGGGGGTACGGGTTTTTTAACTTAAACTCTACTCGAAAATCATTTGAACATTAAATAACACACATGTTTCAGTGAGTAATGTGACAGAAATCACTCATTGCTAAGCTGACATTGCTAAGTGCCGTTTATATAGTGAATAAAGTACCCCCTTGTAAAATATAAGCATATTATAAGTTACCGAGGAGTTTCATGACCATATAAAAACACGAGGCCAAGGGCCGTGTGTTTTTATACAGGTCATGGAACTCCGAGGTAACTTCTAATATCCTCATATTTTGCAACTGGGGTACTTTATTATAATACACAAGTTTCAGTGAGTCATGTGACAGAAATGACATCAGAACTCACCGTTTATAACTGATGACATCAGAACTCAATGTTTATAAGAATATAATTTACAATATATTTATGGCTTTTGTGTATTATAAGGATATAATTTACAGGAAGGATATTGATGGCTCTTCTGTATCTTTATTATTGTTTACATATATATATATGTGTTTGTATAATATAGCCCAAGGCTGTTATTATCTGGTATTTGTTCGTAAGGTGCCAATTTAGGAATGATTTATGGAGTAAGGTGTGTCATTTTGTGCACAAATTATTTAAAAAAAGAGAAAGCCATTGACTGTAAGAGCATTAAACATGTTACAGCTTGGCACAGAATGTCTCCCCATCTGTGAAGCGGACTTGGAAGAATGTGCAATGTCTGTAAGATTTCATTATCTTCTGTTCATTTACTCTTCAACACACTGGCAGGACTGACAGTGTAGCCAATTAAGCTGACATGGGACATGGTGCGATATGGAAAATATTCATCCATTCACAATGGCAAAGGCATTTTCTGTTGAAGTCAGTCTGTTTGACCACTAGGGGTGCTGTTCCACTGATGTCTAAGAATAATGGCTCAGTTAAAAATTTACCCCCAAAATGAATATTTAAGTAACAGATAGTTTATATCATATTAAGTGCCATTTTAAAGAACTTATCAAACTGGTATAGTTCAAGGGATACTGTCATGGGGAAAAAAAAATTCAAAATGAATCAGTTAATAGTGCTGATCCAGCAGAATTCTGCACTGAAATCCATTTCTCAAAAGCGCAAACAGATTTTTGTATATTCAATTTTGAAATCTGACATGGGGCTAGACATATTGTCAATTTCCCAGCTGCCCCAAGTCATGTGCCTGGCAGATCTAAGAACAACACTCAATAGTAAAAACCCATGTCCCACGGAGACGCATTCAGTAGGAAAGGAAAAACAGCAGTCTGCCAGAAAGCATTTCTCTCCTAAAGTGCAGGCACAAGTCACATGACCAGGGACAGCTGGGAAATTGACAAAATATCTAGCCCCATGTCAGATTTCAAAATTGAAAGCACTCTGAGCGCCATTTAGATTCTAGCCGGCTGGAAGGCTTTTCAGGGAGATTAGTCGCCCGAAGAAGAGGCAATTTGTCACTGGGCGACTAAATCTCCCTAAATCTTAGCGTGTGTCACTAGCCTAACAGGTAACAGGAAGAAGTGTGGAAGCAAAAGACAGAAATCTCTCTGTTTATTGGCTCATGCTACCTAACATGTATGGTTTGTTTGTGTGCACTGTGAATCCTATTATTCCAGGGGGCGGCCCTTATTTTTTAAAATGTCAATTTTCTATTTATGATTACCAGATGGCACATACTATTAAAAAAGTCTATTATTATGAAAATGTTTTATTTACATGAAGCCGGGTTTTACATATAGCTGTTTTATGCAATATCTTTTTATAGAGACCTACATTGTTCGGGGGGTAAAGTTTTCCTTTAAAGGAGAAGCAAACCCTAAAGTAAAAAAAAAACCCTACAATACATAGACCCCACCTCCCTCCTCCCCCCAGCTTAGCTGCTACCCGGGCACCCCTCGGTGCAGATTGTGTCCAGCGGAGTTCACGGGTGCCATCTTCAGCCGCTTCGGTAATCTTCGGGTCTTCTCCCGTCGCTTTGAAAATTTCTGTGAGTTTCGGCACATGCACAGTTGTTGCAAAACAGAAAATTACTCCAACTGAGCATGCGCCGATATGGCACTTCCTGAAGATTACTGAAGAGAAGATGGTGCCCGAGAACTCCGCTGGACAGAATCTGCACCAAGGGGTAAGTAAAGACTTAGGTGCATTTGCCAGGAGTAGCAGCTAGGCTGGGGGGGGGGGAGGTAGGGGGTATATGTAGAGTAGGGGGTTTTTTATCTTTAGTATAGGTAAATCTAAAAACAACTGGACTTGCTAGTCCAGTTGTTTTTAGATTTACCTATACTAGATATACCATGACCTGGATGAACATCTTCATAGTCATATTTTAACTTTAGGGTTTGCTTCTCCTTTAAGAATACAGTTTAAGGTAAAACATATTTTAATGCACTTTCTTATGTCTTCTAGACACGGATGCAGAGCCTGCAGCCTGACCCTAAAGCCCAATACAGAGGAGTCACCGAGGCCCTCAAAAGGATCATCCGCACTGAGGGATTGTTTACACCTTTGCGGGGGATCAATGTGACAATGCTGGGGGCTGGCCCAGCACATGCCTTGTATTTTGCCTGCTATGAGAAGATGAAGACCACCGTAGGAGGGATGATCAATCATGCTGGGAACAGCCACATGGCTAATGGTAATGCGGCTTTCTCCATGACTCCATGAATTTACAATCATGGCAGAGCAGCTCTCTCATTGGGCATTACTAGCACTAGATCCGGTATAAATGATTAACTAGCATTGGTAATCCACAGACATGTTCATGAGTCAGATATAATTACTGTAGAATGCCATGTGCCATGGGCCTTGCAAGCCTCAAGCAGCAGATACTTGTGTTTCTGTGTGGCACAATCCTTAGGCTAATGGCACATGGAGCATTTTCTCTGCTTGGGTGTCATAGGCCTAATAGATATACTGGTCAGTGGGTGAGTCTATATAGACAGTAGGGACTGCACGTCCCATAGAATACAAATAATTATATAAAGAATGATGCAATCCGCATCGGATCTCACCCAGTAGCGCTGTGTTCTCCTGGTCGCAGCCGTGCGAGACGCCAGCCACTTCCCGCCAGCATTCAGTATAGAGCAGTCGGTGTTCTCGTCACTTTCGGCGCTGATCCAGGACACGGCACACAGACCACGGCATCAATGCAAAAAGTAGGCTTTATTTAAACACACATACGGTTGTGGATTACAGCGGTGGATATGCAAGGCTGTCTGACTTACGCGTTTCTTGCCGGATCCCCCGGCACTTCCTCAGACTTGACTCTGAGGAAGTGCCGGGGGATCCGGCAAGAAACGCGTAAGTCAGACAGCCTTGCATATCCACCGCTGTAATCCACAACCGTATGTTTGTTTAAATAAAGCCTACTTTTTGCATTGATGCCGTGGTCTGTGTGCCGTGTCCTGGATCAGCGCCGAAAGTGACGAGAACACCGACTGCTCTATAGTGCACTTCCCATAGGTCTAGAGAGTTATTACATGCAAATGCCTGGCATAAGAACCATCTAACTAATGCAACTTATTTTCACTTGTTTATCTGCAGGGGTGGCAGGAAGTTTGGCAACGCTGTTACATGATGCAGTCATGAACCCGGCAGAAGGTACATTGCACTTCTATACTCATTTAATTGCCTTGTGGCACAAAGCTCTTTGTTTCTATGTTATGTAATATCTATATCCAGAGCACTGTTAATTCTATTTAACTAGCATGCTGATAGGGAGTCACATGACTGGAGGCAGCTGGGAAACGGACAATATGTCTAGCCCCATGTCAGATTTCAAAATGAAATATAAAAAAAAATCAGTTTGCTCTTTTGAGAAATGGATTTCAGTGCAAAATTATGCTGGAGCAGCACTATTAACTGATGTGTTTTGGAAAAAAACATTTTATTCCATGACAGTATCCCTTTAAAGTCAACTTGTCGCTAATATAACATTAGTCTTTAGTAAAGAACATTGTAGTATATTAGTATGTATGCTAGCTAAGACCCTGCTTTTGCAGAAGTGGAATCCCAGCCTTAGGCAGGTACTGGCAAACTGAGCTAAAGGTACACATATTTATTAGCAGGAACTACTTTGCTTTTATTTTCAGGTTCAGTAAATTATGTGAGGCTGTAGGTTACATACTATCGGCTGCTTAAAGGATAAGTAAACCTTTAAAATAAGTGAATGTAAAATTGTTGAGGGTGCTATTCTATGCACTTTTGTAATTTACAATCATTATTTATTTTGTTGTTATTCCAAGATATTATGGTATACATGTAATGTTAATATGAATGCTGGCCAACTAGTCAAGGAAGTTGTCAGGAAAAAGAAAGAGGTTCCTCTGATGTTTTTCTGCTTAGGAAAGATGTGTTAAAGGTTTCTAAATTTTTCTTTCTCATGACAATTTCCTTGACTACTTGAGGGTCAGTGGTTGGAAAATGACCAGCAGGTGAAGATTCATCTCATTGAAATAAGACACTTTCTAAATTCAATCAATTAAAAATGCAGTACCATTTAAGAAATAATCAAGTTAATCTTGCCTCCAGCCAGCAGAAAGTATCAATAACCCATCTGTACCCATGGAAATGTCACATTCTGCTTATTGCTGAATGTATTGATGCACCACGATTACAGGAACTGAAATACTAACCGTAATTGCGCAAAACAAAAACGGGAACCACATTTGCATATGATGATTTATAGAGGGAGAAAGTTGCCAGCTCAGAATTGTATAGTAGTAAACATATCATTACTAATCAGTACTACAAATACAGTAGAACCCCCATTTTAAGTTTAAGTGGACCAGGAAAACGTTATGTAAAATCCGGGAAAATGTAAAATCAGGGGAATTTGTTAAAGTAACTGAAAGAATGTAAAGTACTAAAAGAATATACTGTTAGCACAGGAAATACAATATTTACTGTGTTAATAACAAGGGTTAAACATTGCAGCTATAATGTTACACGCATGTTCAAGACAGCCACATACACAACCTAAAGTAATAAGTGATTGGTGCAGGACTGTATAAGGGGCAGACTAATTGGAAATGATCATTTACAGGCGGAACCATGGCAAAATATACATCTGGTTACTATTTTAAACCTCATTATTTCACAAATAACATTCATAGAGGAAATAAAGCAGTTTTAAAGCAATTTTTTATATAAAATCCGGGAAAACATTACTTAAAATCAGGGATATGCACCCATTGCCATTGCCGCACCCATTGGTGGGACCACAAAAATGTAAAATGTGGGAAAACTAAGAATCATGGTACTTCAAATCGTTGTTTCACTGGAGATGCATTTGCATGCTTTTGGGAGCGGCTTCTTTGGGACCCCCACTTCCTGTTCCTGTGACATTGTTTTATCGGAAAGTAATGTCTGTAATATAATTTTATGTTTTTGTCTTTTCTGTTTTTCCTTCTCTTCGCTGTGTCATTGGGATGGGTGCAGTGGTAAAGCAGCGAATGCAGATGTACAACTCCCCATACAGGAGCATGTTGCATTGCATCCAAAGTGTCCGCAGGACGGAAGGAATTGGGGCCTTCTACCGCAGCTACACCACACAGCTCTTCATGAACATCCCCTTCCAGGCCATCCACTTCATTACATACGAGTTCACTCAGGAGCAGCTAAACCCCCAGCGACAGTATCACCCCGGCTCACACATAGTCTCTGGAGCTATTGCTGGAGCTGTGGCAGCAGCAGCCACCACTCCTCTGGACGTGTGCAAAACATTGCTCAACACTCAGGAGAACACGGCCCTCACTTCTGTCAATATCAGCGGCCACCTCTCTGGCATGCTCAATACCTTCAGGACAGTCTACCAGCTAGGTGGGGTGGCAGGTTTCTTCAGAGGGATCCAGGCCCGAGTCATCTACCAAATGCCTTCCACAGCTATAGCCTGGTCTGTGTATGAATTCTTCAAGTACTTTCTAACCAATCGTAATAATCCATCGTCCCGCTGATGAGCCTGCAGGCCAACAAGCTGCAGTCATAGGAGAAGGTGTTAATGAGGATGCTTCATCCAGTGAGATGACCTCCTTATCATGCTCAGGGTATCAGCCTTGAGCTGGGCACATTGGAAGGCATCGGTGTAAGCTCCTCAGAAAACTTCACAATGAAGTGAAGTTCTAACCTACTTCAGCAGGAACATGTGCATATCCAAGCCGTTTCTGAGTACCTTTCGTCTGTGCTGTAGGCCAGGAAGAATGTGGAATTAAAGGAACAGTAACGCCAAAAAATGAACGTTTAAGTAATGAAAATGTCATGTACAGTTGCCCTACACTGGTAAAACTGATCTGTTTGCTTCAGAAACACTACTATAGTTCATATAAGCATGTTGCTGTGTAGCAATGGCGGAAACTGAATAAAGGTTAAATAGTGGCTAACAGATAACACCTTTATGTTCTACAGAGCTTATCTGCTGTTTAACCTGAGCCTTTTCTTTATTCCTTTCCTTTTTATTTTGTATTTCTGCCCCCATTGCTACACAGCAGCTTATTTATATAAACAATAGTAGTGTTTCTGAAGCAAACACAGCAGTTTTACCAGTGCAGGGCAACACTGCATTATATTTGTATTACTTTCATTTTTTTATGTTACTGTTCCTTTAATCCTTGGCACTATGGGCCTTTGCCTGTACTTTACTCGGATTGAAGGCCTGTGTATTTAGTCTGATATTGGGAGAAAAGGCAACAAGTTGCTCCTAAAGAGATCAGCATTGCCTTGTGAGTGTGTGAGAAATAGATAAATATTTGGGAAGGTCGTAGGGGCCTTTCCATGATATTTTTGTCCTTATTTAATATTTTAATATGTTTTCTAAAAAAAAAATTAAAACCTATTCTTATTATGGAACAAATAGATTTTATATAAATATGTCCATTTCCCTTTTTGGATTTGGGTCCATGTGAAATGCCGGAGTATGGAATGTATATAGATAACGTTATTCTATATTTTATATGCCTTTTAATTCTCATTTGTATAATGGGTTTTGGAGCAGGTTACATTTTGCAGAAAAGGTTTTTCATTTTTTAAATTCATTCCTCCTGCCTTATATTCCAATTTTCTTTTTTTATATTAGGACCTTAATGTCTTGCGAGCTTTTGTGCTGCTTTATTAAAGGGGAACTGAAAATAAGAAATACTGAAATAAGAAACTTTCTAAATACAACCAATGAAATATTCTGTACCGTTTCTGAATTAATCAAGTTTATCTTCACTATTCCTCTTTCAGCATCTGTTTCTCCTCATACTGTCTTCATTCAGGAGTTTGGTGTCCGATGAATGATCCATTATATCTTATAGGGGGGCTCCTTTTGCCTAGAAGATGTATTAGAGCTCACTTTATTAAAATCACCAGACATCCTGTCTCTCTACATGCAGGATTTGTGCAAAAGCCAGTTATTTTGTTTGTACTGGAATCAGTTATTTGAGTGAGCTCTAATACATCTGTTAGGAAAGGAAGCCCCCCTATAAGATATATAGGATCTAACTGTCAATGAATATCTGACACCCAACTCCTGCATGAAGACAGAATGAAGAGAAACAGATGCTGAGAGAGGGATAGTGAATATAAACTTGATTATTTCAGAAACAATACAGAACTTTTAATTGATTGTATTTAGAAAGTTTCCTCTCGGGATGATGAAACTTATATTACATTTTCCATTTTCACGATAGTTCCCCTTTAAGTGTTAGACTTCCTACTTGTCTGTGGGACCGTTGGTTGAGTGCATCCATCTAGGCTGCTTCCTCGTACTACATTTGGGTGATTAGGGTCCAGGTATGTAAAGATAAGCGGTGATAAGGGGTCAGTTTTATTTTGTCTTTCTATTGGGTGTCATTTAGTGGGAATTGGCTGTATGAGTGTGTGTGTGTTCTCAGTCCATGCCTGATGAACACCGTGGGCGACAGCAGGGGGTGATCTTGGACATTTGATGTCCCGTTTATAGGTGTTTGGAAAGTGTTGGGCAAATGCAGTATATATTCAGCCTTGTTCACTGTGAGAGGATGGCCCTCTACTGGCCAGAAAAAATCTCTACAAACTTGATCGATTTGTTCTGCTGTGGCTGGCAAAACCAGTCTGTGCAGAATATGAGGGGTATTTCCTTAGATGTGGTATTTTAGTCATTACTGATTTGATAGAATGCGATTGTAATTAGTCGTTTTAAAAGGATTTTGTATGGCTACACAGCAACTTGTTTATATAAACGATATTAGTGTTTCTGAAGCAAACACACCACTTTTACCAGTGCAGAGCAACACTACATCACATTGTCATTCTTTTTAAACACTCATGTTTTGCTGTTACTGTTCCTTTAAAGGGATACTTTACCGTTAAATTAACGTTTAGTATGATGCAGACAATTAGCAAATGGCCTTCATTTTTTATTTTTTTTGTGGCTCTTGAATGATTTAGATGTTGTGGTCAAACAGCTCTCCAGATTATAATTTTATTAGTTCACTAGTTGCTAGGGTCTAGTTTACCCTACCAACCAGGCCGTAGCCTAGATCAGTGCTGCCGAACTTATTATTGTAGTGGGATGATCAGTTCTCATATAGTGTGTTTGAGGGCCAGATAATATTAAAATGATGGCATCATACAATGTCACCCTGGGGGCTATAAAAATCTTTTGGAGGGCCAGCAGGCCTTCAGTTAGACAGCCTTGGTCTAGAAAAGGAATATAGGCACTGAATAGAAAGATAAGGAATAAGAAGTAACAATTACAAAAATGTCAAAAACCTCTCTACTTTAAATAATGACCATAAGTTCCTTTTTGCATTGTATCTCCAAAATCATCTTTTTAATTTTTATTGTCCCCTTTAATTCATAATTGTGTCACTGGTGATAGACTACAGCGCCCCCTATTGCAGTACAGTTATGGGATTGGTTATCCAGAAACCCATTATCCAGAAAGCTCCAAAGCCTGTCTCCTATAGACGACATTTTAGCCAAATAATTCAATTTTTTAAATATGATTTCCTTTTTCTCTGTAATAATAAAACAGTAGCTTGTGCTTGATCACAACTAAGATATAATTATTCCTTATTGGAAGCAAAACCAGCTGGGTTGATACAATGTTTACATGATTTTCTAGTAGACTTAAGGTATGAAGATCCAAATTACAGAAAGATCCATTATCTGGAAAATCCCAGGTCCTGAGCATTCTGGATAACAGGTCCCATACCTGTACTGTGCATCTCTGCTGCTCATATTCCGCTGTCTAGGCAACATATCACATGTAGCAGAGCCTTTGCTTTTACATTTTCCTGGACACCACGAAAAACCAATGTCAATTCAGAGAAAATGTAGAATGAAACAAACCGTGCGTACTTGTTCTGGACCGCGAATAATCAGCACAGTTTCCGGGAAACCATAGAAGAAGGGTTCTGAAAACACATTCCGTTTTGTAGGACCAGAAAGGGTTAAAAGGGGTTAAAACATTGTTCTGTATTCCAACAGCTCACTGGGGTAATATTTGGCCTCTGCTCTGTATGGGATTTGGTGTGAAAGTTGGTAGTTTTGTGTATATCTGTGGCACTGGTCTTGTTACTATTGTTGGAAGAAATCTCCTTCCTTCATCATTGGTGGAAGGATTTTTGGGCAGGTGAGTTTTTGATACCGTTAGGGCAATGGCACATATTTTATATGTGTATATATATATATATATATATATATGGAAATCAAGATAATTGGGAGCACTACAGTGGGCTGGATTCAGTTCACAAACAGGAAACCAGAGCAGTAAGACCTTTACATCCCTACGTATTGCAGGCAGCTGATTTTCCCATAAAGGCATATTGTAATGATGAGAGGTCTTGGCAGAGCCAGTTAAAACTGTTTTTTTCTACTGACATTTTCAGTGTAATAAAAAAAAAGCACCTCCCTGACAATAAGACATGTAAACAGGACTGATTGTGATGTCATTAGCTACTATGTTAACACAGTCTGCCCTGCATGCTCCTTTAAAGGAACAGTTCAGTGTAAATATTTAAAATTGGGTAAATAGATAGGCTGTGCAAAATAAAAAAATGTTTCTAATATAGTTAGTTAGCCAAATATGTAATGTATAAAGGCTGGAGTGACTGGATGTCTATTATAACATAACAGAACAATACTTCCTGCTTTTCAGCTCTCTAACTCTGAGTTAGTCAGTGACTATAAGGGGAGCCACATGGGACATAACTGTTCAGTGAGTTTGCAAGCGGTCCTCAGCATTCAGCTCAGATTCAAAAGCAACAGTTATGACCCATGTGATCCCCCCTCAAGTCACTGAATGGTTACTGCCTGGTAACCAATAAGTGGAAACCAAGAGAGCTGCAAAGCAGGAAGTAGTGTTCTGGCAATAATGTTACACATTCAGTCACTCCAGCCTTTATACAATACATTTTTGGATAACTAACTATATTGAAACATTTTTTACTTTGCACAGCCTGTATAATTACCCACTTTTTATACTGAACAATTCCTTTAAGATACACACACAGGCATGGTTGCCTTTATTTTACACTTCACTCCATTTTACAGCTCAGGCCCCTTCTTAAAGTGCTAAATACATTTCATGTCGAGGACTTGGGCCATGAGACCATGAACTTGGACTGCCCCATCAACTCTGTAGTACGGAACTCCAATCATCCTAGCCAAAGATGTTGGAAATTGTAGTTCTGTTAATGTTCTTTTAAAGAAAATGTAATTTAAAGGAGAAGGAAAGCCAAAACTACCAATGCAGTTTTTTGGCAATAGATTAGCCACAACAGTGCAAGCTTATAACACTATAATGAGTCCAGGCCCGTAGTGGTGGATAAAAAAAAAATAGAAAGCTGTCTAGGCACGAGCAAGCGATAATGGGTATGTTTTATTTCTGCTCTGTAAGAATGTTACCGTATATTGTTTCCCCTTGTTCCTCTGCCTCTTTCCAGCTTGAAATGATGTTGCCAAATGTATTGCCAAAGAACTAAGCGCCAGTTTCACATTTGCATAACTGTCACACACAATTTTGAGACTCCCTATACATTTCTGTGGGATCTATTAGATTGTGAACTCTCACACAGTCATAGATATGACCCATAAATCCCAGAGGAATGGCTAGAGAGCTGAATTGCACTCTGGAGAGCTTGGATGTCGCTCTGATAAAAATACCCCTGTCTTTCAAACTTCTCTGGGGCCCAGTTATATGAACTAGGGATGCACCGAATCCACTATTTTGGATTCGGTCGAATCCTTTGTGAAAGATTTGGCCAAATCGAATCCTAATTTGCATATGAATGGGATTCATTTTTTTTTTTTTACTTCCTTGTTTTGTGACAAAAAGTCACGAGATTTCCCTCCCTGCCCCTAATTTGCATATGCAAATTTGGTTCAGCCGGGCAGAAGGATTTGGCCGAATCTGAATCCTGCTGAAAAAAGCCGAATCCCAAAATGAATCCTGGATTCGGTGCATCCTTAAAATGAACTGCAGAAATCTGTCAACATATAGAAATTTTTATTGAATTTTTGATTGCTGCAGTAAACTTGAATTTCAAGTGTCAAAATTCACACGTTCTAATTTTAATCCCCCTATTTGAATGTGAGATTTATCACACCTCGACCATGGAAAAGTCCTAATTCGAATATTCGCCACCTAAAACCTGCCGAGTTCATGTACAAGTCAATGGCAGAGATTCGTTGGAGAACGTTGCCTGCCTGACGTTCGATTTTTTTTATCAAGAAAAAAATGATTCGTACGATTCGTAATGAATATAATTCGAATTTTCAGGTTGGAACCATTCGATCGAATATTAGACATTCAAATGTTTTTCTTAAATAACCTCCCAGTTGAATTTAACTAAACAAACCAAAGGAATCTTTTTTTTCTCACTTACACTGGCTGTATTGGGAAATGTTATTTTTAGTAACTGGAAGAGCTCTACATTTTCATGAAAAAAAACTCTACACTAATAAATATATATATATATATATATACATACAGGTATTGAGACCAGTTATTCAGAAATCTCTGAATTACACGGAGGCTGTCTCCCATAGATTCCTTTTTAATCATAATTCAGAATTTTACAAATGTATTTTTTCTTTGTAATAATTAAAACAGGACCTTGTACTTGATCCTAACTAACATATAATGAATATTTATTTGAGGCAAAATGACCCTGCTGGGTCTAACTAACTTTGAAAAGATTTGTTTAGTAGACTTAAGGTAGGGAGATTCAAATTACGAAAAGGCCCCTTATCCAGAAAACCCCAAGTCCCAAGAATATGGGATAACAGGTCCCATATTTCTAAGGGGTGGGTATACTATTAAATATATAGAATATATATACAGGTATGGGACCTGTTATCCAGAATACTCGGGACCTGGGGTTTTCCGGACAGATCTTTCTGTAATTTGGATCTTCATACCCTAAGTCTACTACAAAATAATGTAAGAATTAAATCAACCCAATAGACTGGTTTTGCTTCCAATAAGGATTAATTAGATCTTTTTTGATCAAGTACAAGCTACTGTTTTATTATTACATATTGTAAACCTATTTTTACACACACACACCACATGTGATCAGTCCGGTTTGCCTGGGTGCAGGTCCAGTAAATAGTATGGTCTCGTTGTTGAAGGGATCCACACTCACAAGACATAATGGTAATTCAAAATTCTTTATTATGGGGAGACACTTTTATATACATGTCTTTTGTTTGTTTTTTTAAAGGGGCAGGTATACTATTACATATACAGAATATATAAATATATAGCATCTCCCTTTGAATAATTTAATCTAAAGACTGAATATTTTCATGCTCTATTTTAACTCTACCTTCTCAATAAAGATCATTTTAAAGGGATACTGTCATGGGAAAACATGTTTTTTTCAAAACGCATCGGTTAATAGTGCTGCTCCAGCAGAATTCTGCACTGAAATCCAATTCTCAAAAGAGCAAATAGATTTTTTTATATTCAATTTTGAAATCTGACATGGGGCTAGACATATTGTCAATTTCCCAGCTGCCCCAGTCATGTGACTTGTGCCTGCACTTTAGGATGGAACTACTTTCTGGCAGGCTGTTATTTCTCCTACTTAAGCTAACTGAATCAGTCTCAGTGGGACTTGGCTTTTACTATTGAGTGTTGTTCTTATATCTACCAGGCAGCCGTTATCTTGTGTTAGGGAGCTGTTATCTGGTTACCTTCCCATTGTTCATTTGTTAGGGGAGGGGGGATATCACTCCAACTTGCAGTACAGCAGTAAAGAGTGACTGAAGTTTATCAGAGCACAAGTCACATGACTGGGGGCAGCTGGGAAACTGACACTATGTCTAGCCCCATGTCAGATTTCAAAATTGAATATAAAAAAATCTGTTTGCTTGAAAAATGAATTTCAATGCAGAATTCTGCTGGAGTAGCACCACTAACTGATGCTTTTTGAAAAAAAATGTTTTCATCCCATGACAGTATCCCTTTAAGGACATTTTTCTATTTCCAACCAAATGAATGCCCCCCTCCTCCATGGTCTGAAAGTGCATTGTGAATAATGTGAATTTTATTATAAAATGATAATTATTTTCAAGTGATTTGTAATAATGTTACTTTGAGTGAAATTATTCATATTCGTCATGCATTTAAATAATAAAATTATCTTAATGGGTAAGTTGCATTTATATGCTGCACTGTAGCTGTTATTTTGGCAGCTTGTTGGCATTTATATATTTGGGGCTAATGTCTTTGCAGCAGCAGTATGGCAGCCTCCAACTGAATGTAAATTCAAATGTCCAGAAAGGCCCTGTGAGCAATAAGCAATATCCGCTATACATTTAAGGGGAAGTAAACCGAAGTCTGTTTTTTTTTTTATCCAGCAGTAAAAGTGCCTTGTTTGTCAAATGTTTACACTGTGCTGGATCTGTACAGTATAGTATATGCATGACTGGGTTGGTTTCAAAAGGGGGGGGGGGGTTAGTTTACAGAGAGTGATGTAAACCCCTTCCCTATTAATCGGCTTTATGATGTCATATCCTGTTTCAATCGTGTCATGCTGCTTGTGTCTGAAACGCACAAATATCTGAATGTAACTTGAACTGATATATATATATATATATATATTCGTGTGTGTCGTTAATGGAAGAATTGTATAATTGTGTAAGTGGGCACAGGGTTCTGACATTCATGTGTATTGTCTCCATGCTGCTACCGTAGACATGAGCTTTGGAGCATCAATAAAAGCTGTTTTCACTGTGTCACCAATTGCCATGGCTCTGATTGCTTTCCAGTGTGTGTGTGTGTGTGTGTGTGTATTTATCTGGTACCTTTGCTGTTTGTTGGTGCTGATGAGATACTTCTGTTCCCATTGGGCTTTCTGCTGGGTTTTTTTTTTTTTGGATGGTAGTTTCCCTTGCACACCACCAGGTGGCTTTTGGAAAGATCTCTGTCCATCCACTTCAAAAGGATGAAGGTTAGGGCCACACAAAGGCGGATCTCCCGCTGTTCTTCTACTGTAGCTCTGTCTGCACACGAAAGTTTGCATTTCACTGCCGATATCAATCAAATCCGCTTGCACCTGAGCGGAGACAATGATTCCGGATGCAGGCACATCAACCAGAACAGCTGCAATGGAGGAGCAGATTCCTGTCCTGCTTTTCTCAAAAGGCTGAGATCCCCCTAGTGTGGCGCTAGCCTAAAGGTACTAGCCCATAGGCCTGGAGAACCAAAATCTGTTTCAACTGGGCAAGTTTGATTTTCCCAATACATAGAAGACCCCATCTCCTACAGACTTAATAGTGGCAGATGGACATATCAGTGAATGATCATATAATTATCTTAATTCATATTATTATCTGTTATAGCACTAACATATTCAGCAACGCTTTGCAGAGATTACATATCATTCACATCAGTTCTTGTCCCAATGGACTTTACAGTCTCTGTCCCTATCACATTCACACACAGAAAATTCAATTATATCGGGAGCCAAATAAGCTGCCTGTATGTATATGGAGAATGGGAGGAAACCAAGTTCCTGGTTTAAACCGGAGTGAGCCCCTGGTGGAAACCTACACAAACACAGGTATGGCAGGGGCATATGGTTCCACTTAAATCCCCCTACCTCCCCCCTCCATATCCTTTGAGGTGTACAGCTAGCCATAAGTTCTCGGATTTGGTCAGGATTCCCCCCCCTGGCTGGCCATACTGTGTGACAATCAGGGCATATATGGCCAGATATAAAGTCATTTAAGACCATGGTTTGCGGATTATTGGCTCCGGTGGAAAATTTCTATTGGTCATCTTCCTGCATATCCAAACTGACTACTGCTGCATTGATGTTTGGCCCCTAAATACAGATGTGGCCGCGATCCAACGGGATTTTTAGTCCCATCCGATCGAGATCTGCCCGAAAGTCGGCCAGATCTCGATCGGATGGGACTAAAAATCCGGTTGGATCGCGGCCACATCTG
Organism: Xenopus petersii; assembly: GCA_038501925.1. Lineage (NCBI taxonomy): Eukaryota > Metazoa > Chordata > Amphibia > Anura > Pipidae > Xenopus > Xenopus petersii. The sequence continues at coordinate 111,807,649 of CM076677.1, forward strand.
TTCGTTGATGCGGTCCCGCGATCCGACCGTTCTAGGGCAATAGGGCCCACGATCGGATCAGCCCGATCGGGGAGAGATCCGCTCATTTGGCGACATCGCTAAACAAGCGGATCTCTCCTTGTATGGCCACCTTTACTGATGGCACTTGGTTCTGCTCCGTCTTTTTCCCCAGGAAACGGTTGAAAGCATGATAAGTGAGATATAACGTGATAAGTGAGATATACCATGAGTTTGGCCACACATTGATTTCCAGTGTCACTGATCCAGTGCAAGGAAAACTGCTACTTCAAGGACAAGGACTGTGTTGGCACAATGATATGGTCCTCTCAAGATGATTGCATCATTCCAGCCTGGCACACTGACGGCTAAATTGGGTAAAGCTCCGCGCCTTGTGTGAGAGCCATACAATGAATGGCCAACTTTAGATGCATCTGAGGGCTGCAGTTATGGGCTGGACCATGTCTAGACTGAAATTCAGAATAGGCCTTAGTATTTAAAGGATAAGTAAACCTTTAAAATAATTGTGTAAAATTGTTGAGTGTTATTCTAAGCACTTTTGTCATTTACATTGATTATTTTCTTTTTTATTCCAAGATATTAAGGGATACTGTACATATACTGTTACTATGTTCAAACAGCGTCACCTGCTTGTCAGTTTCTGACCAGTCTGACCACCAAGTAGTCAAGGAAGTTGTCAGGAGAGAGAAAGAGGCTGCTCTGATGTTCTTCTGCTTAGGAAATCAATTAGAAACCTTTCTCAAATCTTTCTTAACCAGAAGAACATCAGATCCAGTCCTCTTTCTTTCTACTAAGAACTTCCTTGACTACTTGGTGGTCAGACTGGTCAGAAACTGACCAGCAGGTGGCTCTGTTGGAACAAAATTCATTCATATTAACAGTACATGTTTCCCTTAATATCTTGGAATAAAAAGAAAATGTAAAAATGTAAATTACAAAAGTGCTTACAATAGCTCTCTCATCAATTTTACATTCACGTATTTTAAAGGTTTACTTATCCTTTAAGATACACAGAGGTCCAATAATTGGTGAGTTTCTATGGCATCTTATGGCGATTGCCAGGTCGGGCCAACTGTCCCTCCAGCTGTTGTTGAAGTGCAACTCCCAGCATCCCCTGCTCATAGAAGTCCTGCTAATATTTAGAATATATTGGAAGGGCAGAGACTATATATACTTACAGGGACTATTGCATGCAATATCTCCCTCTCTTCCTTCAGGCTCTGGATTCATTCTAAATGCAGTTTCCAAATTTGAGCTTGTGACCTACAGATTCCCTAAAGTTACTGCGCTTGCACTGAAATCCTGGAAATCCCCACCAAAAACTGCATTGTTCATCTCACAGCCCCATCTCCAGCCGGCCAGGGATTCTGTTACCGTTTGGGAGGACGTTTTGGAAGCAGCATGACCCCCTACAGGACCTTGTTGAAATTAAAAATCTTCTTCTGCTCCATTGCTCTTTTCTAGAAACATTGTTATTGGGAATAACGTCAAGTCTATTGGCACTGGCAGAAATTCTGAGTATCTCCTTACTGCCTAGTATGGGCTGCACTGTTGCTGCAAGAACATCTTTATACGAAGAAGCTAATGACTGCTCCATGCACTGCGGGGAATCCAAAGGGATATCCGTGTATCTGCTACTTATTAACAGATGGATAAATATATTGGTGCAGGTCTCCAGGCCCCTAATGTATCCAGCTTAGAGCTGAGACCATGAACAGGATAATGGAGGGAGAGGGGTGCATTTTGCGGCCCAGGCCTTCTGCTTTGAACAATATATTCTTCTGTTAATAGGGAATTGCATTCGAATTTCTAGCCACCCAGCCATTTCATACAAATAGTGGGATGGGCAACATACAGTATGATCCTCCAACTGGAGTCCTGCTCTGAACCAATTTTTGGGACCCGCAGTGAGTGACCTGAACTGTAATCCACATATTTACCCCTTTGGATCCACTACCCGGCCCACAACTGCCTTATCTGCAACCCACCTACCACCATTAAACAGGAGTAAAATATAGTCAAAATAACATAAGATTAGAAATATAGATGAGACCTGCAACCCGACCCACATTTATACCTGCACCCGAAAATCCTGCCCTCATCCCACAGGATACCCGACCCGCTGCAGCACTCTACCTCCAACTACTGGAGAACTAATGGGGTGTCTTGGTTTTTTGTGGAGACATAATTAAGCATTTGCTCAACAGAAAACAACAGATGCAATGTTTAGCCAGCAGCAGTACAAGTAGCAGCTACTGATCTCCCCATGCAATATTTAGGGATATGTCTCATGGCTATTCTCATTGCCACTATTAGTAGCACAGATTAAAATGCTCCCTGTTATCAAATGCTTCTCATTGACCTTGATGGGAAGCACTAAGTAATGCAATACAGCTTTCAAATGGGGGTCAATGACCCCCATCTTAAAAAAAGAAATGCTCTGTAAGTCTACAAGTTTATTGCTATTGCTACATTTTCTTACTCATCTTTCTATTCGGTCCATCTCCTATTAATATACCAGACTTACCAGTCTCTTATTCAAATCAGTGCATGGTTGCTAGGGTAGTTTACTCTAAAACTACAAATATTACAAATTTAAAAATTTTTTACACACTTTCTCAGGATATCACTGTCTACATCATATTAAAAGTTGATTTAAGGGTGAACAACCCCTTTAAGCAAAAGGGCAACACAACTGTAATGCTGGATGTTCCCATGCCATGATAGCTTGCATGGGGCAGATATTGAGAGGCACAGGGGGATAATGGGAATTTGTTCATTAATTGGTTGTCTTGGTGAGAATAATGCCCATGAGTTTGCCCCTGTGTGTTTATTAGGAGAGTGACATCTCTGCTTATCCCTTATTATTGCACTTTCAGTGGAACACCCTCATTATGAGCAGAGATATAACAGATTTGTAGACAAACCTGAAATCCTCCGAATGAGCATAAATATCCGAAAATAGCCCATCCTGATGTTATCTACAGAACTTGTCAGTGGCATTTAGGGATTGTGCTCCTTGGTAATGGCCTGAGCAGCATTAGTGCAGAGCTGGAATGGACAATGGGATTAGCAGCTCCCCAGTGCAACGTCACCTATAAACTCAATAAACAAATGTGACGTCACTGGCCCCAGGCAAGGACTGTAAGTGTTTACTTACCCAGAGCAGAAACTCTTAGCATTACCAGTACCATTATAGGATTGCTGCTTAAATACCTCTTGTCTTAGCTGTTGTGCCGTTGCCCTGAAACCACTGCCACTAATGGTGGCCAGACACAGGCAGACGTTGGACGGATTCTCTCAGCAGGTGGGTCATAATACAATAATAACTTTCCCCATTCAGTTTCACATGTGGGACTGGTCAGATATTGATCTGGGAGACTGAAATTATGTGACCCTGCCCCCCTCCCCCTGGCCTGCTGCTCTTCTACATATGATGCCTTCCCTGTTATCAGCTCCATTTGGCCAACCACATGGGCAGCCTAATTGGATCTGCTTGTTAGGAAATATGAGCGGATAGCTTAAAGGAATTCTGTCATGATTTTTATGATGTTGTTTTTATTTCTAAATTACACTGTTTACACTGCAAATAATTCACTCTACCATTTAAAATTAAACTCCTGAACCATCAAGTGCATTTTTTTTAGTTGTTATATTGGTGTGTAGGCAGCCATCTCAGGTCATTTTGACTGGTCATGTGCTTTCAGAAAGAGCCAACACTTTAGGATGGAACTGCTTTCTGGCAGGCTGTTGTTTCTTTTACTCAATTTAACTGAATGTGTTAAGGTGGGACCTGGATTTTACTATTGAGTGCTGTTCTTAGATCTACCAGGCAGCTGTTATCTTGTGTTAGGGAGCTGCTATCTGGTTACCTTCCCATTGTTCTGCTGTTAGGCTGCTGGGGGAAAGGGAGGGGGTGATATCACTCCAACTTGCAGTACAGCAGTAAAGAGTGACTGAAGTTTATCAGAGCACAAGTCACATGACTGGAGGAAGCTGGGAAACTGACAATATGTCTAGTCCCATGTCAGATTTCTAAATTAAATATAAAAAAAATCTTTTGGTTGTTCTTTTGAGAAATGGATTTCAGGGCAGAAACTGAAAAAAATTCCCTTTACAGTATACCTTTAACTTAGTAACAGACTTTAGGGGTCATTCAAAGTTGCATGGTAGGTGAATTGCTGCAGGTCCCTGCACTGCAAAACACAGCCCCCCATTAATACAATGCTGCCACCATTCGGATGTGCTGTAGTTATGAGGGGTGGGCAGGGGAAGCACACAGGTGTCCCCCCAACCCGTCCCCTAAATTTCACATCATTCAGAGTTACATCTAGGTAGGGCCAGCAGGTAAGGGCCACAATGGAGCCCTGTACTTACTCCCTGTATTTTTATTATGCAGCCAAACCATGGACAGAAGTGCTTTTTGAATAAGCACCATGGTATGCACTTTTGAGTCACTTAGTACTCTTGTCCAGGGTCTTAGTTAATGATCCCTTACCCATGGTCAATGATATACTATTTACTATAACTCCTAGAATATTCAGTGAGCCAAACATTGCTGGTATTAGTATTTAAGTGTACAGTATAAACCACTAAAATAGTTTCTGATTCTAGAAATCACATATAAAACCAGTGCATAACTAGCAGGGAGCAGCCCCCATGGGCACAATCCCTGTTCAGGCCTCGGTATTCCTCTGAAAACAGAGGGGATCATTTATCAACACCTGCCAACTTTGCCCCAGAAAACTAGCCAAGAGCAACCAACCAGAGATATTTTACTACTGTATATACTCGAGTATAAGCCGTCCCGAGTATAAGCCGAGGTACCTAATTTTACCTCCAAAAACTGGGAAAGCTTATTGACTCGAGTATAAACCTAGGGTGAGAAATGCAGCAGCTTCTGGTAAGTTTCAATCAAAAATTGAGGGTTTCTGCTCCCATTGGAGGTGCCGGTAACGGCACGGTACCGAGGTACAGTTTTTCAGCATATTTTGGGGGCTGAAAAACTCGGCTTATACTCGAGTATATACGGTACATTATCTGTAAAAGAGGAGTTCATTGCACTGGGACAATAGCTCAGTCTTATTAAATGAAGCTTGGTGTTAGTAAATGAGCCTCGGTATGTGTTGATGCATATTGCAGTTAACTAGACAGAGAGAGGAACCCATACTAAGCAGTCGGAGGAGGACCACATCAACGAACCAATGCGGTCCTCAATCTGATGGGATTTTTAAAGGAGAACTAAACCCTAAAAATTAATATGGCTAAAGATGCCATATTCTATATACTGAACTTATTGCACCAGCCTAAAGCTTCAGCTGCTCAATAGCAGCAATGAACCAGGATTTCAAACTTGTCACAGGGGGTCACCATTTTGGAAAGTGTCTGTGACACTCACATGCTCAGTGTGCTCTGAGCAGCTGTTGAGAAGCTAAGCTTAGGGGTCGTCATAAAATATCAAGCAGAAAATGAGGTTTGCCTGTAATATAAGCTGATGCTACAGGGCTGATTGTTAAATTGAAATATTTCAATATTGAAATATTGATCGGGGAAGACCGTCAGAGGGCCCTATACACTGCTCCATAAGCTGCTGACTTAATCTGTTGACAGCTAATATCAGGACCATTATGTCCTTCTGGTAGAAAGAGACGTGTCTCCTTACAAGCTGCGGTTTACAGGCTGAGCAGGTTGGTAATCTGAGAGGCTGCTGTAGGAAGGGCAACCAAAACACAACAAACAAAAGCCACTTATTAGTTTTATGGGCTTTTGTGGTTCACAAAACCTTAGGAAACCAGCAGTTGGGCATGCACATCAGTTTTATAAAATGCCCCATGACTCCCACGCTACCAGATAAAGGCTAATGGTAGAAGACACACAGATACTTGTAGCACAAGCAGCATGAAAACCTGGTGCTCAATGTGTCTGAATGCAGCCCATGTGCAGTTACTCTGTAGCAGTACAGCAGTCTCACCACTCAGCAACCTCTCTGCACAGCGTATGCATACGCTCTCACCATGGCTTTGCAGAATCCAACCCATTTACTAGCATTGCTCAACCTGCCCATGTTATCTACTCTAGTACTGCTCAAATAAATCTCTGTCCTGTCTGATCACTACCATGGCATCTAAAAATGTATAAGTGAAAGGGGGAGTCAACCCAGCTGTGCTCCATATTAATCACATGGTGACAGAGAAGTGGGGGATTCTAGGCATTGCCTAAACAATGACTAATGGAGACAGTCATGCAGGATCATGTACTTCCCAACTTAAAAGCCTTACATTGTGCTGGAGGTCAGTTACAGTTGTAGGTATAGCAGAAAGGTATAGCCCCCCCCCCCCCATCATAATGGGAAGGAAAGAATAATGTAACTGAGGGATAGCCAGCCTCTCACCCTCCAGCAGTTTTATAAACTGCAATTCCCATCATGCCCGTTGTTGCAAAAGTCAAACAATTATGTATATCATTTGTGTTTTCATTTATATTGTGCCACCAAGGGTTCCCTAGTGATGCCAAAGAAAATGCCCCCAAACCAGTCCCAATTGGGCCCAATACATAATTTCTGATTGTATGTGTATTATCTGACTACAGTATGTTACACTGTGGAATAAGGGATTTAGTGGTTTTAGGTTTGCAATTGGTCTTCACTTTTCATTTGTTGTTTTAGAATGATTTTGCAGTCAATCATCTGGCTGGGGTGCTCACTAACCCTAGGGAAGGATGAATAAGAAATCGAATTTCTAGATACTAAGGCCACTGCCCCTAACAACTGGGTAGCACAATAAATTTCACTTTGGAGATCGGTGGCATAAAAAGAAACGCAACTCAGAAAACAAACTGAAGCCACTAAGGTTGCTTTTATCAGCAATATACTAATAGGTAATGGAAGGGTTAATAAAATAACCTATGTGAATCCTGGGGATCCAGAATTTCTCAATAAAAGGTCAAATGCTGGAAGTGAGAGGGGTGTGCACCTTGGCAGTTCCACTCTTTGCCTGTTTTCTGGGTGTGGATAAAGCACGGGATGTCTCCCACAAGTGCCTGTCCTTAACATGGCTGAAATGCCTCACAGTCTCTAAAGACAGTTGTTTAACCACATTTTATCCCCTGCACTTTGCTGCCCAGGGAAGAGCCAAAAAGACCTTTCAAAAGCTTAGCTGGAATTATGGTTTTCACGGCAGAATGGCGCAGCTTTTCTCCCATGTGAGATCCTGACCCTTCTAGGGCGGCGGGTGCAGTTAGATGCAGACAACTGATTAACCCTGGCAGAAAAGATGGATAATGCAAAATACAATACCTATCTTCCCAACCTCTCCAAGTTTCCTGCCCGGTGTTTGGAAAAGAGGTCGGCACCTCTCCGATAATACAGTAAAAAAAGGATTACCAAACACTCGAAGGCATGTGAAGCGGGGCGTGTTTATTCATGTTGGTTCATCTGAAATGTTACATCACTGCTGTGAATAAACACACAGGGGTTCGACCCGCTTTACATGCCTTTGAGTGTTTAGAAAAGATGGATAACCCAGAGCATTGTGAGAATATTATGCTATATACTGTAAATATATGATGATGATTAGGCCAATCTCGCCCAGAGCCACAGGTTGCCTGCAGAACAGTGGGTTGGGTGATGCCGATGAGGTGACTCTGGTCCAGTGTTCAGCAGTGAACTAATCCAACCTTCAGGGCAAGGTGCAGGGTCAGACTGCAGGACCCAGTGGGCCCACCCGATCCAAGCCCACTCCCCCTGGACAATGGATTGGAAACCCTTCCCCGTCTCCTCTTTCCCGTTCACAGCAACGGAGGAAGAAGGTAAAAGACTTGCCTTGCGTTGGGGGCCAGGGGACGTATCGCTCCATGGGGTGTCTTTGCAGATAGGAAAAGTTAGGTGTTGCATAATTTTAACTTCCCAGACTATTAAATCAAAATGGGCATGCATCGCTCCCCACAAGGTCCTCTACACTCCTAGGCCCTGTAGCAGCTGCAGGGTCTGCTGCCCCTACTGGCTGATTATCTGTTTGGACAAGGTGGGATCTAGTGGCATCAAAAGGCAGGTTGTCAAAACTGCCTCCTTCCATGTACCAAGAAATTGCCAGTAACATGGTATTCAGCCACCCTGCCCAACCCTACGTTTATATGTAAGACCAACATAGGGCCGGAAAGAAGACTTTTTGAGTGAAGTGACTTTGTAGAGTAAAGCGTAAGCCAAGATTTGCATGACGACAAATAGACCCCGGTCTGTAATCAGGCCAGCGGTCTTAAACAATGTTATTGGACCATAGAGCAAAATCATTTTAGGACCCTCAAAGAAGATGACCTCTTTTAAAATTGAAGCTAAGGTTGCCACCTTTGCTGATGGCTAAACCCAAACATGGGGGAGGTTAAAATAACATTGGGGGTGGGGCAGTGATGTAGGAATAGGTATGATGACATCAGAGGTGGGCACAATGATGTTGGTGGAGTTAAGACACCAGGGCAAGGTTACTGCATCACTTAGATGCAACTGGCGCTGGATTTCTATACAGTTTTGAATATTTTAAAGCAGGGTCCCCAACCACCGGGCCGCGGACATGCCTGAACTGGGCCGCCGAGCCTAGCCCGCAATTAATGACGGCGTGCCAAAATGGATGGTAGCACACCCGAATTGGATGCACGGCCCCCCGGTCCCTCCTGACCCCTCCTATCCCTCCAACCCCCACCCCCACGGTCATTGCAAACATTTTTTCCTTTACACCAGTCCCTGAGCCAAAAAAGGTTGGGAACCGCTGTTTTAAAGTGTTAATGCCCACTTCAAAACCACACAGATGGCACCCCCTATCTCTATCTATATTTGGCTTGATGATTAAGCCCATTCCTTTAATTACATGTATGAGATCTTTTATACAGAAATCAGTTATCCAATAAGCTCTGAAATACAACAATGCTAATTTAGAAAAAAATATTCTTATTTTTGATTGATTTGCTTTTTATTTTGTATATGTGATCATAAGAAAGGGGAGTATCTTAGTATTGAAATGCTTTTCATATACAGTATTGGCCAGATTATTGTTCTGGTTTCATAAGGTTGAAAACTGAACAAAAAGTTCAGACCCAAACAGGCCTTACAAAAACTGAACTGTTCGGGTCAAAACCGAACAGGTAGCAACCCTAATTAAAGCTGTTACCCCATGTGCCCGTTTTTACAGCATTTCTGCGATAGATTGACTATGTCCCTACCCATGGCCATGCAGGGAAATCAGAAATGAATGCAAGATATAACAAGGGAAAGTGTCTCGCCTGTAGCAGGGTTACGTGATGGCATCTAATTGTATTAATAGCCTTACAAGGGCCTAATTAGAAGCTATAAGTACATATCCTGAGTAAATAGCATCACAGCCCCAGCAGGGAATCAATATTGACCCCCCTCGCCTTGTGGGATTATGGAGTCATTCAGTAGTGAATGTAGCTGCTAATTGCATATTCATTCTTTCTCTGGTTGAATTACTCAGCTCTCTGAGAATGCCAAGCACAACTGTACATTAAATAGGATTTGAATATTAACCTAAAGGCAAATATAGGCTTGTCATTCTCCAAACGGGACATTCGGGTGTGATTAATATTTCCTTTTGACAACTCTCACATAGCTTCATGCAACCAAACTGCAAATCAGCAAACCATTATCATGAATTTCTAGACACAGACACATATGCAGAACAATTGTCTTAATAGTTTGGAGGATCTTCCCTCCACTCGTCTTCCACGTGATGGTCTGAAGTCCCAGGTGTGTGCTCTTTTTCTGTTCTGTATACTCCTGGTTGTTATTACAACACTTTAGGAACCAGTAGAGTTGTGTGTGCATGATGGCCTCATAGTGGCACAGAAAAGGACCAAGGATTTGAGTCCAAGAAGTCTAAACTTTTTTTTTCTAGAGTCTACTAGACTTGTCCAACATAGATAGATAGATCATTTATTTGTATTGCGTCCCACTTATTGCCAGTTTCTGTACTACCTATTGATTTATAAACATTTCACTGCTGATTTGCTGAATAAGAAGCTCAGTAATCCCCAAAGGGAGACACTTCATATTAATTCCTCTTGGTTTGAGATGTTGGACAAGACTTGGACAAGACTTGTCAAAGCTAAAGGATGTTGCTATGGGTTACTAGATTGAGCCAGACTTGTACCAAGTTACTGTACTCTATAACCCTGTCCAACTTCTAGAATAGCACAGTGTTTTCCACTTTGTACTTTTCTGATGTCCTTTTTGTGCTGGCAGCAGGTGGCAAGGGAGGAGAGAGCAGTAAGCCCTTCAAACAGGCCGGCATGGTGGTGCTTTTGTGTGTCTTGGACCAGAACATTTTTGTGATTCAGGAGCTGATAACGTGTATGTTTTACTCAGGGAAACACATCTGCCCATCTGTCTTGTTCTGCCATTGCTGTCAGTGAGAAATATGTCAGGATTAGTCTTTAGAGGTCTATGTAAATTCTGACCTTTCTTCTCTTTCGCTCTTCAAACAGAAGGTAAACTGCCAGCAGCGATTGGCAGGGGTGTATGATTGCCAAGATCAGCACCTTGTATTCTCATCCAGCCTCTGCTCTCATGTGCCTTTGTAATGGGAATGTTCTCTTTCAAGGCTGAGTTTTGTTTGGAATCCTAGCCACCAATTTACATTCATTGATGATTTAGTTATTATTTTTAAAGCAGCACCAGTGATGGACTTGTCCCCCTATTTTAACATTCCCCTGAAATGACTGCCTAAAAAGTCGCCACACACTGGTCATTGTGCAGACACAATGATTGCAACAAAAAAAAGCAACTTGAGCACAAGCATACAATGCGCTTATTTGTACCCTCATTTATCAACACAGGGCAAATTTGCCTGTGGATGTTAAAACATAGCACCCAAACACCAATTGGCTTTTTTTCAGCCAGGTGCAGGTAGGGACAATGCAGGGAACAATGATTGCAACAATTTTATTGGTTGCCATAGGTTACTGCCCTTAGGCAAATTTGCCCTGTGTTGATAAATGACCCCCAGTTGCTGGATGCCAGCTATTACGATTTATTTCTGAAGGCGAAACATAGAATTGTAGGTAGAACACATGACTTTTTTTTAGGTTTGTGTCAATAGCAGTGTCGGACTGGCCCATCAGGATGCCAGGAAAAGTCCTGGTGGGCCCAGGTGTCAGTGGACCCTCATGCAGCTAAACATTTCTCCTATTTCATGGTCATTCCCTATTTCTATAAGAACAAAGAGGCTACATAGATGGAAAAATAGATTATAGTATGTAAAGAAAAGAGACTAGGAGAATAGAGGTGAGAAGAGGAAGAAAATAGTACTAAGAGATGGCCCCTGGTCTAAGATTAATTGGTGGGCCCCTGATCAAAGGTTTTTAGGTGGGCCCCTGAGGTGCCAGTCTGACACTGTTCAATAGCATTACCCTTGTCTTCAGAAATAAGCTCTAGTATTTGTATGTGCCATGTGCAAGAGTTAAATGAATGAATGCAATACAAATATGACATATACTATATATACAGTATATATAAAAATAGATAGGTTGCACACCTCAATAGAAAATGAAACCTGTGTGCTCATTCATTGGGGTAAAATATGTGGTACCCACATGAATTGCACAACCAAATTGAATGAGTTTAAAGAAAAAAACTGGGTTTATTAATCCAATGGTTCGGCTCCTTGCAGGGGCCTTTGTCAAGAAGAACAGTGCAGTGAAAGTGCAAGTGATGTGTAACCCCAGAAAAAAATGCCAGAATCATTGCTTAGTAACCAGGAGACCCTCCCACACCAGTGACATCATAGTTCACACACAATTGAAAAAACCGTGAGGTTATATGAGACAAAAATAGGGAATGAAGGGAATAAAACAATGGAAACATCTCCTAATGGTCATAACACCGGGTCATAAGTGCTGATATGCCCTCAGAGGCCCACTTGGATATTGCATAATTTTTAGGCAATATATTTCTGAGTAAACAGAATTTAAGTTCCCAATTATGGTAAAGGTGGACAGGCTGTTGTGACAATAAAACTGTGTCTGCTGATAGAGAAGCCCTGATGGAGGATCAAGTATCCCAAGGGATCTGATGCAGTTTAACTAGCACCTTCCCTCAATGTGTCAACAGGGAGAACGGGTAGTGGAATTAACCTCTGTGCCCCTTTTCATGGTGCTCGGTGATAAGAGTTTTTCCCACAGGGAGATCCCCATCTGCCTTGTATCAGCATCCTGGAGGTGATATTACAGAGCAGAGACTCAGTATAAACACAGAGCAGTCATGTTGGGATACACATGGCCATGCAGTCTATTAACCCATTCCCATCTGGGACTTTCTGTCTCTTTAAATATTATTCCTTTCTCAGATGGAGCATAAGGAAGAACTGCAGGACTCTGAATTTTGCAGAATTCTGCAAAAATATGTGCATAACTCTAGAGCATTCAAATGTATAAAGAGTTGGGGAGCAACACAAGCATGAAAATAAGTCCCTGTGGTGCCAAATAAAGTCTGTGATTGGCTATTTGTTACCCCCTGTCTGGACTTGCGGCATATAGGAGGGTCTGTTTGGCCATACACCTGGTTTTTATATAACCAACACCTGCCTCCAAACTACTACTTCAAAAATAAGCACCTGCTTTGAGGCAACTGGAGGCAACATCCAAGGGGTTGGTTGAGGATCGCTACTCTAGAGACTAATGGGGGAATGTAATGTTTCGTTACTACTAAAAACGTTTTGCACCGAAATATTTAACGAAACTCCAGAGGAGGTGTTAAAACAAAAACGCCTTGCAATTTTTAATTACATTACCCCTTTAATATAATCATATGTAGAGGAATTTTGGCAGATACATGGAACTAGAGTCCTGCAGCGGGTCAGGTACCCGCGGGTTACGCGCAAAACCTGTGGTACCCTGCGGGTCGTGTGTAAAAGTTCCAGGTGCGGCTATAGACGCGGGTCTGCAGTTCTGCGGATTTGCAGGTTGCGGGTCGGGCCGCGGGTCTTCTCAATATCGATATTTACTCCTTTTTTCTGGTCTACTTCTGAGGACGTCACTTCCAGTTTATAATGACAGCACTTCCCGTTTTACTCCTTTATCTTAAATCTACTACCAACCTTACTATAAAGTGCAGTAATTGTGCCGGATTGCACCTAATATAAGGTACTATTTTTGTTTTAATAGCCATAATTCACATTATCTATTTTTTATTTCCATTACTATGTTGTGCAATAAAGTACATATCTGTTACCTCCTCTCTTGACCGATAATAAAGTGTATTTATTGTGCATAACCATAGTATGGGCAATCTAAGCGACCCCATCCCTTTACCTTCAACTCCCATGTGCAACCCCTTTATAGTCACAGGCGACAAATCTCCCAAAATCTCCCCATCGGCCACTGCCCTAAGAGTTTTAGCACACGGGCAGATTCAGGGAGATTTAGTCCAAAGTCGCCGCAATTTCCTAGTGAGTCAACTACGGCCAATTTCGGAAATCAAAGTGCCGCGAGTGTGTTGCCGCAGGTGATTTTTCATTTTAGCAGGCGGAAGGCAGTTCGGGAGATTGTCGCCCAGAAGAAGAGGCAATTAATTGCCAGGGGACAAAATCTCCCTGAATCTGCCCATGTGCTAAAACCCTAAGGGCTCTTACTGATGAGTGTTTTTACCTGCGCTCCCCTGTGTTCCGTTTTTCTGCGTTCAGCCGCAGGGGAGCGCAGGAATAGACGCATTACATTTTTTCCAATGAGGCTGTACTCACACAGGCGTGTGTAGACGCTGAATGCAGGTTGAAACGCAACATGCTGCATTTTTCCTGCGTTCCGCGCCTACACGCGCCTGTGTGAGTACAGCCCCATTGGAAAAAATGTAATGCGTCTATTCCTGCGCTACCCTGCAGCTGAACACAGAAGAACGGAACGCAGTGGAGTGCAGGTAAAAACGCTTGTCAGTAAGAGCACGAAAAGAGCTAGTGGAAATGGTTGTCAGGTGAAATCTGCCAGTCATTTTTGAAGAAACATTCCTCTGATATCCATCTTTTATCTAGGGAGGTAATGACATCACTCCAACTTGCAGTGCAGCAGTAAAGTGTGACTGAAGTTTATCAGAGCACAAGTCACATGACCTGAGGGCAGCTGGGAAATGTCAAAATGTCTAGCCCCATAGCAAATTTTAAAATTATATATAAAAAAATCCATTTCTTGTTTTGAAAAACGGATTTCAATGCAGGATTCTTCTGTAGTAGCACTATTAACTGATACATTTTGTAAAAAACATGTTTTTCCACGACAGTATCCCTTTAAGGGTGAAGACACACTTTTGAAGAAAAGAATTGTGGCAGCTAATTGCCATAATGCAAATGTCCCATGATTCATTGCAGGGACTTGTGCATTAACCTATGGCTGCAAAGTCGCCATGATCGTGGTTTTTTAAAATTCACTGCGACTTGCAGCAACAAATCACCACATCTGCCTTCGCCCTTAGTGTATGGCCATCTTAAGGGCTCTTATTAACGAGCGGTTGAAGCTGTGCTCCCCTGCATTCCGTTTTTCTGCGTTTTGCCGCAGGGGAGCGCAGGAATAGACGCATTTAGCTTTTTTCAATGGGACTGTACTCACACAGGCACGTGTAGGCGCCGAACGCAGGTTGAGACGCAACATGCTGCATTTTTCCTGGGTTCGGCGCCTACACGCCTACACGCTGTGAGTACAGCCCCATTGAAAAAAGCTAAATGTGTCTATTCCTGCGCTCCCCTGCGGCTGAACGCAGAAAAACAGAATGCAGGGGAGCGCAGCTTCAACCACTCGTCAGTAAGAGCCCTAAGCCTCCCCAAGCAAAACTAATCCTCCTCCTCCTATTCTTTTGGCAGTTAAAGGAAAAGTGGCACTAAAAAAAATGAAAGGAATGTCAGTATAATGTACTGTTGTACAAACACACCAGTTGTACCAGTGCAGCACAACAGTACATTATATTTTCATTACTTTAAAACACTTTAATTTTTTGGTGTTACTGTTCATTTAAAACTCATTCTCTTACCAAGCAGCTCATAAAGTTATTGCTTTATTTACAGTCAGTAGATGGTTTCTTCATCTATAATAGTGTATACAGTTTTTACATGGTTTTTAATACATGGTATAAACGTCTTAGGGTCCCTTAACTTTGGTAACTCAGTATGGACCCCGGGGCAACCAGTGGCTGCTGTGTAACATAGTAACATAGTAACATAGTAACATAGTAAGTAAGGTTGAAAAAAGACACATGTCCATCGAGTTCAACCTTTTTTTTATTAACTACCTATCTGCCAGTTGATCCAGAGGAAGGCAAAAAACCCATCTGAAGCCTCTCCAATTTGCCTCAGAGGGGGAAAAAATTCCTTCCTGACTCCAAAATGGCAATCGGACTAGTCCCTGGATCAACTTGGACTATGAGCTATTTCCCATAACCCTGTATTCCCTCACTTGCTAAAAATCCATCCAACCCCTTCTTAAAGCTATCTAATGTATCAGCCTGTACAACTGATTCAGGTAGAGAATTCCACATCTTCACAGCTCTCACTGTAAAAAACCCCTTCCGAATTAATATTTTTCTTCTAATCGGAATGGGTGACCTCGTGTCAGCTGGAAAGACCTACTGGTAAATAAAGCATTACAGAGATTATTATATGATCCCCTTATATATTTATACATAGTCATCATATCACCCCTTTAGCGCCTCTTCTCCAGCGTGAACATCCCCAATTTGGCCAGTCTTTCCTCATAGCTAAGATTTTCAATACCTTTTACCAGCTTAGTTGCCCTTCTCTGTACCCGCTCTAATACAATAATGTCCTGTTTGATTGATGGAGACCAAAACTGCACGGCATATTCTAGATGGGGCCTTACAAGTGCTCTATACAGGGGAAGAATGACCCCCTCCTCCCGTGACTCTATGCCCCTTTTAATACAGCTCAAGACCTTATTTGCCCTTGATGCTGCTGACTGGCATTGCTTGCTACAGCCAAGTTTATCATCTACAAGGACTACAGGGTCCTTTTCCATAATGGATTTGCCTAGTGTAGTCCCATTAAGGGTATAAGTGGCTTGGATATTTTTACATCCCAGGTGCATGACTTTACATTTATCAACATTGAATCTCATTTGCCACTTAGCTGCCCAGATTGCCAGTTTGTCAAGATCATGTTGCAAGGATGCCACATCCTGGATGGAATTAATTGGGCTGGATAATTTTGTGTCATCTGCAAACACTGATACATTACTTACAACACCCTCCCCTAAGTCATTAATGAACAAGTTAAATAAAAGTGGACCCAATACTGAGCCCTGGGGGACCCCACTAAGAACCTTACTCCAAGTAGAGAATGTCCCATTAACAACCACCCTCTGTACCCGATCCTGTAGCCAGTTTCCTATGCACGTGCAAACGACTTCATTAAGCCCAACAGACCTTAGTTTAGAAAGCAGTCGTTTGTGGGGCACAGTATCAAATGCTTTGGCAAAATCCAAATAGATCATATCTACTGCCCCCCCCCCCCACTGTCCAGAATCATCGTCTGACATGACCTATCCTTCATAAAGCCATGCTGATTGTTGCTCATAATGCCATTCATTAGGACAAAATTTTGAATGTGATCCCTTAACAAGCCTTCAAATAATTTGCCCACCACAGATGTCAAGCTTACTGGCCTATAATTGCCAGGCTGAGATCGTAATCCCTTTTTAAATATTGGAATAACATCATCTTTTCTCCAATCCATAGGCACCATACCAGATGACAGTGAATCTGAGAAAATCAGAAATAAGGGCTGGTCTAAAATTGAACTAAGCTCTCTTAGAACCCGGGGGTGTATGCCATCAGGCCCTGGAGCCTTGTTTACATTAATTTGTATTAAAGCTTTTTGAATCATATCCTGAGTCAGCCACTGACTAGATTGAGCTGAACCATTCGTGCATGTTATTAAGTGAGCCTGTGAACCCAGACTCCTCTATTGTATACATTGAAGAAAAGAACTGATTTAACACATTTGCCTTATCTGTATCTGTTACAACCATACTGGTACCATTATTTAATATCTCCTGTTTCAAATATTATACCCCTGAAATTCAGACCCATAGGTAGTGCACTTGGCTCAAAATTGTAAAATCCTTCTCCATTGGTATTTTCTGCCAGTAACATATTTGCCTTATCTAAGAATGTCTCTGGATTCCAAAAGGGGATTTAATTGTCTGCCCTGCCAGACCCCTCACTTCCCAGAGTGCATCTTATGCTCAGATAAACACCCTGATCTTTTCCCTCTCATCTCTGTCCCCTTATCAGATTCCCCCTCCATTTGATGGATCGTATCTCCAGCTCCAGATCTTGCTTATTTATATTTCATACATTTTCCAACAAGAATGCCCCTGTATGTTTATACCTCAGGATGGAGATGCAGCTTGGATTTGAGCATGATTTGTCGGCTGACAGGTTGGGAGATATTTCATTTGCACAGAAAGATGGCTAGGCTTTTGCTGAGCCAGTGATCCCCTAACACAGGCTTGTATTATGCCATTGCCTTCATTCTTGCTCCCAGAAGCCTCAGTGCATGTGCTTATTATTGAATTGAAGGCATAAAGACACAAGTGTAATAAAAAAAAACAGCCTCTTCCAAGCTGGCAAACACATGGGGATAGCAAACAACCAATCAAAGCCCATAAAGCTTCATATTTCTTACAAATGACTTATGGGTAAAAATAAAGTTGGGGAACTCTTATCTACAGGTTACAATTCATGATCATGTTATGTTCGCAAATTTAGATTAGTTTTATGTAATCAAATTTACTTGTTTTACATGTATGGATCAGTTATCCGGAAACCCGTTATCCAGAGAGCTGCAAATAAATCTCCCACAAATTCCATTTTAATCAAATAAGTAAAAAAAAAATTAAATTAATGATTTAATTTTTCCTTAAGAAGACAGCACCTTTTACTTGATTCAGACTTAAATATAATTTATCCTTACTAGAGCTCTTTTGGGTTTAATTTATTTTTCAATAAATTTTTTTAAGAAGGCTTAAAGTATGTAGATCCAAATTACAGAAAGATCCCTTATTTGAAAATCCCCAGGTTTCAAGCATTCTGGATAATACATCCCATACCTGTATTGTCTTCTTTTGTAAGTTCCCAAACTGGGTTCTGTTTGGGCCTCTTTGTGCCAGGGCCTTTTATGAAAGTCAGTCTGGACCTGGGGGGCAGCCTTGAGGTTAGACAGATCCCTAGTTTATTTTGAATAGACATTATGCCACCAGTGGGCCTAAAGGTGGCCATAGACACATAGATAATATTGTAAAAAAAATTCATTTTTGTACAATATTAGGTGCATGTAAGGTAGGAGATGAGCAGACCGATATTGACAGAAGACTTGGATAACCATTGGCTCATCGATCAGACTGGTCAGAAAATTTTGATTGGGCGCCTTTAAAGGCACTCGAATCATCAGATACATGTGGAATTCTATTGCTTCTACCTGTATATCTGACAATTCAGCTCTACACGTGTGTATTGGAACGAACAAACTTTCTTGGATAGATCTTATCCAGGAAAGATCGTAATTGTAACATCTATGGCCACCTTTAGGCGATGTTCTAACTGGTGGCAGAGCTAGAATTAGGGGCAGGCAGAAGAGACAAGTGCCTAGGATGCAACAGTAGGGGGCGCTGGACATATACCTCTTCTGCCAGCATTCCCCTAACTTCTGACCTTATTTAAAGGATCAGTAACACCAAAAATTGAAAATGTATCCAAGTAATTAAAATATAATGTACTGTTGCTCTGCACTGGTAAAACTATTGTGTTTGTTTCAGAAAGACTACTATATTTTATATAAAGAAGCTGCTGTGTAGCCATGGGGGCATGCATTCAAAGCTGAAAAAGGAGAAGTTTCCTCGTGAGGCAACTTTGGGCGACTTTCGGAAATCTAAGCGCCACGAGTGCATTAGCGCAGGCGATTCTTTATTCAAGCAGGCGGAAGGAAGACGGAAGGCAGTTCGGGGAGAATGTCGCCCTGCAGAAGAGGTGATTAGTCGCCAGGCAAATAAATCTCCCCGAATCTGCCCGTCTGCCCCAACCCTTAAAGGAGAAGGAAAGTTGTCTTGCACTTGGGGGTGCAGTAGAATTAAATAACCGACTTTTCAGTTAAAGTTCAGCTCAGGTGACCATATTATAAGGAAGGATGTGCTTAGTAGATGAGAGACCTGTGGTGTTTATACAAAGGGCCTGTAGTTGTCACTGTGCACAACAAGTTATACTGTGTACTACATAGTACTTCTATACTGCTTAAAAGTATTAGAGTTGAAGTTACTGTTGAAGTGCAATGGCTGCATGAACCTGCTAATAAAGCACTGTTATACTCTACTCATCCTCGGCTAATAATAATAATAAACCAGCTACATTTTTATATTTTATACAATCTTTATTTATAAATAGTGTCAGCAGTTTCTGACTTGAAGGCATTTACTGCCCCACAACTCCCCAAAGGGGTGTCAGGGGGCTGATTGGCACATAACATAATGTTGTACATAAACATTTTTTTCCCCAGTATTCTCCCACCCAGGCTCAGCCACTAAGCCAGATCTTGGTTTCTGCCTTGTATCACTGGTAAAAAGAGAAAGGTGAAAAACAAAATGCATGAATGAGAAGGGCTAAAGGGTAAACTAAAGACGACATGAAGCATTAACAAAATATTAACATGATCAGTGCGATGGAATAGAAGGGGAACAGGGGGGACGGGAAATTTTGGAGAGTTACAGCAGAGACAGTTTTAAGAAATGTGTGGCAATCTCATAAAATATAATCCTCCAGATGTTAATGAACTACATCTCCCAGTATCCTTAACAGCCTTTGGATGATGATGGACACTGAGTTGTAGATCAACAACAGATAGAAGCCACAGGTGCAGTAGAGTGTCTTTATCTTCCCATAGCTGCTTTGGGTGAAAAAAGGGAATTACTGCTGATTATGCCTGTGGCCAAAAAATAAAGCCCACATAGGATGAACTGGCCAAATCATAGTTATAGCAAATAAGGCCCATGATATTACAGGGCACATTCCCGAATTCTCCACTGTCATTATTCAGAGAAGTGCCAATACTGTATGTGCATTCCAACCTATTAATTACTTTAATAGTGATCAACAGTTTACGGTTACACGGCCATATTCAGGCACTTCTCTGCTGGCTAAAATACTAGCCATGGGCCAGCTGCAGGGTTTCTTTGGTTATAGCTTCCCTGCAGGCTGCATTCTTTATAAGTGACCCCAGTTAAATGTTGGATGTTGGCTGCTTGCTAAAGAAATACGACATCAAGAACAATGGATTTCAGCAGGCGAAGAAACTTCTAAGTGCAAAGGTTACAGCAATGATCTAGCAGGCTGGAGGCACAGGGATAAAGCTCAGCCTGGGAATACCCAGCTAAGACTGAATACAGTCTGACCCTCCCTTAGAGAAAGAGATTAAGCTGATCACACTAAATTGGTTTGTAGCCCTTAATCCATAGATCCCCAATGTCAGAGCTCACAGAACAGGTTTTAGGATCTACTTATATGATTAAAACTGGATAAGATTGTTCTTGTCATTGATACCCATGTGCCAATCTTAGGATTCTCAGGATTCTCAGGTCATGTAGACAACGTAATGGGGCCTTGACATCTACCGTTACTTAAATCCCACCAATTTATTATATTATGAACCTCTTGTGTCTTGTAGCAATGACTCTCAATCCCAGCAGGAACCCTAAAAGCTTTGGCTAAAACACAGCTCCCACAATCACCCACGTTATTATTCAACAAGAGAGGTGTAGGAACTATAGATTTGTGATCTACTAAAAGCAACAGGTGTTTTCAAGTCAATGTCTTATCGCAGCCATTCGTAAGTGGGTTTATTAATGTCTTTTAGTGCAATAATAATAATAGCCATTCACCCTACTACAACTCCTGACTACCACCCGTTGCCCAACAATTATTTTAAGCTAGATTTTAAGTTATCAAAATTAGTTATAAAATAGAAAAATATATTATAATTTATAAAGTCCCCGTAGCTTAAGTATGAGGTCACCAGAGAGGCGCAGGCCACCCTGCAAGGTAATACAGGTAGGGGTATCTTTGATAGTTCTGGTAGAAGCTGAGGAGTGATGTTCTGCTGATGTCTGTGTCTCTGCACTGTGCAGGGTGAACTGAGGACTTCTCTACCTCCTCCATATCAGTGGCCAACTGCTTCCTCTTGGTCTTGTACCTCCTGTTCTGGAACCAGATTTTCACTTGGGTCTCGGTCAGCTTCAGGCTCTTGGCAAGCTGTGCTCGCTCAGGGGCGGACAGGTACTTCTGGCTGGAGAACTTTCTTTCCAGCTCTATGACCTGGGAGTGAGAGAAGGCTGCCCTGGATCGTTTCTGTTGCTGCTTTGCCAGTTTATTTTCCACAGCGGTTATTGGCTGAGCTGGGTCTAGCTCCAGATTTTCATCAGCTGAGGAAAAGAGAGATGGAGTTAATAAAAGAAATATACAGTGAATTATTTACTTTCCTATAGCATAATATAAGGATATTAAAGTCACCATGAAGTAGTTCCGTGGCCATATAAAGACTATAAATAGAGGGACATAAGTATTTTTTTTAATAATGCACAAGCTTCAATAATTCATGTTACTAAGTGACATCACTATATATGATGTTATCATTAAGCACTATATCTGATAAAGAACAATATTTGCTTTTGTATATCAGAGGCAAGCTGGTCACGGTATAACAATTGAAAAAGTAAATCCTATAACTGCAGGGGTCGGAAGGACACAGTTGGGGGCACTAATAATATATATGCCCATGATATTCTAGAAAAAATAATATTTAGATCCAGCTGCCTTAAATGTATCACTTCCATAAGCATCGATAATCTGTTGTTTGTCCTAGAAAAACTGTTTTATTTTATTATATAATTAAAAAAAGTAAAAAGTTCCTTTAATTAAAGGAATACAACATTTTAAAAAAGGGACACATGCACAAGAAGGAAAGATTTGACGAGCACTCCATTCACCCGTTCGATTAAAAGAAGTAAATGTTTATTTCAGCATATTAAAAACATCCTTTCCCTGACGTGTTTCGTATCATCCGATACGTAGTCATAGGTGACGTCCCTGCAGACAAGGGACTGTGGGCTTTCCTGTTTCTGAACTACTGATCCCCACATCCCCAGCTCACCTATGTGGAATGGCAAGAAGTAGGCTATCACTGACCTTCCATATGGCTGTGGTGGATCTCTGCAGGTTGGGAAGATGATTGTAGCTTTTCTGACGCGTATTTCTCCTCTGTGTCCCTCAAGGATGAATCCTGGTCTTGGTCTGTCTTTGGGAAGCCCAGGCTCTTCTCCTTGCTCCCAGGTCCCATATGTGACAGAATGTCTTGGATGAGGAAGGATCTCAGTGGCTTGACTGGATGGGACATGTCTTCTGTTCGCAGCTTGGACATCTCTGGGCTGGGATATTAGAGGTTCCAAACCTAATTCTCGTGAGTAAAACAGGCAAGGGGAGAAGCAACTTCAAAATGTTTTAGGCTTCTGAAATAAAAACGTTAAATGTTTTTTCAAGGGGAGGGTGGTTAAGTTCTACACTGCTAGCTACCCTATCTTTGCCCACCAACTCGCCTTTCCCTCTGCTTTGTCATATCCCTAATAGCCTCTCCATCTCCAGTTCATATAGCTCTCCAGTATTAAACCAGCCTTCTGCTGATTGGCCAGCATTACACCCCTGCCTTCCCACAGACTGCCCCACACAGGTACTGCAGCTTATGTTACACCCAGGGGAGGAATCACCAAATCCTTATCTCTCCCCTCCCCGCTAGAACAGCTACTGTGCAAGACACTG
Source organism: Xenopus petersii (assembly GCA_038501925.1). NCBI lineage: Eukaryota > Metazoa > Chordata > Amphibia > Anura > Pipidae > Xenopus > Xenopus petersii. Next base: position 111,830,525 of record CM076677.1, read on the forward strand.
CTACTTTGTGCTCCCATAAGCCGGACAGCTCCATACTCCAATTCATGTGTGTGTGTGTATGTGTATATATATATATATATATATATATATATATATATATAAATATATATATATAACATTTCAGGTTGAATGCCATTCACATATTATATATATATATTCATCAAAACTGGAGCACTCTTGTAGAGAAAATCACAGTTTCCCTGATGAAAGTTCCTGTGTGGAACTGAAACGTTGGAACCAGTAAACCGAAATTTTTATTGCCTCAAAAACTTTGCTATTAACTCACCTTGGTACATATATATATATATACATATATATATATATATATATATATATATATATATATATATTTTTTTTTTTTTTATATTAGTTTATTGGACTAATAAATTTTTTCCTTTTTATACTTTTTGTCTACAAATCCTGTGAGTGCCATCACTATGTATCTTCGTCATACGTTTCCTGCATGAGTACCCAGGTCTCGACTACATTCAGGGTCCATATACGCTGTTCCACATATATACATATAAATACATATATACATATACATACATACATATATATATATATATATATATATCTATCTATATATATATATATATATATATATATATATATATATATAATTTTAGATTGGTACCAAAAAGACCATTACAGCCTTCTTAAAATGATTGCCAGACTAAGCTGTTTAACTAACACAATAATTGTCATCATTAGCAGCATAATGAGCTTAAAGTGTCCTCAGGCACTGGCACATTAGTGGCTATCCTCTCACTCATCCTTGCATATCCATGTACCATTTGTTTACAGGGTAAACATTTCCTGCTCCATGTAAATCTGCTATGGGTGTAATTTGGATGGATGAAGTCGATCCCAATGTACTCTCATTGTATGGCCATACTTTCTCATACAGAGAAGAACCAATGAGGATTCCAGCCAGTTTCAAGTTAATTAGGGATTGGCAGGTATCCCTCTAGTTGCTGCTTGACTACATTTCCCAGAAACCCCTGTCAACAGCAAACAATGTGCAGAGGTCCCCACATGGTCAACATAAATACTTATGACCCCCTTTGCAAACAGTTTACTACTATATTATTGTATATTATGGCAGTGTCGAACTGGGATGCCAGGGGCCCACCAGAAAGTTTTTTTATATCTCCTTACTATACTCTAGCCTATTTTGAAGAAACAGGGAATGACCATGAAATAGACTAAATGGTTAGAAGCAAGAGGGCCCACTGACACCTGGGCCCACCGGGAGTTTTCCTGGTATCCCGGTGGGCTAATCCGACACTGTATTATGGTACGAATATTATGCTGTGCACCCTAGTGCAGATGCAACTCCTATAAGGGAAGCATGCCCTATGCATCCTGGAAAGTCCAAGAACTATGGAGGCTCAGTGAGGCACTGAAAAATAAGAAATATAAGAAATAAATTATTTCCAAAAATTAGGGGCCTTAAAATGAGTTTTCTGTTAGGTTTAGTTCTCTGTATGCCACAGGACTGCAGTCCCAACTGACCAAATACTCTTCAGATTTCCGTTTGCTTTAACCAATTGAGCTGTTCTAAACTACAACTCCCATCAATCTCTGTTAGCTAATGATTGGTGAGCATGCTGAGAGCTGTAGTTCAGACATTGTGCCTGTTGGGGGTTCAGAAGAAATGGAGTTTAGGGGGGTATATTGCTATATACCCACCCAATCTCTATTCCTCATGGTGAGGGGCAGATTTGTTTTCTCAGGTGCACATGGTTTAGTGTCTATAACATGCATTCACTCCCCAGAATGCTTTTCTGGTTACAGCTATCATTAGTCATTGGCGACAATAGTTAATTATAGTTCAGGTAATTACAGCACCCAGTGCCTGCACAGCCACACACTTGGGCACAGACAGCCTGTCACTGGTCAGACTTGCTTCCTGGGCATAATCCTTATTGTACTCGTCTTTGCCTTTCAGTCTCAGCCTCTTGGGTTGCTTCCTTTTCACATGTAGAAACTCTTTCCACTCCAGGGGTTTCTGGATTAGAGCTGAATAATTATATATACATATGTATATGCTTTTCCCTGCTATAAACAGGAACATTGAATCAGACTTGTATTGTGTCTGGACAGTGCTAATATCTCTCCCATAGGGAAGCAAGGCCAATTCTGCGCTCTTCACTCACAGATATTTTATAGGAGTTTTGGCACAGAAGAAGGTTTCTGTTGTTGCAGGAATAGCAGAGATCAGAACAGCAGGCTTTGCTGCAAGTCTGGGGCTGCCATCTTGTGCCAATGCTAAATCTAAATGTTTGTGATAAAATTAATGGTGCACCAAAAAGGAGTTCACCAGTAAAGGTGGCCATACACAGCCCAATTCACTTGTTTGGTCAGGTTGCCAAAAGCAACCATGTACTAGGCCAAATCAGGCTGATTCAATTGTTAGCCCTAGGGCCCCATTCATGGGCAGATAAGATAGGATGAATAAAACAGCAATTCCTGGCCATTCAACTATGCCTTCCAAAGTTATGTACCTTTGCCTGTCATATTCCCTACACATATTTCATGAAGCCAGAAAAATATGATTGCACAGAGAAGAAGGAGTCCTGTTGTTACTGACATAGAGCAGGTGCTACTAATAGGGCTTAGTGCAGTCAATATATTACACTCTTACAAAGGAGCCCCCCTTCGTCTCCCCCTAATATTATATCCAATCAACTATAATCAAGCTCAATCCTAAATCTTGCCATTTCAGAGCATAGGAGGGTGTTAAATGCCTTATTAAAGCCAGTATAAGCTTTAGCCACTGCTCCACCCTGATCTATCACGTTAGTTAAACAATTTTAAAGAATTCACTAGATTAGTGTGATATTATCTTCTAGCAGTAAAACCACACTGCTTTGGATCCTGTAAACCATGTGACTTAAAGTGCTCAACTGTATTATGTATTTATTTCTTTTAATGGATCCCTTTGGTTTCCCCGCTATTGCAGTAAGGTGCACAGGTTCCTAGCTGCCGTGATCTGCTCCAATACCTGTTCTATTCAGTGTTGTGCCAATTGCTCTTCATCCATAAACCCTTCAACTGTAAATACTCTGGGCCAATAGCAACCCTATGGCCCAGAGCACAAGGGGCATCTATCTCCACAAAGGCCAAAAGAATGTTAGTATGTACTGTATATAAAGGACCCATTAATTGAACAGAAATATAATTCAATCAAATACAAATCAATGTTTAGATGGCACCCATCTCTGAAAAGTAGAGAAGAACTGGAAAATGTCTAACGAAGGGCAAGCACACCATTTAAATCAATGGATGATCTAACTTAGGGTGTTTGGAGTGTATGATATAGCCATATTCAGCCTTCCAAAATAATTTTATGGCCCAAGCATGCCCAGGATCTCCATAGTCCATTCTGTATGACATTATTTTCTATAATAATCTGGTGTGAAATAACGCAGCATGGTATATCTTGGATAACACTGATCTATTGTAGATTAAAAGTGTTGACAACTGGAGTTATAGCAGAAGAGAAAGAGGTGAGACATTAAAACATAAGGAGGAAAGGGGTTAGATGGATTGGGTGCAGGGGCGTAACTACAGAGGAAGCAGACCCTGCCCAGGAGGCATAGGGGGCCTCATAAGGCCCTAATTAATGAGTGTTTTTAATATATATTGGTAATACAGGGCAACCACTGGATATTCTGGGAACCCTTAAATTATTTTTCTGTGGGGCCCAGTAACATCTAGTTACACCACTGGTTGGGAGAAAAGAGAACAGGAGTAAAGGGAATATATCTAATCTAGGATTAGGTAGATGAGAGAATTGGAGACTACATAACAATTAGGAAAAAATATTTTGGCACAACTTTTCTAATACAGTATATCAAAAAACCCCAGTGGTGCACCTACTATTTCAAAGCATCATGCTGAAGGGATTGGGCAATAGTAAGTCCAAATGGTTAGCTGAGGGCCCCATTCACAAAGAATTAGGCTGCTAACAAAATGAGCAGATTGGAAAATCATTTTGAATGGCAGCGACTTTGTACTGACCTATCAGAGCTCCTGATGGGCAAAGGACCTAAAACAAATTTTACTTTAGGTCTAAACAACATAAAGTGTTGGTAACAGCAGCCCCTCAAAATCAGTTTCTCTGGGAGGGCTCTGTGGGGGGGGGGGGGGCGACATGCACTGGACCATGATTAGCCCAATTTGGCTCTGCATTTTGGTGGGCAGATATCAACTTGTTAGACCACCTAGAGGAATTTATAAGTATGGCTAAGCTATTTAAGTTATTTTTGGCCACCATCTTTGATGTGCATCTACTCAATAAAAATCACTTCCTTTCATGCATAGAAGCATTTCCTTCTTTGGTCCTTAACGTGACGAGCACCAAGCATAATCCTATACTGAGGCACTTACTAATGGTATCATTGGGCTAACCCATCTGTATCTCATTTAAGGATGTTGGCCAAATCGTACATTGCATGCCTATGCTGGAATCATTGTTTGTGCTGGAGACCCTTCCCTCCCTATTCTTGCCAGACCTGTATGGGACACGCATTAATGCTATCCAGCATTTCCACCACTGTTTATCACCCCACTGAGGCCATTTTGTTGCTGATTTATGAGGCAATTGACACCATATTGTATTTAGTGAGCCTGCCCCGTGTCATGGCCTCTGATCTCCACTCTCCTGGTTCCTGGGAGCTAATTACAACAATACAAGCTCACCCTAAGACTACACAGCAGCCAGGCTGGGTGGCCTCATAAGGGTTCAACACCAGTCTGCTCAACAGCTTAAAGTCACCTTGGCCTGCAACACATATTGCACTGTTTGTTTGGGATGTTGTGCACCCAGAGAGGGGAGGGCAACTCCACCCCCATGTTCACTGGAATAATAGGCAGACTCTTATTGTACGGTGGGATATTGACTTTTAATGCAAATTAATGTTCCTTTCTTTGGACTTTTGGTGGTCTATAGTGGTCAGTGGAGCATATTTGAATACCAATATTAGAAATGTTATTTGGGTGTGTGACTTTAATTGGTGCAAGGTGCATACTTTGTATAAGAACTATGACTACTAGAAACCAGAAACCTGACCATAGTTCTGGGAATTGGAGTTCAGCAGCATCAGTATACCAAAGCAGTGGTACAGTATCTTTGGCTTCACTTTTTACTGGGGGTTCATCAATGTTCTGTTCCATAACTTGTGTTTACCACCTCATGCTGTTGTAGAATTACTATTACTATTAACTAACTGCAGCATTGAGTATTGTCCTGACCAGCTAAAGTCTGTCAAGAGGAATCATATTCCAAAAGCAGTGTAGAATCCATAGGTTAGATGCAACTGATCTAAATAATTCAAATTCCAATGGTTGCAACCCATTTTCCAGTGGGCCCTTATTTTATCTAAATCTGACCTCAACTGCTTGATAACAGCTAAATGCTCACAGATATAATTATATTAAGCTGAAATGGACTGTGCCAGACTGCAAGAAGATTCTGGCTCACACATACGGACTCATTCTGGCCCAGAACATTGTCACATATTAGACCAGTATTGCCACACTGGCTAGTATTGTCTACCTATGTGTGTGGCTCATGTTTTTATTTGGTTTACCCTGGGAGAATGGGGCTGCCATACAGTGACAGGCAATCAGTGTCCCCCCCGGTGAGTCCATTTATTAGCTAAACATTGCATGGGGTGGCAGGTTCCCTGAGGGGTAAGGAGATGAGGCAAGGCAGCCTTAGTTTGGCAATGCATGGCCTGTATTACCTGGTATTTTTATATTAACATTCAGATATAGTGTTTTGTACTTTCTCCATTACCTTGGTGGCCTATGTGAGCCTGCGACTGGGCACTGATAGATTCCCTGGAAGGCATCATATGTTTGTAGGGAGTTAGAAATTAAAGCAAAGTTATATCACTAACTATGAGAGCCAATTGCTAGTTGCAGTACCACTCACTGTGAGCCAGGGTCACTCAGAGGGACAGTCCCATTGGATGCGAGGGAGGGTCATTATTTGTAGGTAGCTTGAGGTTACTCACTTGGCACATTTCCACCCACTCTTAGGTACTGTCAGTCATTGGGGCAGCCGTACTCACATTCAGTCATTTGGGGTAGCCTTACTCACTGTACTGTCAGTCATTTGGGGCAGACTTACTTACTGTCAGTCATTTGGGGTTGCCTTACTCACTGTCAGTCATTTGGGGTTTCCTTACTCACTGTCAGTCATTTGGGGTTGCCTTACTCACTGTCAGTCATTTGGGGTTACCTTACTCACTGTCAGTCATTTGGGGTAGCCTTACTCACTGTCAGTCATTTGGGGTAGCCTTACTCACTGTCAGTCATTTGGGGTAGCCTTACTTACTTTTAGTAATTGGGGTAGACTTACTGTCAGTCATTTGGGGTTGCCTTACTCACTGTCAGTCATTTGGGGTTGCCTTACTCTCTGTCAGTCATTTGAGGTAGCCTTACTCACATTCAGTCATTTGGGGTAGCCTTACTCACTGTACTGTCAGTCATTTGGGGCAGACTTACTTACTGTCAGTCATTTGGGGTAGCCTTACTCACTATCAGTCATTTGGGGTTGCCTTGCTCACTGTCAGTCATTTGGGGTTGCCTTACTCTCTGTCAGTCATTTGGGGTAGCCTTACTCACATTCAGTCATTTGGGGTAGCCTTACTCACTGTACTGTCAGTCATTTGGGGCAGACTTACTTACTGTCAGTCATTTGGGGTTGCCTTACTCACTGTCAGTCATTTGGGGTTGCCTTACTCACTGTCAGTCATTTGGGGTTGCCTTACTCACTGTCAGTCATTTGGGGTTACTTTACTCACTGTCAGTCATTTGGGGTAGCCTTACTCACTGTCAGTCATTTGGGGTAGCCTTACTCACTGTCAGTCATTTGGGGTAGCCTTACTTAGTTTTAGTAATTGGGGTAGACTTACTGTCAGTCATTTGGGGTTGCCTTACTCACTGTCAGTCATTTGGGGTAGCCTTACTCACTGTCAGTCATTTGGGGTAGCCTTACTCACTATCAGTCATTTGGGGTTGCCTTACTCACTGTCAGTCATTTGGGGTTGCCTTACTCACTGTCAGTCATTTGGGGTAGCCTTACTCACTGTCAGTCTTTTGGGGTAGCCTTACTCACTGTCAGTCATTTGGGGTAGCCTTACTTACTTTTAGTAATTGGGGTAGGCACTGTTAGGTATTGGAGTAACCCTACTCATTGTCAGTCACTGAGGTAGCCCTACTCACTGTGTGATAGTCATTGGGGTTGCCTTACTCACTGTCAGTCACTTGGGGTTGCCTTACTCACTGTCGGCCATTTGGGGGTAGACTTACTCACTGTCGGTCATTTGGGGTTGCCTTACTCACTGTCAGTCATTTGGGGTTGACTTACTCACTGTCAGTCATTTGGGGTTGCCTAATTCACTGTCAGTCATTTGGGGTTGCCTTACTCACTGTCAGTCATTTGGGGTAGCCTTACTCACTGTCAGTCATTTGGGGTAGCCTTACTCATGTCAGTCTTTAGGTACAGTGCCCTCTCAGAGATGTCAAATATCCCCATGTTATTAGGATGATAATTGTCCACTCACTGCATTTTCGGGACCTTATTTCAGTCGCACTGCTTAGTATGAAGAGGAATCCTGGTGAAGCAAATCCAGAACTGGATCATTAAAGCCCTAATGAATTGACTTAGGTGATATCTGGGCATTGTCTGTGTAGCAGTGACACTCTCTAGGGGCATTCCCAGTAATTGTGATGTAGGGTCAGAAGTCAGACGAAGAAGGCAAATAGTTAAAGAACTATAAAAAATAAATAATGTAGACCAATTGAAAAGTTGCTTACAATTGGCAATTTTATAACTGGCTAACAGTTAACTAAAGGGGTGAAAAACCCCTTTAATGCAAGTTGTTGCATTTTGTGTGCTCAAAATACATGAAAACATATTAAGTAAATGCCGTCAATATATGAAAGCATATTAAATTAATTTACTTGCCTTTAGACATTCCATATAAGGGCAAAACTATGCATTGTGACCCGTTCAGCTTGCACATTCAAACTACCAGCCAGATATCAAATCTGCATCCTGCACAATCAATTAGCAACTAATTTAGATGCATGCTGCAGACTGAACTGATTTATGTGGGCCATGCAGCAAACATCTAAATGAATTGATAATTGCCCATGCCCAATGTGGATTCAATATGTATTAAAAGGGTGAGGTGGCCACCCTAATTCAAACACCTGTGTGTAAGGGCCCTTATCAGGCTCAAGGTGACAGATTCCCATAGCGGGAGCCCTTCCCTTTGGCTACAAGCCGAGAGGCTCACCCCCTGCCCCTGACGAGGTGACATGAGTGTGTTTTCCTTTTGCAGTTTGTTAACAAGGGTGGTAGGAGCATGAGCTGGGCTGTAATTAGGAGCTCACACATAGAGCCGCTGATGACTAGCACAGATATCCTATTTGCACTCACTGAATGGACATAATTGGTTTTTAATGAGCGAGGTTTGTCGAGCAATTACTGCAAGTCTCTTGTGGGTCTATCCGACTGCTGAAACTGAGAAACACATTTCCCTGCTAAGAGCATCAACCCTATGCAATTATGCTAAGCTTCCTTACCCCCCCCAACCCTTTCACTGCTGGAGTGGCCCTTTCTCATTAGTTACAAACCCTGCTCCGTCTGCTCCTTCTTCCACCATCAGGGAGGGGTTCACATTACATTCACATGCTAATTCACACTCACACTCTGGTGTTAATCCAGATACAGTCTGACCCAATACTGGTGGCCCCAATGATAAATATACATTATTTATACAAAATTTATTTCCCCAAGAAAAAGGAAATACAAACATAACTAACTGTATACACATAAAATCCTGTATATTATCAGCAGAGTTGAAGATTGGGAGCTGCCATATTGCTACATATATGATACAATTCCATAGAAGCTGCAACATGGAATTTCTGAATGCCATTACAAGGAGTTGCAACCAATGATAGATAGATAGATAGATAGATAGATGATAGATCGATAGATAGACAATAGATAGATAGATGATAGATGATACATAGATGATAGATAGATAGATGATATATAGATGATAGATGATAGATAGATGATAGATAGATAGATGATAGATAGATAGATAGATAGATAGATAGATAGATAGATAGATAATAGATAGATAGATAGATAGATATATAGATAGATAGATGGATAGATAGATGATAGATAGATAGATAGATAGATAGATAGATGATAGATCGATAGATAGACAATAGATAGATAGATGACAGATGATACATAGATGATAGATAGATAGATGATATATAGATGATAGATGATAGATAGATGATAGATAGATAGATGATAGATAGACAGATGATAGATAGATAGATAGATAGCTAGATAGATAGATAGATAGATGATAGATAGATAGATAGATAGATATAGCAGTTGTTCTGCACAAAAAAAACTAGGGGTCAGCTGGGGGCCCCAAGGACTGAGGGGGCCCATGATTGACAAACTGTGCTCCCAATATCACTGTAGGTACATAGCCTGTAAGTGAATGGAGAAAAGCAGATTCTATTTTAAGACCGTAACAGTTTTCCTCAGTGGGGAGTTATTCAGATCAGATTGTGATATCCTCTGTAATTTAAAGGTTACTGACCCCAATGTTTCCTGCTCCCTATGTGCCACTCCAAATGGAAAGTAATCCCCCTACTGATGAGATTAACAGCCACAGGCCAACCACCAGCTAGCTGCTGAGATATGTAGGCAGCAATAGCGCCATTCAGTGGCAGAACATATGTACATTTTCTTAGATATGAGAGTGCTGGAGAGCCAAACCTATAGGCCCATTTTTACCTCCACCCCACCCCTATATAGCAGCTCAGACAAGTTGGTGGAACAAAAACTTTTCCTCCAAACCCCTGGGTTCAGTCCCAGATGTGCAGATTAATACTCAACACTGGCTAAAGGGATACATTAAATTAATATTATGTATTATAATTGATGCTTTTTACTGTAATAAAGTTAAAAGGTGGGTAGTTGTGAATTGTACAAGTAGATTATATACAGGTGTGGGACCTGTTATCCAGAATGCTTGGGACCTGGGGTTTTCAGGATAATGGATCTTTCTGTAATTTGGATCTTCATAAAAAGAAAACCATGCAAACAATAAATAAACCCAATAGGCTGGTTTTGCTTCCAATAAGGATTAATTAATTAATCTTAGTTTTATTATTACAGAGAAAAAGGAAATAGTTTTTAAAAATTTGTCTTATTTGGAAAAAAGAAGTCTATGGGAGACAGACATTCCGTAATTCAGAGCTTTCTGGATAACGGGTTTCTGGATAATGGATCCCATACCTGTACCAGCTTTCTTTGTGGCAGTAAAATCCCATGCTGGGTGGAGTATGAGAGGAAAAGCATATTCCATGACTTCACTAAATATATGGTGGGAAGATCCATATGGCCAGAAAGGGAGTTGCTTAACCCCTGCTCTGCTGCATAGAGAAGTAATGGAAAGCCAGTAAGGCAGCCAGAATTATGGGAGAATTCATCCAGCATCCTGATTGGAGGATGTGCTGCGTGTATATTAAATGGGTATACCAGCAGGCAAAGGGTATCAGGGGGCTGCAATGAGGGAGCTCCAATAAGGAATAATAAAACAAACAGAAGATATAGACTTGCATGAGCAGGAGTGCAGCTGTACTCGATACAAAGACAGTAGCACAGGTGTGCAGTGGGCAGCTGTCCTGCTTCTGATCTCATCTGCTGACTGCTGCAATAACAGTAGTCCTTGTAAGGACTGCTTTTATTTATTTTTTTGTTCCAATACAGAGCAGTATCAAGCAGATTACTAGCCAGCAAACTTACTATCATCTGTCCCTGAAATCACTAACAGCTCTCCCCCTACACTATCTCTTCCAAGCACACACAGGCAGATTTTTCAGATACATTTTTGCCCTTGATCCCCCTCTAGCATGCCACTGTCCAGGTCGTTGCACCCTTTAAACAACTTTAAAATCATTTTTCTGGCCAGAAATGTCTTTTTTAGATGTTAAAGTTCGCCTTCCCATTGAAGTCTATGGGGTTCGCGAACCGTTCGCGAACCGCTCGCATTTTTGCGCAAGTTCGCGAATATGTTCGCGAACTTTTTTTCCGACGTTCGCTGCATCCCTACTCACTAATGCCCTTGTGGCCAAATGGAAGCAAATCCTACCAACAGTGATCCAACATCTAGTGAAGCATCTTTCCAGTAGAGAAAGGGAGGGCCAATCAGTATTCATGTTTGGGCATGGGTACAAGGGGCTCACCCTAAATACAATATGCCGGACACAGATATCAATATTCATTGGAACTTAATGGTGCATTTGGGGTGCAAAGACCTGCGGGCAGGGCAGTGTGCAAATATAGTGCAAAATTATGGCGAATTGCACAGTGTTTTTGCACTTTTAACCCATCCTTTACTTTGAGTTGGCCTCAGATGTTGGGCAGGTAGGGGTTTGGATACTTATGGTAATATAGTATATGTCCCATGAATCTGATATATTGGTTAACTCTAGTATCCCTGCTGGGCCAGATTTACCTTGTCTAACCATGATCCTGTGAAGGAACCAAACACAGAAAGTGACAAACTAAGGACCCAACGCGAGTTTACAATATAATCCTCCATTTAGATACTTATTAATTTACAGGATCCTGCTCCACCCTCTAATCTCTCAATCCTTCTCTGGGCAGCACTTTAGCCCTCCCTCTGCCTCTTGCTGACACTGGCACATAGGGACAGATTTACACAACGGGAAGAAAATCTGCTTTTATGCCTCCCAACAGCATATGAAACATTTGGGAAGTTGCCATATAATTCAGTGTCCTGTGACTGAGGCCATGTAGCAGGAACTTACAGGCAAATGCGTGCAAAACTGACACTGGCCAAACCAAATGACAATTTCAGTGAAGTAAAGTTCTTGATGGCAAAGGCCAAGCCCTTGTTACAGTCACGAACTTCAGCCAAACGAAATGCAGATGCACACCTGGTCCCTCTTTCAACGTCCACGGTGCATGGATCATAGGAGGACGGCACCTCCAACAAACGGTACGTAATAGAATTAATCCAGCACACGAAATCTGCTCATGGGTTATTACCCGTGTTTAATGTCAAGCCAAACAGGTTACAACGTTTCGGGGGCGTACCCCTTCGTCAGGTGATCTGTGCCTCCCACTTTCACCATTAAATAGGTAAAAAAATTTTTTAAACAACACCCTCATAGTAAGAAAAATTTACATATCAATCAAGAACAATCAACGGAAATACTTGGATTATAGTAAAAGTCCAGAGTCCATCCAATAATAAAGATATCCATTATTCACAGTAAAGTCCAAACCCCTGAAAAGTTTGAAAACATTTGTTCACACATTATTTTGTTACAAGAAAATCTTTTTTAAAAAACATACTCAAAAAAAAAAAACAATATAGGAAAGAATTAATCATACCTTTCCTTCTCTAACGAAAAATTATCAATTTAGGAGAATCTGTAGAGAAATAGAAACAAATTAGCAACTCAATTTCGAACCGAATGGTACATTGTTACAAGTAAGATCTCAGGCTAAACTCCTCATTTAACCCCCTCGGTGTCTGAGTTTGCAGCAGCCATATCCAGTAGGCCTCACGTTGTGCTAATCTTATCTTTAGATTTTGGTTCGATGAATAAATTTTTTCTAGCACCTGCCATCTTAGTTGTGATGTCCTATGGCCTGCTTCGAAAAAATGTTGGTATAAAAAAGTTTCCTGCTTTTTCTTTTTATCACTAATTCCCTTAATGTCATCCTTTCTTAGTGGTTTAAAATTTCTTATAGCAGCCTTATGTTCATTTAACCTTATTTTAACCTGTCTACTCGTTTGGCCAATATATGCCAAACCACATGGGCATTTTAAACAATAAATTACACCCTGAGAGTTACAGGTATGGAAACCTTTCGTGTTATGTTTCGTACCTTTTTGGGGATGTACCACATAATCCCCCTTAATGATACCAGTACAATGGCCGCAGCTAAGACAGGGAAAAGTGCCTATCCTGTCAGTGTGTACTTTGTGGAGTTTAGTTCGCGGTATCTTACTAACCTCTTCACGAATTTTTAATAGGTTATTTTTTTCATAACCCCTTGTGTGAAATTTTTCAATCATCTTTTCAGATTCACACGCATACAATTCATCGTCCGATGTAATTCTCCTAACTCTCATTAATTGGCTTTTAGGTAAGCCATTAAAAAGGCTAGGGGCATGGAAACTGGCAGGACTCAATAAATTATTATTAGAACGAACGCACTCTATGCCTTCATTATGCGGGATGGACGTAAATAGATCACATACGTCAAGGGAACACAGGAGATAATCCTCAAATGGTACAAACACTGCACATAGCACTTTAAAATTCACTCTAGAGTACCATCCTACCAACATACATTTTTTAGATGTTGATATTTGTCGATCTGACAATGGTTTTAAAACTACAGTTTTTACAAAATCTACTGACCGTAATGATTTATTGAGTCCTGCCAGTTTGAAGAAATCTCGAATATACTTTAATTGAAAAATGTGTAACGTTTTTATAAGAAACTTGACTGTATGCAGTGAAATTCTCCCTTCATTTACTGCTGTGGATAGGAATTGTCAGACGGTCCCTAACTGCTGAGCAGGGAAACAATCATACTTATGAACAGCAGGGGGAGCCCCCAACTTAAATCCCAGCCATGCAGAACTCAAGCAGCTTTGTTTATGACGATCCCTAAGCAGCCCAGACCACACTGAGCATGTGCACAGTCTTAGTCTTGCAAAGATGTTTAACAAAGTTACAAGATGGTGACCCCCTGTAGCCAACTTTGAAAGCATAAATCATTTGTTTGATTAGGCTTGTGGTGCAGTAAGTTCATGTTTATGTTTAGTATACAAAATACAGCATTTCTAGCCTTATTCTATTTTAGACTTTACATGCCCTTTAACTTCATGGTAGGACTTCCATCTGGGTAACAATGGCAAAACCGCCACAAAAGAGGTAGGTTACTCTAAAATAATGCAGCATTTGGGCAGATAAGAAGGGGGAGTTTGGGCAGTGGGGGGGGGGGGCAAGTGAACTCAGGACCCTGAATAACTAATACATTCTACCTACCAGACACATTTACAGATGCAGCATTTCTTACAACTCTCTCCTCATATACATATGCTCATGAGAAATACAGTCAAAACCTTCTGATGCTTGTCCTCTGTGACTGTATAATTTTTAGTGTAATTAAGAGTTTTTTTTCCAAATAATGATCTTTTCATTATCTGAATCTGAATCTTCATACCCTAAGTCTACCAGAAAACCCAAAGGTCCACTCAGTAACATCCTGTATCCAATCCCAATCCCCAATCCCCCAATCGGAAACTGACCAGCAGGTGACACTGTTGTAACAAAATTAAGTCATATTAACAGTACATGTATCCCTTAATATCTTGGAATTAAAAGAGGTCCCTTGGCAGTTCGGTAGTTAGCTGTGGGGTGTGACAATTCTCCTTGTTTATTAAAAGGGGAGCCTGCATGTGCTTGATCTCTTTGGCCTTTTAATTGCAGGAGGAAGTTTTGCTGGAAGCCTGGGATGGAGGTAGGGTTCAGCAGGAGTAGTAAGTACTAGGAAGATCTGTAATAGTTCACTGTAGGAGTAAGAGACAGGATCAGTGTAGTAAGTAGAGCAGTCAATGGCTCCAACGTAGAGGCTAGTATGAGTTAATACACTGACAATATAGGGACTCAAGCATTCGGGCTTTGCAGCAGACAACTCATCAACAACTAATCCTAATTACTGACCCAGACAATACAAAGACAATATACAGAATATTATTTAACAGAACTATTGGGATGTAGTAGTTTGCTGCCCCCTACTGAATCTGATACATATGATATAGATACAAAGGGGAACATTATATCTCAGATTGTCCTGAAACATGTCTTGAGACACTTACTTAACTGGCTCTGCAGCACCACCTGCTGGTTCCCTGTGTAACACTATAAATGCTTTTTACAGTATGGCTAACAGCCCCATGTGACACTGTTGCCATTTAGTGATTTATTTGTAGTTATATTTCATATGGAAAGCAAGAAATTGAATAAAAAAATACATTATATTGTTGAACCTTTCATGATGTTTAAAACTTGCCCTTGCTAAGTTTTTTCTCTATACTGTGACATAGGGCAACGCTATCTGTTTATGGGATCCAGATATTCATAAACAGGTATGGGACCTGTTATCCAGAATGCTGGGGACCTGGAGCTTTCAGAATAACAGATCTTGCTGTAACTTGGATCTTCATACCTGAAGTCTATTAGAAAATCTTGTAAATATTAATCCCAATAGGCTGGTTCTGCCTACAATAAGAATTAATTATATCTTAGTTTGGATCATAGACACCGCCTTTTTGTAATTCTGAGCTTTCTGGATAACGGGTTTCAAGATAACAGATGCCGTACCTATAGCTGAAAGGTGACTATTATGGGGCTGGTGCACCTCCTCACCAAACTTGGATTTACAGTAAGGCCACAAAGGCAGCAAGATTTTAGGGGTGTCAGGCAGCCCAGCTGCTTTTTAATGCACCTGTATGTGTAATCCCCAGAGCTGTTGGAGAAACTGGCACATTAACACGAGGGGAGGGGCAAGGACCCTGTGGTTTAGGGGTGGCCCAACTGGAAATCTGCGTCTGCTCCTCACTATAGAAAACACTGCGTGAGACCCTATTCCAGCGAGTGCCATTTTACCATCTTGTTGCCTGTCCCAGCAATCCCTTAAGGTGGCCATAGACATAGAAATCTCTCCCAGGCCCGGATTTGTGGAGAGGCCACCAAGGCCCAGGCCTAGGGCGGCAGGATTTAGGGGGCGGCATGCATTGGTTCAGAAACACTGGGGATGTGCAGGAGATACAATCGTTTTTTAAATTTCCCATATGCCATTCAGCGTTGCTGAGATCCCGATGATGAAAATATGAGCAAATAAAAGGAATGTAATGGAGGCGATGGATGATGGCGGGCCCAGGGGTGCCTGCTATGTAAATCCAGCCCTGATCCAGCGTTGGACTGGGCTGGCGGGAAACCGGGAAAATACCCGGTGGGCCCCGGCCTTCATGGGCCCCCGCCGGCCCAGCCCCGTCCCCCAATGTTCTGGCCCCCAAATAAAAACTAATAGGTGCGCCGGTATCGCATGCGCTTTGGTGTTCGCGCATGCGCACCGGCGTTTGCATACACACCAGCGTGCGCAGAGACGTTCGCGCATGCGCGCTGGCGTGCGCCGAGATGTTCGCGCATGCGCGCGACGAGCCGTTCGCGCATGCGCATGGGGGGCCTGGAGTATAGTTACCCGGTGGGCCCCCCCATGTCCAGTCCGACCCTGCCCTGATCTCTCCCCAATATGCCCACATTGCAGTGGGCGATATCAGAATGGATCCGATACGGGCAGTCGGTTCGCAGGACCGCATAGAAGCACAGATGTGGCTGCGATCCGACAGAATTTTTTAACCTGCCCGATCAAGATGGCCAGATATCGATCGGGGAAGCCCGTTGGATGGCCCCACACACGGGCCAATAAGATGCCGAATTGGTCTGTCGGCAGCTTTGTTCAGCCCTTGTATGGGGGCCTTTAGGGCTGTTCGGGGCATGCGATTGACAGTAAAAGCTTAACTTTTGCCACTGCACATGTTAACAGCCCAGGACCACAGGTAAGATCCCAGATATAGAGAATAAGATGGCAGCATGGTGCTCACTACAATGGTACCAGACCGGTACATTATTCCAAGTCTGAAGGGTCTGCAGTTAGAGATTATTATGACTGGGAGGTATCTAATAAAATGATTAAGCCTTTACTAAATGCTAATGGCACACATTCTCCTGCCAGCAAAGAAAATGCCACTGCTGCTCCCTATTAACCCAGTGTCTCTAGGCAGTGTTGACGATAGAATTCATCTGTCACTTCATTCATGGGGTGGATTTCATTCTGAAAATTCACACTTATGGGGCCAAAATCCACTCAGTGGGTGCAGTGGTGCAGATTCAGGCAGGCACTGGTGTTTCTCCATCAGCTAAATACCCCAATAGAGGCTTCGGCACCTGTGCCCTCAACTTCAAAGCCCAACTTATATTTTCTTATAAATAGTTTTAACAGAGAGAAGCTCAGTCTTTATTAGCAGACTCCATACACATCAACCCATGATGGACTGAAGGCCTCTGAAGCAGAAAGAAGACATAAGCAGGGGTGAATCACTGGAGACACTTGTATGGCTTCATCCCCCTGTATTTACACAAGTGTTTCTACTCTGGAATGGATAACAAAATGCCAGAATAAAGAGGATGTCCTTTTATAGGAGAATTGCCCAGCTCACCTCTGGTAGGGGAAATTTAAAAGGCAGCTCCCACAGACTGTATATTCTAAGACTGTTTACTGTTGCACTGGGTGTACTGTACAGGTATGGGCTCTGTTATCTAGAATGCTCGGGACCTGGGGGTTTCCGGATAAGGGGTCTTCCTGTAATTTATATCTTCATTCCTTAAGTCTACTAGAAAATCTTAAAAAAAATTAGATAAACCCAATTGGCTGGTTTTGCTTCCAATAAAGATTAATTATATCTTAGTTGGGATCAAGTACAAGCTACTGTTTTATTATTACAGAGATAAAGGAAATCATTTTAAAACTTTTTGATTATAAGATTATAATGTAGTCTATGGGAGACAGCCTTTTTGTAATTTGGAGCTTTCTGGATAAAGGGTTTTCCGGATAACAAATCCCATACCTGTATATGGATGTGGGGCTGCAGAATACCAGATGTCCTATGGGTGTGTCTAGTGAGTTGCCTGTATATTGTCCCTGAGAGAGGCAATCCATCACAATATACAGTCATTTATCCATGCACTGCCCTGGGCCCTGTTAGGAGCATCTTCATTGTGTCTGAGATTAGTATATGGGCTCAGGGAAGATGGATGAGCTTCCCAAGGACCAGATTGCTCGCAAGATGGAATTCCATGTTTGTTCCTCAAGGAGCCATGTATTTACTGTAGTCTTGTTTGGTCAGCCCTGCCCACTCGCTGGTTAATATGGCACCTCAACTTCTGTAGCTGCCACAAACATCTGGGACCCTTGAGGTTCAGGTTTGGTTGCTGACAGCAATGCATCTATTCTGAATATAAAGATTCATCCTCTATATATGACAGATAGTAGGTTTGGGAAGTGGCATAGGCTTATTGTATTTATCAATTGTAGTGTCTCCTAGGGACCAGGTGGATCATTCAGTAGGATTGTAAGCTCACTGGTGCAGGGACTGATTGGTATGATGTACAATCTTATGCCATATTGTAACAAAGAACGTGGCATGTGGTGGCTGAAGGGTTAACTGAGGCTGATCCTTCAATGTCCAGTCCCAGGCCGGCCCATACCTTCTCCCCAACCTAATAGATGGGATCAGCAAGTGAATGGATGAGGTGGAGGGAGCCAGGCTGTCTGGGAGTTTGTTTACCTTTCTACCTGTGCTGGGTAAGAAGCTGCCAGTGGACAGGTAGGAAAGTGACCGGTCTGTCTTCTTTTGAAGAGTTTGTTGTGTCAAAGGCCAATGACTTCCTATCCCCGGACTTGTGAACATTAGGAGAGCGGTGATTAGTGAGATAAAGGGATAATTAGCTGCTCAGCATAACCTGCCAAAATACTGATACTGATGAGTAGCCCAGCGGCGGACGCAGGAGATCAGAGCCAAAGGCCCGGCTGGAGAGTAATGAGGGCAAAATACAGTCTATTAGCAGCCAGTTAAAAGCTCATTGAGGAAAACACCTTTATGGCTTTGTGCCCTTATGTGGGAGTGTGTTTTCTATACAAATATATAAATAGTCGCACAGACATTCCTTAGGCCAACATCACAGCCGTGGAATGAAAACTCACTGGGGCGTTACTGGATATTTTTGGTAGGTTTCGCCATGAAAAAAACATCCAGAGATCCCAATGTATTGTAAAAGATAAAAAAAATACACAGCTTGGAAAGAGTCACAGCCAAAAAAACGACCATTGACTTCAATGTGTTCTGAAAAATTTCGAGAATTTTGGTAAAGCAAAACAGGACAGATTTGCCCATCACAAGTAGCCACCTCTAATAAGATCTCTACCTCACCTGATGGAAAGCAGACATATGTTAAAGCTGCAAGTTAAATTAAAAATGAAGGAGTAATTTATCAAAATCCGAACCCATCTGAATATTTTCTGAAAACTACTCCGACCAAATCCGCTCAGGTTTTTTTCCCCGTTATTTATCAATTCCTTTTTTCCGAAAATTTCATGTGCGGGAAAAAACTCAAAAGAATTCTGAAAAATTATGAATTTTTGGGGTTTTTGCCCAAAAACCACAAAATCTTCACATTATTGCACAAAACCCAGTGCAGATCAGAATATCTTCGGGACTTCTTTCGCAATTAATAATACTGGTATCTTCATATAATATGTGACTTAAATGACATCACTAAGCAACAATTATAACTGATTATGTCTCTAAGCAACGGTACTTAGTGATGTCATCCGTTATAATTGATGCTTAGTGATGTAATAAATTATAAGGATATCATTAACAGGATATTCATCACATATAAGGATATAAAAACGCAAGTGCTATGAACAGACTATAAAATCTATCCATATATACGGTGCTTAGTGATGTTTCTGATGTCACATTACAGAATGTCGTCTGTTATAAATAATAATGGACCCCTGGCCACCTATGGTGACTCCTAATATCCTTTTATTTTAAAGTAGGTGGTACATAATTCCCTGTATTTTATAAAGGTAATTATCTATATTCTTTACTTTTGTATTTTCAAAAAAAAATGCTGTGGACACTCATAGTGAACTATGTTTTCTGTGCCATATACACAGACAGATGCTACGCAGCCCCACAGGCACCAAGTCACTATGATAATTGTGTTTTTTTTCTTATTTCTGTTAACGTTTTAGTGTATGGTACTGTACACACTGTAAATACATTTTATTAGCAAATAGATATTTTCATACATTGTTAGTATATATATTTTACACTAAAGCTGAATTATGGGAAAGAAATACGAAGAGTCGCATCCAGGCACAGAACAGAGCAGTCGCTATCATTCAGCCTCATCAGACGTCCAGCCCAGGTTGTGGGTATGGTTAATGTATTTGTGGAAAGTCCCAAATTGGAGGAAATACTTTGCAGTTGTGGAGAATAGGCCCCATGCTGGAAATCATATTATTTATAAAAGGATTGATTGGCTGTATATCCCAGAAGCAACATTTTTGTTTTTAAAAACAATCAGTATACACTTGGCAAAGCTCAACTGAGCAGTTGTAAAGAAGTCTATCTTGCTGCATATTAATAATTAATGCCAGGCCATAGCAGGGTGGGTGCCATCTTCCAAATGTGAGTGATGCCTCCTGAGAGAATAAGCAAGTCCACTATTGGGCAGATCTGGGTGTGGTACCCTGGAGATGCAGAACCCAAAGCCATTGCTCCCCTCCTCACCAGGCCCTGATCCCTTGCAGTGTGGCCTGTAACTGTCCCTGCTGGGCACTGCTTGGCACAGATGTGGTGTTCATACTGATCAGCTGTGTAGGACTTCCCATGGTGGACACACTGGGTGCACCTGAGTAATAAGGACTGTTGGTGTAATTGCCATAGCAGACTGGGTAAGTGTAAGGATTGGCAGAGACATTATAAGGAGAAGCAAATGTCTGAGTGGGCCCCAGGCAAGGTTTGCCATCCCTAACCAGCACTGGCACTGCCACCCTGCGTGGGGGGATTGGGTGCCCTGCAAGCTCCAGGGACCTGTCCTGTTTCTGTCTCTTGCACTTGTATCTTCTGTTCTGGAACCAGATCTTCACCTGGGTGGATGTGAGCTTCAAGGCTAGTGCCAGCTGCTCCCTCTCAGGGGCGGACAGGTACCTCTGCTGCTTGAACCTTCGCTCCAATTCAAACACCTGCATCTGGGAGAAGAGCACTCTGGGCTTCCTCCTCTGCCTGTGCTGAAGCCGCTCTGGGGGGCCCCCTCTCACTGTGCCCCCAAAATAGCCACCTACATTAGAAGAGAGAGAAACAGAGTTATACCCACATTTTCCATTCATTGTACATACAAGACATTGCTCTAATGCAGAACTATGGAATTAAAGGAAAGTCTTTTTATAACCTTATTATTCTCAACTACAAGGGCTTTCATTCTGTACACTCTTATTCTTTCCTTACCTGGTTATAGTTCAAGAACTAAACTTGTTTTTCAGAGTGGAATAATTCTTTTGTCCTGCTGTTTCATATACACACCATCCACCGTGTATTAGTATTCACAAATATAGAAAGTTGAAACAGACTGGAACACAGGCAGCACTTGTGTCTGCAATCACCCTTGAAAAAGGAATATATTCCCGAAACATGTCGTGATTTAGCACCAATAAAGGGTAATTGCAGACAAAAGAACTGCCTATGTTCCAGTCTGCTTCAACTTTCTATATTTCTGATAGGGATGCACCGAATCCGCTTTTTGGATTCGGCCGAACCCCCGAATCCTTCGTGAAAGATTCGGCCGAATACCGAACCGAATCCGAACCCTAATTTGCATATGCAAATTAGGGGTGGGAAGGGGAAAACATTTTTTACTTCCTTGTTTTCTGACAAAAAGTCAATCAATTTCCCTCCCGCCCCTAATTTGCATATGCAAATTAGGATTCGGTTCAGCTGGGCAGAAGGATTCGGCCGAATCCGAATCCTGCTGAAAAAGGCCGAATCTTGGCCGAATCCCGAACCGAATCCTGGATTCGGTGCATCCCTAATTTCTGGTTATAGTTCAATTGATACTGTACTCCCTGCTGAAAATGAAAAAGGTCTCCACTTCAGTGTTACGGCCCCTGAGTCCAATGTGTGCCCTAAACCCATGTCATCAAGGACACAAAGTGACTTCTACAGCTGCCGTGTTAAAACAATGTCCAAAGCTTGAGTTATCTGAACAATTAATTCAAACTCGTGGATGGTCAAAAGCATTGCTCCACTTAATAAGGTATCAGTCAGTCCAAATATCTCAGTGAGGTGTGCCCCCGTTACTTCTAGTTTGTTGATGGCCAAGGGAAGTAGTCAACTGTTATGTCCACTCCAGACTGATATTCTATTGGATCACATGAAAACTGAAGATTCAAGGTCCACAGATCTAACAGTATGGTCAGCTCAAATCCTGCCCCAGTCAATACAACAGCATAGTATCAGTTGTGCCTCCCAGGCAGATGCTTATGCATTTACAGATTGAATAAACTATAGCAGTTATTTGGGGAACATTAGCAAGATCCTTTTGCTGGATAAAAGTCACATTTGAATGAGAGCAATGTTTTTCCTGGATGATAGACAGACCCCTGTCCCCATACTGTGGAACTGGCTTCCCCTTAGGACTCTGGAGTAGCAGTTGTGGTGTCCATTCTTTAAATCAGTTAGTGTGAAATTTGAAAAGAATTTGGAGAGCATCAGCGGCGCTCCTGGGCCTCAATCATGTCCCCCTCACCCCATCTAGGCTTACCTTGCATTGGATTGAGGCTTCAGGTAAAGAACTCCAAAAGGACTTTAAGTGCAACGCTACGGAAAATGTTGGCGCTATATAAATACATGTTATCCTTAGCTTTAGTGAGATTTTATGAAATATATCACTAAATGTGATGTCCAATTTAAGTTCACTTCATGAGGATATACTGTATATTAGAGTTTATTCATAGTTTTATGCATTACACACTGTTTTCACTATTCTTTCTTTCGCTAATTTTGCAGGAAATTCACAAATTTTTCAGCTAAACGGGAGAAATTCGCCCATCGCTAGTGACACTGTATACTTTCCCCACAACAGCCCTTTCCTCTGCAATCTTTTTACACATCTGTACAGTATTATCAGTGCCAAGTCCACACTGGGCAGGCGCCCTAGGCAGGCCCAGCAGTCAAGGCACCTGCGTGAATTCGCATGCGTGAATATTCGCTCATGTGCACATGCGTGAATTGAAGTTCACGCGCATGCGCAGAAGAGCAAAGAAGTGAGGAAAAAATGTAGAGAAACCGGACTTGGGGTAGGAGACAGAGGAGGTACGTTTCTGGTGCCCTCCCAGCTTTGTGCCCTAGGCACGTGCCTACTCTGCCTACCCCTAGTTCCGGCCCTAAGTATTATATTTCAGTTCCTGTGTTTTGCACAACAGATAACAAGACAAACCAAGAAGTGAACAAATAGGGACCCAAAAATCAGAGGCAGAAATATGCTGATGGGTTTAGTTCAATAAGGTACAATATTTCAAATTGTGCCCTATTATCGAAAGAAATAACATACATAATATAACATAATAAAAACCATAGATATGTAAAACAATAGGCAAAAGCCATGTTCAGTACAAGTCCTATTCCTTAAAGGGATTGTGCATCTTTTAGTATGATGTAGAGAGTGAGACAATTTTCAGTTGTTTTTGTATTTTTTATTACTTGTGTTTTTTTTAAATTTATTTAGCTTTTTATTCAGCAGCTGTACAGTTTGCAATTTCAGCAATCTAGTTGCTTGGGTCAAAACTACCCTAGCAACCATGCATTGATTTGAATAAAATACAATAAGGGAGTTATTTATCAAAGTCCAAATTTATCTCAATATTTTCTGTAAAAACTCTGACCAAATCCACACAGGTTTTTGGCTTATTTATTAATACACTTTCACAAAAATTTTGTTTGCAGGAAAAAATCGTGAAAAATCAGAAAACTCTGGATTTTGCCGAAAACTCCAAAAACTTAGGGGTATTGCCAAAAACTCAGTGCCCATCAAAAAATCATTGGGACTTCTTCCATTGACTTATATGCAACCTCGACAGGTCTGAGATGCTGGATTTTCAGATTCGGCCTTTTCCCATCCTCTGGGTTTAATAAATTCAGAAAAATTTGTGATTGTTTTTTTAAAGTCCGATTTTATACATAATATTTTTTTTTTGGTGATTTTTGCATTCGGAGTTTAGTAAATAACCACCTAAATGTGTAGCTCGAGGAGTATCACACGAGGAGATTTAGATACACCTAAATGTGTAGCTTTGCAGAGTATGTGTTTTTTTAAGATGGGGCCAGTGGCCCCCATTTGAAAGCTGAAAGGGGTCAGAAGAAGGCAAATAATTACAAAACTATAAAAATATATATATATATATATATATAATAATAATATTAAAGAGCAATTAAAAAGTTAGAAGTGACAGTTCTATAACATACATAGGGGCAGATTTATCAAAGGTCGAAGTGAAGGTTCGAAGTTAAAAACTTCAAATTTCAAAGTAATTTTTGGGTACTTCGACCATCGAATAGTCCAGCTTCGATTCGAAGTTGAAAAAATTTGGAAATTCTAAATTTATCATGTACTGTCTCTTTAAAACTTCGACTTCGACCATTCGCCACCAAAAAGCTGCCAACGTGCTGTTTTAGCCTATGGGGGACCTCCTAGAACCCGTATGGAGGCAATTGGGGAAGTTTGGGAGATCGAAGGTCGAAGTTAAAAAAACTTCGAATCAGAATAGATCGAAGTAGCGCTACTTCAAATTGTACGATTTGAAGTAGGCCCACTTAGACCCCAAAAAACTTCGACCACCATTCATTTTTTTAACTTCGAACTTCAACCTTTGATAAATCTGCCCCTTAAAGTTAAGTTGAGCCACTCCTTTAAACTCATTTTGTAAATAGTAAATAGTAATTTCACCATAACTTTTAAAAGTAGAAAACACAATACTAATTTATACAGAGGTGTGTGTGTTAAGTGCTGAAAATTTTTTTTTTTCCTTTTTAATTTTTTTGCCTTTTGGTCAAATAATGAGACTTCTATTTGGCATTTTACATTTTATATGGTATGTCTGAACTATGTGTAAATACATTTTTGACTCTTTTTAAACCCTTTTCCCCAATAACTGGTATTACTGTTTGGTATTACTGAAGAGGAGTGGAAGCGGAGTTTCGGTAAGTTATTTATTAATAAAGGCTTTGTGATTTTAAAGTTTCATTTGTCTTGGTGTTTTTTTTCCCGATGTATACTAATTTTTTTTTTTAAAAAAATTGATGTTACTGGTCCTTTAATATGCCTTGAAACCAGGTTTTAAGCCTAGTGAATAGAAGTAATAATTTTACATTTTTGGGTAATATATTTTCCCTACAGATATTAGCATGTTAAGGGTTAGTTCACACGAGGAGATTCGGGGAGATTTTGTCGCCTGGTGACTAATCGCCTCGTCTTCTTAGCAACAATCTCCCCGAACTGCCTCAGTGTGTTTTCCCGTAGGCTATAATGAAAAGTGGCCTGTGATAAAGCACATGCGGCGATGCCTTTTCCATAGTCGCCCAAAGTTGCCTCGGAGGCAACTTCGGACCACTATGGAAAACGCATCGCTGCATTCGGTGAGATTGTCGCAAGTCGCCAGGTGACAAAATCTCCCCGAATATCCTAGTGTGAACTTACCCTTAAGGTTTGTTTTTTTTTTTAAATCCCAGAGATAAACAGTTTTATTGGAAGGAGAATTGGTGATTGGTGCTACTGTTTTGTGAATGGGCCCCTAGAATTTGATCTCATATATCACTACACCTTTGTAGTAAGTAAATTATGAATTCTGGGAAATATAGAAACCATAGCTGGCAAAGTGCTGTGGTGCTGGGAGTTGTAGAAAGAATTGAGAGCAGGACTTTTATTTTTCCCCCCTCTCCTCTTATCCCTGCCCTGAGGGTATAAAAAGTCATGGAAATCACCCTAAAGTTGAAATGTATTACTTACAACAACCCGACAGCCCCCACCCTACTTTTTCCATTTTTTTTCCTTTATATATATATATTATATATATATATATATATAATATATATATATATATATATACACACACACACACATATATAGATATATATAGATATATATATATAGATAGATAAAGATAGATATAGATATATAGATATAGATATAGATATATATATATATATATATATATACATTTTTTTTTTAATTCTAAGCGTTGGGGTGAGAGCCCATAAACAAAAATGTAACATCAGTGTGTAATTCGCCTTTACCTACAATTATTAACAAATACAGAAATGTCTATTTGCTTTTTTAAAAACATAGAATATGTTTCATATTAGCGGACGCAATTAGAACTAGGCGCACGATTATTGGTCAAATGCGAAAAGATTTTTCTATTTCGTTTTAATCATTTTTTTCTAGTAAATACTATCATCATGTAACCCCCCTTTCTGACTGCATAGCTCGTTCAAGAAAGACAAGAACAATATTATATCAGTTACAGAAATAATCCCCAAAACTGCGCAAATGATTTAAAAAATTGCTCAGGCGAGTATTTCTGCAACTCGTCCTTCTGCTGCTGGTTATTTAAAATTAACGCGATCGTACGAATCAGCAACATATTTCGTCTCTGAATGCAAATATTTCGAATTTCTCTGTATAGATTTTGACATTATCGTTTTGAATGCGCATTTTTTAGCCAAACACCATTGCTGTCCGATAACGTTTACATCCTATTTTTTTTTCTTATTTAAAGTCTTTAATAAAGGCTTTGCGATTTTAAAGTTTAATTGGTCTTGGTGTTTATTTTTCGTTGTATACTAACGAATTTTTTTTTAAAAAAATGTTTGATGTTACTGGTGTTCAAAAGCCTGTACAGGGAAATGTACAATAAATAAAGAATATTTTTTTTCTATAGGTATTTTGCATTCTTTACTTTATGTATTTTGCTATTATGATATATATTAATAAGGGTTTATGAAATGTGAAGAATAGTTGCAATACTTATATTATTTCCTACATATTTAAAATATATTTTTCCACAGCATTTTGCAGTACAAGAAATAAAAACCTGCTAAAATACGCTCAAGCGGACTGTGATGAATCTGTAAATAATTAGTAATACTTGTAGCACTAATAACAAGATGTGTCCTGATCCCTTCGCTTTAAAGCATACAAAGAATATAGGCGCAGCTGCTGTTGAATGTATATACTGTATGTAAATCCGTATATAAATTGCATGGAATTACATTTTTTTTTATTCTTTTATAAATAGATAGTTACATCAATGACAAAAATGTACAATAACAACAGAAAGTACATGCACAACAAATGCAATAATTAATAAGGTAATTAATATAAGCATTCTAATAGAATATCATTTCTAACTATTTACACTGTACATCAAACGAACTGAGATGAAACAGCACGTGTACTGTGTATAACTGGAGTGTAATTGCCTATTAGGTGTTTAAATAATAAATGCTAGAGAAACATCATTTCATACGGTGAAGGCAGCAAATTAGTACTTATAATATACCTAATAATATAATCCTATACATCATTCAAGACACCCAAACATAATTTTTTGGTCTATTTGGGAAGAAGTTGATCATAGGAAATCGATTACTTGCTCTATTTGATTGTCAGATCCTGATAACCGGTTGCTGTATTTTATATATACCAAATACATTCCAGAAAAGTCGGTTATCAGGATCTGACATTCAAATAGAGCATGTAATCGATTTCCTATGATCAAATACACAAATACTCAAATTTCCTACGTCAAATACAGACACAGATACATATATGTGTGTGTGTGTGTGTGTGTGTGTGCGATTTTTCTTTACCAAATAAGCAGATCATTTGAGCACTCACTTTGTTCCTGGGAGAAATCCGAATCTTCAATTTGGGGGGATTCACATGAAACTCCCGGGGACTCCCTGTCCCGCTCTGTGAGTTCGTTCCTTCCAGGTAAGATATGTGGGGGGTCGGTGCCAGGGTGGGTTCGTACAGGGGCGATCTCCACTTGCCCAGCGCTGTGTTGGACGTGCTCCAGCCTCAGGATGTCCTTAACTGAGAAGGGGGTAGAGGTGGCGGGGCTGGGGAGCATGTTTGGGGGTAAGTGCTGCTCAGGCTCCCCAGTGTATAGCAGGGTGGATAGAAGGGATCATAGGGGCAAAGCGGTCTCCCTTATCACCTGAGGGGGGCTCTGTCTCTAGGTGTGACTCCCTGAGTGTCTGTAATGAGCCTGTGACCAGCCCTACTATATCTATTGGCCAATTTCCCACCTCAAGAGGCGACCTCCCCCAATTACTCACCCAGTTAGAATCCCTCTCTATCCCTATTCCCTTATGAGTGTAAATACCCTGTACAGCCCTGCGCCTGGATCATTTGTGCCCTACAGTGGAACAATCCATGCGACATGCAGAGTTGGGGGAGGCTCATTAACATCCCAGATATGGGAGCAATCAGGCAGGAAACCACAGCTGATCCCACAACACAGGCTGCTCTACAGTAAACTGATCTCTCAATCACATCAGGGACATCCCAGGCTGCTCTTCTGCCTTGAATCATTACAAGGCGACAAAACGCATCCTCAGCCAATCCATGAGCGCCTTTGCGCTCTACATAAATCTGTGCCTTCATCTGTCTCCATCAATATCTGTGTCTCATTGAGACAATTTGCAATTTGTTTTAATTTTTTATAATTTGTGATGTTTGGGTTATTTAGATATGTATTCAGCAGCAGGGGCATAACTACAGAGGAAGCAGACCCTGCAGCTGCTGAGGGGCCGCCCAGGCGGATAGGGGCCTCATGAAATCCGAATTATTGAGCAATTTCAATATATATTGGTAAAACAGGATAACCTCCGTAAAATGAATCTGCTGTGGGGCCCAGTAACATCTAGTTATGCCACTGTTCAGCAGATCTTCAGTTAGCAATTTTTGCAATCTGATTGCTAGGGTCCAAAGTACCCTAGCAACCATGCATTGGTTGGAATAAGCGACAAAGCATGAATAGGAGAGGGCCTGAATAGAAAGATGAATAACAATACAGTTGTAGCCTTACAGAGCATTTGTTTTTTTAGATGGGGTCAGTGACCCTCTTTGAAAGTTGGAAAGGGTTACAAGTAGAAGGTGAATAATTCAAAAACTATAAAAAAAATGCAGGCCAATTGAAAATTGCCGTGGAACACCTAACATAAAGCTGGCCATAGACGCAAAGATGCAGTAGTACAAAAGGAAGATTAGTACGATTTTCAGTGTGTGGCATGCCCTGACATTTTTTGTACCATGGCAAATGGGCTTCCTAATGTGCCTGGCTGGTTCACCCCGGCTCTGTCTGCATGTATCTGACGATGTCAATGGGTGACTGTCACTGACATGACTTTTCCTACGATTGCTGCCCATAGCCGCCATTAGAAATTACTGAGCCCCATACAGCAACATTTTCAGGGCCCCCTGGACCCCGCCCATCCCTAATTCTGGGCAATGTCATTCTGTGGCTACTAAAGCAAATAAAGTTCTGTCTTGCATAAAAAAGGGCATTAACTCAAGGGCTGAAAAAATAATCATGCCTCTTTATAGGTCCCCGGTAAGGCCTCATCTGGAGTATGCAGTGCAGTTTTGGACTCCAGTCCTTAAGAGGATGTAAATGAGCTGGAGAGAGTGCAGAGACTAAGTGCAACTAAACTGGTTAGAGGAATGGAAGACTTAAATTATGAGGGTAGACTGTCAAGTTTGCAGGGCCGGAACTAGGGGTAGGCAGAGATAGGCACGTGCCTAGGGCGCAAAGGTGGAGGGGCGCCAGGCACGTACTTACTCCTACCCCTAGTCCGGTCCCTTCTCTGCCGACCGCCCATCTGTGCGAGTACGCGAACGCATGCGTCGATTCGTGCATGAGCATATGCGCTGATGCGTCTATGCGCTGAAACGTCTGTTCGCGCATGCGCAGAAACACGCAACTAGCCGGCGCAGCCTGGCTCGGCCTGGCTCTGCAAGGTTTGGTTTGTTTTCTCTGGAAAAAAGGCACTTGCGAGGGGACATCATTACACTTTACAAGTACATTAGAGGACATTATAGACAAATAGCAGGGGACCTTTTTACCCATAAAGTGGATCACCGTACCAGAGGCCACCCCTTTAGACTAGAAGAAAAGAACTTTCATTTGAAGCAACGTAGGGGGTTCTTCACAGTGAGGACAGTGAGGTTGTGGACTGCACTGCCGGGTGATGTTGTGATGGCTGATTAAGTTAATGACTATAACAATGACTTGGATGATTTCTTGGACAGACATAATTAGGGATGTAGCGAACGTCGGAAAAAAAGTTCGCGAACATATTCGCGAACTTGCGCAAAAATGCGAGCGGTTCGCGAACGGTTCGCAAACCCCATAGACTTCAATGGGAAGGCGAACTTTAACATCTAAAAAAGACATTTCTGGCCAGAAAAATGATTTTAAAGTTGTTTAAAGGGTGCAACGACCTGGACAGTGGCATGCCAGAGGGGGATCAAGGGCAAAAATGTATCTGAAAAATCTGCCTGTGTGTGCTTGGAAGAGATAGTGTAGGGGGAGAGCTGTTAGTGATTTCAGGGACAGATGATAGTAAGTTTGCTGGCTAGTAATCTGCTTGATACTGCTCTGTATTGGAGGGACAGAAGTCTGCAGGGATTTGAGGGACATTTTAGCTTAGGTAGCTTTGCTGGCTAGTAATCTACTGTTCTCTTTAAACAACTGCCATACGTTGACCTTGTAGGCATTGTTTGCCCAGTTTTTTTGGACGCAGCCACTGAAGCACAGTTGCCAGAAAAAATATGCCATATAAATGCTGAAAATAGTCATTTTTCGCCATACGTTGACCTTGTAGACATTGTTTGCCCAGTTTTTTTGGTTGCAGCCACTGAAGCACAGTTGCCAGAAAAAATATGCCATATAAATGCTGAAAATATAAATTTTTTTGGTTGCAGCCACTGAAGCACAGAGGCCAGAAAAATTATGCCATATAAATGCAGAAAATATGCATTTTTTTGGTTGCAGCCACTGAAGCACAGAGGCCAGAAAAATTATGCCATATAAATGCAGAAAATATGCATTTTTTTGGACGCAGCCACTGAAGCACAGTTGCCAGAAAAAATATGCCATATAAATGCTGAAAATAGTCATTTTTCGCCATACGTTGACCTTGTAGACATTGTTTGCCCAGTTTTTTTGGTTGCAGCCACTGAAGCACAGTTGCCAGAAAAAATATGCCATATAAATGCTGAAAATATAAATTTTTTTGGTTGCACCCACTGAAGCACAGAGGCCAGAAAAATTATGCCATATAAATGCAGAAAATATGCATTTTTTTGGACGCAGCCACTGAAGCACAGAGGCCAGAAAAATTATGCCATATAAATGCAGAAAATATGCATTTTTTTGGACGCAGCCACTGAAGCACAGTTGCCAGAAAAAATATGCCATATAAATGCTGAAAATAGTCATTTTTTGCCATACGTTGACCTTGTAGACATTGTTTGCCCAGTTTTTTTGGTTGCAGCCACTGAAGCACAGAGGCCAGAAAAAATTAAACCAGTAGGGTTTGCACCCTAGTTTGTAACGGTGGCGGAGGGAGGAGGACGCTAAAGGACAGCTGTGTGTGGAGTCATGAGGCTTGAAGAGAAGGACAGCTGCATAGAAGTCAGAACAAGTCTTCCGGCGTGCAGTAACCCTCCGAGATACACCCCTCATTCATTTTAATAAAGGTCAGGTAATCGACACTTTTGTGACCTAGGCGAGTTCTCTTCTCAGTTACAATCCCTCCTGCTGCACTGAAGGTCCTTTCTGAGAGCACACTTGAGGCTGGGCAAGACAAGAGGTTCATGGCAAATTGTGACAGCTCTGGCCACAGATCAAGCCTGCGCACCCAGTAGTCCAGGGGTTCATCGCTCCTCAGAGTGTCGATATCTGCAGTTAATGCCAGGTAGTCCGCTACCTGCCGGTCGAGGTGTTCTTTGAGGGTGGATCCAGAAGGGTTGTGGCGCTGCTTTGGACAGAAAAACATTTGCATGTCTGACGTTACAGACTGGCCAAAGGGCTTTGTCCTTGCAGGTGTGCTCGTGGCAGGATTACTGGCACCTCTGCCCCTGGAATGTTGATGAGTTCCTGAAGTGACATCACCCTTAAAAGCATTGTACAACATGTTTTGCAGGCTGGTTTGTAAATGCCGCATCTTTTCGGACTTGTGGTATGTTGGTAACATTTCTGACACTTTATGCTTGTACCGAGGGTCTAGTAGCGTTGCGACCCAGTACAGGTCCTTCTCCTTAAGCCTCTTGATACGGGGGTCCTTCAACAGGCATGACAGCATGAAAGACCCCATTCTCACAAGGTTGGATGCAGAGCTATCCATCTCCGCTTCCTCATTATCAAGGACTGCATCATCCACGGTCTCCTCCCCCCAGCCACGTACCAGACCAGGGGTCCCCAAAAGGTCACCACTAGCCCCCTGGGAAGCCTGCTCCTGTTGGTCCTCCTCCTCCACAAAGCCACCTTCCTCCTCTGACTCCACCTCTCCCTGCGTTGCAGCAGGTGCCTGGGTTCGTTCTGGTGATTCCGACCAGAAATCGTGCGCTTCCAGCTCCTCGTCACGCTGGTCTACAGCCTCATCTGTCACTCGTCGCACGGCACGCTCCAGGAAGAAAGCGAAGGGTATTAGGTCGCTGATGGTGCCTTCGGTGCGACTGACCATATTTGTCACCTCTTCAAAAGGTCGCATGAGCCTGCAGGCATCGCGCATAAGCACCCAGTAACGGGGGAAAAAAATCCCCAGCTCTGCAGATCCAGTCCTACCACCCAGTTCAAAAAGGTACTCGTTGACGGCCCTTTGTTGTTGCAGCAGACGTTCCAACATAAGGAGCGTTGAATTCCAGCGAGTCTGGCTGTCAGAAATCAAACGCCTGACTGGCATGTTGTAGCGCTGCTGAATGTCAGCAAGGCGTGCCATGGCTGTGTAGGAACGTCTGAAATGGGCCGACACCTTTCTGGACTGGGTGAGAACGTCCTGGAATCCTGGGTACTTGGAGACAAAACGTTGGACTATTAAATTTAACACATGTGCCATGCAGGGCACATGTGTTAAATTGCCCAGTCTCAACGCTGCCAACAGATTGCTTCCATTGTCACACACCACTTTTCCGATCTGCAGTTGGTGTGGGGTCAGCCACCGATCGGCCTGTGACTGCAGAGATGACAGGAGTACAGATCCGGTATGGTTTTTGCTTTCCAGGCACGTCATCCCCAAGACAGCGTGACAACGGCGTACCTGGCACGTCGAATAGCCTAGGGGGAGCTGGGGGTGCACAGGTGTGGAGGAGGAGAAGGAGGACCCAGCAGCAGAGTAAGAAGAAGAAGAGGAAGAAGACGAGGTAGAGAGCGATGGAGGAGTAGAGGTGGTGGCAGAACCGCGTGCAATCCGTGGCGGTGACATCAACTCCACTGTTGTTGTTGAGCTACCCATTCCCTGCTTCCCAGCCATTACCAAGTTCACCCAGTGGGCAGTGTAGGTGACATACCTGCCCTGACCATGCTTGGAGGACCATGCGTCAGTAGTCATATGGACCTTTGGCCCAACACTAAGTGACAGAGATGCGGTAACTTGGCTCTGCACATGTTGGTACAGGTGTGGTATTCCCTTTTTAGAAAAAAAATTGCGGCTGGGTACCTTCCACTGCGGTGTCCCAATTGCTACAAATTTGCGGAAGGCCTCAGAGTCCACCAGCTGGTATGGTAAAAGCTGGCGGGCTAAGAGTGCAGACAAGCCAGCTGTCAGACGCCGGGCAAGGGGGTGACAGTCAGACATTGGCTTCTTACGCTCAAACATGGCCTTCACAGAAACTTGGCTGGTGGCAGATGACTGGGAATGGGAACAGGTGGTCAAGGTGGAAGGCGGAGTGGAGGGTGGTTCAGACGGGTCAAGGAGAGCAGAGGTAGAGCAGTAAGATGCTGGACCAGAAGGAGTGTGGCTTTTAGTTTGCCTGTTGCCTTTGAGGTGTTGCTCCCAAAGTGCTTTGTGCTTGCCGCTCATGTGCCTTCGCATAGAAGTTGTACCTATGTGGCTGTTGGGCTTACCAAGGCTCAGTTTCTGACTGCACTCATTGCAAATTACAATGCTTTTGTCAGAGGCATACACATTAAAAAAATCCCACACTGCTGACTTTTTGGAAGTGTGCGATCTGGCGGTAACAGTAGAAGTTGGCGGCATTGGCGGCAATGGCGGGTGCGTTGGCCGGCTGAACACAGGTGCCGATACATGTTGTTGCCCTACTGATCCCTGCGGGCTGTCCTTCCTGCTTCTTCTAAGTCTTATTCTCCTACTGCCTCTCTGACTCTCCGTCTCTCCATCTGAACTACCCTCCTCTTGCTCTCTTCTACTAGGCACCCACAAAACATCAATCTCCTCATCATCATTCTCCTCAGATGCATCAATTTCTTCTGACACATCACAGAAGGAAGCAGCAGCGGGGACCTCCTCCTTATCACTCATTATGTCCATCTCTGTCGTGTTCTCTGCCAGAATTAAATCTGGTGTAACGTCCTCATCTCCTTCATCTTCTTCTGGCAATAATGGTTGCGCATTACTCAGTTCAAGAAACTCATGGGAAAATAACTCCTCTGACTCCAGTGAAGAAGGGGCACCGGTGGTGGAGGAAGTGTTACGTGGGGTGGCCATAGCAGTGGAGGATGAGGAGGATGTTGTGGTAAAGTTAGAAACGGTAGAGGATGGGGTGTGCTGTGTAAGCCAGTCAACTACCTCTTCAGCATTTTGGGAGTTCACGGTCATTGGCTTTTTAAAACTGGGCAATTTGCTAGGGCCACAGGATTGCATAGCAGCACGGCCCCTAGCACGGCCTCTGCGTGGCGGCCTGCCTTTGCCTGGCATTATTTTTAAAAAAACAACAACAACAAAAACTCAGTTGGTTTTTCTGGAAACGATAATACACACAGCTAGATGGCAGTTTGAAGAAAACAGTGTGCAAATAATGCCTACAAGATCAACGTATACACTACTACAGCGGTGGATACGGATTACGTAAAATATATGAATGCTGCTTGAAAAAAGTAACTCAAGTGGTTTTTCTAGAGACGATAATATTATCAATATTTAGACAAAATGTGAACAAGCTCACACAGCTAGATGGCGGTTTGAAGAAAACACTGTGCAAATACTGCCCACAAGATCAACGTATACACTACTACAGCGGTGGATACGGATTACGTAAAATATATGAATGCTGCTTGAAAAAAAGTAACTCAAGTGGTTTTTCTAGAGACGATAATATTATCAATATTTAGACAAAATGTAAACAAGCTCACACAGCTAAATGGCGGTTTGAAGAAAACAGTGTGCAAATAATGCCTACAAGATCAACGTATACACTACTACAGCGGTGGATACGGATTACGTAAAATATATGAATGCTGCTTGAAAAAAAGTAACTCAAGTGGTTTTTCTAGAGACGATAATATTATCAATATTTAGACAAAATGTGAACAAGCTCACACAGCTAGATGGCGGTTTGAAGAAAACACTGTGCAAATACTGCCCACAAGATCAACGTATACACTACTACAGCGGTGGATACGGATCTCGTAAAATTTATTATGGCTGCTTGAAAAAAGTCACTCCGGTGTTTTTTCTGGAGACGGTAATATTATGAATATTTAGACAGAATGTGAACAAGGTCACACAGCTAGATGGCAGTTGGTTGAATAACACACTGGGCAAAAAATGCCTACAGGGCAAATAATGCCTAAAAGGTCAACTTATACACTACTACAGCGATGGATACGGATTACGTAAAATATATTATGGCTGCTTGAAAAAAGTCACTCCGGTGTTTTTTCTGGAGACGGTAATATTATGGATATTTAGACAGAATGTGAACAAGGTCACACAGCTAGATGGCAGTTGGTTGAATAACACACTGGGCAAAAAATGCCTACAGGGCAAATAATGCCTAAAAGGTCAACTTATACACTACTACAGCGATGGATACGGATTACGTAAAATATATTATGGCTGCTTGAAAAAAGTCACTCCGGTGTTTTTTCTGGAGACGGTAATATTATGGATATTTAGACAGAATGTGAACAAGGTCACACAGCTAGATGGCAGTTGGTTGAATAACACACTGGGCAAAAAATGCCTACAGGGCAAATAATGCCTAAAAGGTCAACTTATACACTACTACAGCGATGGATACGGATTACGTAAAATATATTATGGCTGCTTGAAAAAAGTCACTCCGGTGTTTTTTCTGGAGACGGTAATATTATGGATATTTAGACAGAATGTGAACAAGGTCACACAGCTAGATGGCAGTTGGTTGAATAACACACTGGGCAAAAAATGCCTACAGGGCAAATAATGCCTAAAAGGTCAACTTATACACTACTACAGCGGTAGTAAAATAAAAAAAAAATGAATATTAAAAATAAAAAAATTAAAGTTGGTGCTGCTGAACTACTAGGAGCAGCAGATTAGCACACCAGTCCCACTCCCCAACACTGCTAGACTAATAGCACTGGGCTCTTATAGTAGTAGTAGTAGTAGTAGTAAAACAACAAAAAAATAAATAAAAGCAGTCCTTACAAGGACTACTGTTATTGCAGCAGTCAGCAGATGAGATCAGAAGCAGGACAGCTGCCCACTGCAGCTACATACAGAGCACTGCAGTAGAAGGTAGATTACTAGCCAGCAAAGCTACCTAAGCTTAAATGTCCCTCAAACCCCTGCAGACTTCTGTCCCTCCAATAACAGAGCAGTATCAAAACGATTACTAGCCAGCAAACTTTCAACTGTCCCTGAAATCACTAACAGGCAGCAGCTCTCTCCCTACACTATCTCTTCAGCACACACAGGCAGAGTGAAAAAACGCTGCAGGGCTTCGGTTTTTATAGGGAAGGGGAGTGGTCCAGGGGAGAGCTTCCTGATTGGCTGCCATGTACCTGCTGGTCTGGGGTGAGAGGGCAAAAAAAAGCGCCAACAATGGCGAACCCAAAATGGCGAACGTCGCGCGACGTTCGCGAACTTCCGGCGAGCGCGAACAAGTTCGCCGGCGAACAGTTCGCGCCATCTCTAGACATAATATCAAAGGCTATTGTGATACTAAACTCTATAGTTAGTATAGGTATGGGTATATATAATTTATGTGAAAGTAGGGAGGGTTGTGTGTATGGATGCTGGGTTTTCATTTGGAGGGGTTGAACTTGATGGACTTTGTCTTTTTTCAACCCAATTTAACTATGTAACTATGTTACTACGTCTATGGCCAGCTTAAAACATTGTTGTTGTATAAATACTTTGTATGTGTTGTATACTGAGTAGACCTATAAAGCATTTCCCCCATACAGAAGTGCCCCATTAGCTGTCCTGATATTCCAAAATATACTGTTATTACCATAAAGCCCTGTTAACTTCACTGGTATAATTTTTTTTGTATTGTCCTGTAAATTGTACTGGTTCCAGTGTACACAGCCATGTAAAGTTCTGCAGCATTGTGGAATGTGTTATCACTATATAAACAGAGGATAGTAATAACATGCACCTAATAATAACAGATAATAATGACTTATAGCTCTGTTAACTTTATTGGGGTCACCATTATTAGAGTATTAATCATGCACATTTCCCTGGTGTGATTACAGTAGTCCTGATTAATTTTGTTACTCTGCTTGAACTCTATATCTAAGATGATGATAGTATTCTGCAAATGTCACTGGTATCAGTACTTAGAGCCCTGTGAGTACTTCAATATTGATGCTTTTATATGACTATTAGAGACAAGTTTCCTCTTGCTGGACTCATGTAACATGGTGCTTGGCAATTGTTCTGCAGCCCCAGGTAGAACTTGGCCTCTGGCCGCGGGTTTCTTTCTAGAGCATTGGAGAGGGGGGGAGGTTGGCCTGGCTGTGATGTACTATTGTTGCTCATAGGTCAATGTTTGTTTTGCCTGTCAGAGAAGACTTGTAGTGTGACATCTCAGTGGGAATTCTCAGCCTGGCTGCCTGCTAATCCAGTCTCCCAATCCATTAGGGACATGCTAGTAAAATAACAGATTACGATCAACTACTAAAAACCCATGGCTATCCAAATATAATGACCAATCCCTTTTCTGCATAATTCAAAATCATTGTTTTATTAACATATATCCATTGTTCCAGGAGTGCAAAGAAAATGAAAAAAGGAGGGTCAAGAGAGTAACAGCTTAACATAGAAACTGTTGGGAAACCTAATAAAGCAAAGTTACTTCTTGATAGTCCAGGAAGCATCTATTCTATACCACAACTTAAGTTATGATAATAACCACTGGGAAGGGACTGCGGCTATTGGATAAAAAAGATGGTGCCTATAGTAGCAGTAGGATAATAGTCGATGGGAAGGGAGTGTGACTGTGGGATAGCAGGTATAGTAGGGAGAGATGGTGCCTATAGTAGCAGTGGGATAATAGTCTCTGGGAAGGGAGTGTGACTGTGGGATAGCAGGTATAGTAGGGAGAGATGGCGCCTATAGTAACAGTGGGAATAATAGTCTCTGGGAAGGGAGTGTGACTGTGGGATAGCAGGTATAGTAGGGAGAGATGGTGCCAGGCCTGGACTGAGAATTAAAATCGGCCCTGGCATTTCAGGTACACAGAGGCCCACTCAGCCCAAACAGAGGCCCAAACAGCCACCACCAGCCCACTAAATACTGACTTTCTATGGCACTTTATAGCAGCCCTTCTGGCATTTGCCTGAAGCCACAGATTGCCAGTCTGGGCCTGGATGGTGCCTATAGTAGCAGTGGGATGATAGAAAAGTGATCACGTCTGTGCTATACATTCTATTGGCACTATGATCCAATTGGTCTTATATAATGGTCATGAATACTGGGCAGTGTATGGCCACATTAAATGGACAGATATGTGAGCGCAAATGGTACAAGCACCTACTGTATGTGTAGCTAAAACTTTACTGGACAACTTGGGGGCAAACTTATAAACCATCTAAAAAAATCTCTCTCAAACTTTTTTTAAGAACCATTTCCCTTACTTACTGTTGTCCCTGTTTCTCTGGGAGCTTATGTTGAGCCCATCACAGGAAGCTATCAGGCTTCTTATCTGCTCTGGTCTTTGCACTTCCTGAAGTGTCACTTCCATTTAAATTCTTTGCTAGTGCCAAACTGGGTGTTGGTGGATGGGGGTGGCAGGTAGAGATATATGTGGCAAAGAGAAAAGGAAGTATTTGAACTTCACACTTAGAGAATAATAAACAATCTGATTGGTCAGGCTGGCCTTGCGCCCTACAGCGCTCAGAGGGATC
The DNA here is from genome assembly GCA_038501925.1 of Xenopus petersii. Classification (NCBI taxonomy): domain Eukaryota; kingdom Metazoa; phylum Chordata; class Amphibia; order Anura; family Pipidae; genus Xenopus; species Xenopus petersii. Next base: position 111,869,697 of record CM076677.1, read on the forward strand.
TAATGAAGTCACATCATAAATAATAATTGGTATTGGCAATAGCAATTCATTGGAACTGGGCACTGATTGAAAATTAGAAACAGGGGTCAAGATTTTGGGCAGCATTGGCCTCCTGACCTCTGGTTTTGATTCTGAAGGAGTGTGCAGTTATACTGTAATTGCATCTGCTTTAGATAAAATCAGTTTTTCCCGCAGAACTCATCAGGCCTATTTTTGCCATTCATACCCCTTAAAAAACACGGTTTTAATCTTAACGGTGAAGTAAACCCCAAAATCACGCTTTGCATAATTAAAGAAAATATCGCTGCAATAAACTTTTCATTTGTGCACTCATCTGACATCTTCAGAGGTCTAAAGCTTTTTATAAACATAACTGCAATCTCAATGTCAGTTTCAGCACAACTAGAACAATGTAAGAGCTCCCTTCAGCTGTCTTCTGCTATGTTGTTTTAAAAGTCAGACCCACCAGGGTAGCGAACAGAAATGAAAAATACTGGGGAGCAGGCACTCCAATGAAGTCAATCTTCCACCAAGTAGTTGAAGCAA